>VWZT01009612.1:78519-166320 GCA_013397055.1 Pachycephala philippinensis
ACTTCCAGCCGTCTCCGAAAATGAACAAACAAACAAAACCTAGCCAAAAACACAACCCGCCAGCAAACCCACATTCACAATAAACACAGAGGAACCCGTGCTTGGGGAGAAAGCTGCTTGGGTAGAAACAAGGCGTTTTCCAGCACCAACAGTAAATCCTAAACCCAGAGCACCTGGCGGACATTGAATTTCTCCTCTTTTACAGCATTTTCGAAAAAGAGACCACGGGGTTGGGGCCGCTCAGCCCTACCCGCGGTGTTCCCCGGGAGGGAAGAGGGATCTCGGGTATCCCTGATCCCCCCGCACAGGTTTATCCCGGAGAGGCGGCGCTGGGCTCCCCGGGAGCGGCGCTGCTGCCGGAGCCCGGCCCGACACCGCCCCCTGCCCGCGCTCCGCGACAGCGCCAGCGGCTCCCGAGCGGCTCTGCCCGGCCCTGCCGGGGTTTATCCTTCGATAAACACCTGGAGGGTGCCAGGCTTTTCCCCTAAACAAGGGAGGAACAGCAAGAGCAGCTCAAAAGCCCTCTCCTTCCCCTTCCCCCTCATCTCTCTCCCTTGTACGTCTTCATTTAGAGACTGGCTTTCAAAATTATGTGGGAAAATAAAACTTTCAAGAAGCTTGCCTCCCCCACCGTGCAACAATTCCAAATATTCCCAACCGTAACCAGAAAACACCGTTACTGCTGTGCACCCTGTCGTGCCAAAAACATCCCCAAAATCCACGTCAAGTGGCCTCTTCTCCCGTTTCCCCATTAACAATTGCTACTGTCCTAAAAGATTTGATTAACATATATTGGATTTTATAGTACTTTGATTAAGACGATTTTTTTTTTTTTAACTGAGAAAATGAGTAGTCCGAGCACTGACTGAAACACAAAGCAGCCTTACAGGAACGACACCTCCTCCAGCAGGAAGGACAAGGGACCCTTTGGGACTTTTACCTGTGCGTTGTCCAGAGCAGCCTCTCTGCAACAGTGTCACAACAGGCAGCACATGCTGCTCTCCTCATCTGCTGCACTCCCCAAATACACAGTTTATGAAATCCAGTGCCATCACCACTTCATAGGCTTGCACGGAACAAACTCTTGAATAAGTGATTACACAAATCTCTGCTTTCCTTCCAAACTAAGCACAAACAGCTCCCAGTCCTGATAAAGTTTGCTAAACCCACCCACTGAAGCTGCTAATCGGCCTGTCCCTGCCCTTCACCAGCTGCAATTAATTTCTGCAACACACAGCTGACATTCAAATTAATTTACTGATGGCCCTGCATGTCCCTCCCTGCTGTCAGACCTAGCAGGGCCTCCTGTGTTGCCTGTGGGTGCTTTGCCATGGGCTGTGCAGGCAGAGCTGGGCAGGGACTGAGCTTCTGGGACACCAACTTAGCTCGGGCAACAGGAGGAGATAACTGCAAGTGAAGCAGGACCATCCCTGTGCTCCCTGCATTGCTCAGGACAAACCAAACCCTCACTAATATTCTGCCAAGAATTCCTCCTCTCCTAGAAAGAGGGTTTCAAGGAGTTTAGTCATATTGGTGATTTTCTTCCCCAGTAACTACAAAGTCCACTCTTTCTCCCATTTTTTGAAGACTAAGTTATTTAAGTAATTTTAGAAAATATCTAAGAGCAGGGGCATTCCCTCCTTTTTTCTTTTATTTTTAAATAAAACCAGTCAGCATCTAATAGAAAGCACATCTTTACCTCAGCAAAAGAATCTCTTCCCCCATATTTAGTAGGAAAACTGAGTTTTTACACCATTTCAAGGGATCAACAAAGCTATCAGAAGAAAACCTCAAATGACCTTTGAGATCAGTTTTATTATTTCAAGGATAATTTTCAGTCACAAACCACTACAGGTTGCTCAGCTCTGATTTTCTGAGAGGAAGATCAGCTATACAGATAAAGAGATGTTTGCTCCAAAGCAGCAGTGATCTGAGTTTCCAGAGCAGTCCCATTATCAGCACAAGGAGCAAAGAGGATTCCTTAAATTACCTGACAATTTGTTCTGAGGTTTGATCTTTTGTACTTCACTTAAAGCCTGCTTATTTTAGGGCCATTTTAAGCTGATTCTGTACAATTTCAGAAGAGACTTTCATTCCCTTCGTTTTACACATTTTTTGATAACACTGTTCTTTTTTTTCCAAGTTGGGTGAACTGGGTCTCATCAGAACAGCTTAGAAACCTGACAATAATAGAAAATCTGCCCTTAAATTGGTCTAAATGCACTTTTTAATGAGTTAGTCCTCATAGCAGAAATTCCCTTTAAGAAGGATACTAGGAGACATCAGTGTCTCCAGACTCAAGAGGTTCATCAATGTTTTCACTCTGCAGCATTAAAAGGCAAAAGACCCAGTAGGCAAAACAGCTAAACTCCTTCAAAACTCTTCTTTTAAACTCACAGATACATCTGAGCAAACCCACAGCACTGCAGCACTAACCCAAGGAGCCTTCTTGTTCTGTGCCCTTCCCCAGGGACACAGGGAATGGCAGGGACATGGCTGGGGCCAGTGAGGCTCCAGCCTGGGCTGATCACAGCGGAGCACAGCCCTCTGCCAGCAGAGCAGGGGCTCCTGCAGGGCTGCACCCCTCCGTGTGACACAGCGGGGCTCTCAGAGGGGCAGAGCACCCTCGTGCCCTTCCCTGCTCACCTGGAACACACCGGAGTGGTGGCAAGGGGGAATGCCATCACTCCAATCCCTTACTCCTGGAGCATTTGTCAAGCACACCAGGTTACACTGAGCTACATGGGCTTGCCCTGAGAATCAGACATAGATCTGGCACTGCCTTCCCCTGCACGTGTTCCCTCCTCTACTGCACATTCAAATATAAAAGAGAGAGGTCCAGTCCTCCCAGCCTTATGCAGAAGTGGAAGCCCAGCTCATTTATTTAGGTCTCATTTCCTTTTCCCCTCATCCCCGCTTTCCCTGTATTTAAAAAGGAGAGAGCAGCACTCCCTTCAAAGAGGGCTTAAAGTTTGTAAAGTGCTTCACAAGGCTGAGACAGTAAGGGCTGCAAAGGGAAAATTTCATTTTCTTATGCTTGTATTGATTTGATCTCTGTGTACATTTGTTATGCTTGAGGAGACAGAATACCTTCCATACAAAAAGTTATTTGGGGAGGCCAAGATGATGTATGATTTTAATCAAAACATCTGGGAAGAAGTTCCACTCCAGGAAAAGTACATCAGCAGCAACAGAAAGAATGAATGGCTGCTTAAAGAACAGAGCTGTTATAGGATATCTAATTAAAAAACAAAAAATCTTGAAAAACAAATACTTATTATTGGTCTTCCTACCACAGGAGCTGGGTACTTTCCAGAAGTATTGCCCAGCCACATGAGGTTCTGTTTGTTTCTCACACAAAAGACAGTCAGCACAAGGTACCACTCTGAAAAGGTAGTTAAAGACCTTCACTTCAGTATTTGTTGCTAATCATCGAATACTTCACCATTGTTGCCATCTTGGGTAGCCTTCTAAAGCCATTGTCAGGTCACAAATTCAGTTCTGCAAGAGACTGGCTCAGTCTTTATCATAAAACGTTTCATCAGCTGAATATTTCAACGTGTTCCTTGCCATCATAAGGAAGCATTAATGGTGATAAAATAATCAGTCAGCAAAAATTCTATTACTTCTCCCTTAGCAAATGTGATCATTACATCCTCACTCAAAAGTTTCTCATTTCCTGAGGGATCAGAACAACTATTAGCTAAAAAGCACAGAGAAGGTACAACTGACACCCATTAAATGCATATAATCCCATTGCCGTAGAGAAACCCCACAGAAATTGCACCCTGAATATCTGTTTCAGGTAGGTGGCTTAAAGTATTCTTGCTTTTATTAGGATTAAGAACAAAAAATGTAGCAGGGGAAGACATAACTGTCTAACACAGCCCTTCTCTTCTGCTCCCTCTTGTATTTTGCCTTTCTGTGCATTGAAAATTTATTCTTTTAACTGGATTAGTTAGTTAAAATGCACAGTATTCTTTTTAAATGGCTCTCCATATTTCTCTCTATGGATTACTTTGAAGCACAACATGTCTATTCTTTAGAACAGGTTCACTCTCTTCACAGGTGTTCATTAAAGTGTGCTCAACTCTAATCCCCTTAGCACTGAAGTATGCAGCTTTTAAAAAGGACCCAAGCTAAAGCAGCATTGCTGAACTCTTCAGTGCTGAAAAATGGAGATTTTTAAAAGGAAAATCAGTGTCTTAAAGACCACACATGCTCCTCCTGAAACAAATGCTGACCTACTTAGTTAACCAGTTTTTAAAAAGCCATTTTATCTTTGCCATTCACAAAGGAGAAGAGCCACAGCAGAATACAGTCAATCTGTAAATCTCCCGTTGTTGGTGAGAGCACACAGTGGAAAACCCACCACCCTATAAATAATGGAGGTGATTTTCTCAGCATCTTGTTTACTGAAAAGCTGACGTCATGGAGGAGAAAGGCTGAATAAATTACCAGCTCCTCAGATGCTTTCCTCAGCACCCTTTGCAAACATTCACACAGCACTAACTAGAACATCGTTTCTCACACATCACCCTTCCCAAACTGTCCCAGATTTTGTCCAGATTAAGTACCACTAGGCCAGGTCCACATCAGCAAGTATTTTGGCACAGGAATGAACCAGCAGGTGAAAGTGGCTGGTGCTCTGCCCCCTGCCACCTCCACTATCTCTATTTCAGATTTAGTAGATTTAGTCAGGCTCTGGACTAAATGCCCTCAGTGCACATGTGGTTTGATGCTTCCACCTCTCAGATCTCCTCCCAAGAGGCAACAAAGCAACACACAACTTACATTCTGGCAGTTTTCCTCATGGCTGTGCTGGCAAGAGTCACCCAGAGAAGTGGGGCTTGAGACACAAGCTCAAACTGATGGGACTGTGTTGCCCTTCAGATGCAGCTTTACCTATAAGGCCTTGAAAATGTTCAGGTGGGGGAAACACTGAGCCCAGTCAGTGAATGTACCCTCCTAAGACAGTCATTACCAACAGCACCCAAAATTAAAAAGCAAGAACCACCTCTTTCCAGTTTTAGAGATTGCAAGTTTTTTGCTATACAGCATCTTCATTAGCAGAAATGGATGGAAAGACAGACAAGCCTTCTGAAAGTTTCCCTTCTTTTGTGACTGTTCAAATATCTCCTGCATGTGCCAGGCTGGCAATCTGAAACGTGGCAGGAGGCATCTGCTATATGTGCCAATGGAGTTTTGCACTGCAAATTCATTTTATAATTCAATAAACATTTGTAGACCTTAGTGAAGTGCATTCCCTGTAGGCAGCAGCAGGAGTCATCCCCCACCAGCTTTCAAAATAACCCTTTGTAGTGCACAGAAAATGCTGGATCCCTTTAAATCTGAATTTGTCTCATTTCAAGTTCTTCTTGTGTCCTCCTTTGAAGATTTCAAAGCCCTTAACAAATATTAAATATGCTTCTCTTATTTGGAGAGAATATTAAAACACCCTTTACCAATAAAGAGACAAAGGCAGAGACACTGCTAAATGCTGCATGTCATTGTTAGGAGAGAAAAAAAAAGGAAAAAAATAGTAAGAATCCTCATTGATATCCCCTGACTTTATCAGACAATGCTGTCCTGTCACACAGATTCAGGCATGGGAAAACAGTAGTAACCCCAAAAGAGAACTCAAGTGCCCACAACCATCACCTAAGCACTCCACACTGAAACAGGGTAAGTGTCTGCTCAAAGGATATTTATGTAGCTTACACAAAACCACACTAATCGGCCTGAACAATCCTTGCAGCACAATTCTCACCTGTCCTGCCCAGGTAAGGACCTGCTCCAATCCTGTGCAAAAGGCTTTTAACTCACTCTTTCTGACTTAGCAGCAACTGTGAAGAAAAGAACACAAAAGAACATCTGGAATTAACGGTGCTGCAACTGCTTGGCTACCTTGCAGTGGAGATGCTGAGATCTTGGTCCCTCAAACAGGGTTTTGACCTGGTGTGGTCACTGCTACAGGTGTGACAAACTCATGGAAGTGACGCTTGTGCAAATGTACTCTGAAGTTGAAAATGAAACTCCTGAAACTCAGGAAATTCAGACACAGGGACAATTCCTGTTGGAGTAACTTCACTGGTGACACCTGGTTCTTCCTCGTGATTTCGTGCAACTCCAGCCAACTTTCCTGTGCAGCTATTGAACTGGAATTGTGGCTTGTTCTGTATTCTACTGCAGTCTTTCACATATGTGTAAAATATATATGGACAACTGTTGTGTAATGCTACAAATTGCACACGTGAATTGGAATTTCCAATTCTATGGACACGCTAAAGGTTCTGCTATCTTGTTGCACACCCAAAATAGGAGACCAAAAGGTCCATCTTCTCTACATGTTGCATAACACTGCTTGTCAAGAAAACCTGAATACCTTGTTTTTGAAGCAGTGTCATGCTCTGATATTTCATGAAAAACAAGCAATTGACATTTCTTAAATCCATGTATTTCATTGACATTTTGATGAACTGACTTAACCTTATACTGAGTTATGACTCCTGAACTTCAAGTTCCATAAATAAACAGACCGTTTTCCTCCCAACCATTAGCTTCCCAAAGCAAACTTCCTCTTTTCCATTGCACCCTGCTATGCTCCTCTCAAAAAAACTTTGGAGAAATCAGTGCATTTCTTGTCATCAGTCTCCATTTTCTTCCATGCACTGAAAAACTGCAGTTTCCAGAAGACAATGCCTACAAGGTAAAAACCTAATTGTAGATACAGTCAACAAAACCTTTTGAATTGGATCAGATTAACTTAAAAATAGAAGAACTAACAAACTACCACAACCTTTATGAAAACAACCCAAGGCAAATACTTCTTTTTCCTGTTGTCAGAAATGCTTCCAAGGACCATATAGAGAAAATATTGATTTGTGCAAAGACAGCTTTCCAGCATAAAGTGCTCACCTGGACCTGCCATCCAACAGCTTACAAAACAACAGTGCAGCAGAGGCTTTTGTTGTGTTCAGAACTGTCCTAACAAGGTCATTCTCTTGTGCTGTGCCCCTCAATAGTGCTTCTGCTTTTCTCTATTTAATCCGATTACTGAAATAAAAGTATGAAACCATCATTCCAGCCAGGGCAGAAGTACAAAATCATCTGTTTCATAACAGTGCCAGTTCACAGAGCTCACTCCTATGAATTTCCTTCTCAATTTTTCAGGCTGAAGAAGTGCAGAAATGTATCAGGATTCCTGATGTTAAGCCAACATCCCTGATCCAGCAGAGAAATATCTGAGCAGCTCTTTGTTGCATCAGTGCTCACATCTTTTCTAACTTAAAAATGTGCATGTTGGTTTTGCTTCTCAACAAAAAATATATTAACTCTAAATCCATCTAAAGCAATCCAAATTTTAATTGGAAAAGTAGGAAGGGAGATCCCTGCATAATGATACAGGTTAAAAGGAAATTTAAAATCACCAGTATAGTAGAAAAATACCCCAGATCGTAAACATTGATAGGTCTTTAATTTCTAATAGAAATTGGGCCAAAAACTTGCCTGTCTAAAATAATAACCATAGATTTATTATAAGTATGCCAATAACATATTTTCCAGATAAATGTGTTTCAAATTACACAGAAGTTTTTGAGTCACTGGAGAATTAAGTTCTTTTTTTTTGCTCCAGTTACTTAGAAAACTGAAATGCGTCTACGTTTTGCTTCTCATTAACACAGCATTACTAATCATTGCAATATTTCTGTGTATTTAAATATGTAAGCACTGGCATTTAACTATATAAGATGATCAAAATGAGCAAGCTTAAGTAAGAAAAAATATCAAGACTATGTCCTTTCACCTGGAATTTTGGTGCTGTAGATACTCCTTGAAATGCTATCAAGTTTTAATATCTTACTGAACAGCAAATTAAACCATATCTCCACTGTCAACAGAAATTAAATCAATCGACCTTTATGCTTGATTAAAACAGAAAATATCAAATATAATAATAAAAATACCAGAGCAGAGCTCTCATGGCCTGTGTGATCACAAGCATTATGTTTAGAAGTACAAGCCACAGAAAGAAACATTATTTATACATATTTGTTCTGTAGTTAAACACTAAATTCTAATTATGGCCGTTTGTTTCTTGTTTAGCTATGGAGGTGAAAAAATAGTCTTTAGTAGGATTAGATGAAAATATTATATATGCTTTATTTGGAGGCTGAATGCAAGTCTTGCACAGTGCTCACATTCTGTATATACCTTCAAATTAAGAGCTAAATTGGACTTCAGTGGGATTTTGACTTCCCAACACAAATTACTCTGATGATATTAAGGTATTATGTCAAGTCCATTCATCACAGACCACATCTGCAGAGGGATTTGATTAGATCTCAACATAAACCAAGATTTTACCCTACGGATCAATTTATGAACACTTTTTGCTTAAATAGAGAGAAAATAAGTGTTTTGTGTGTTTAGAAAACAGTAAAGTGAGAGCAAGCTCCCCCTCTCAATCTACAGATAGGATAAAAAAAGGGCTACATACACATCACCATGGTGCCTGTTGATTTATTTAGATAAAATGTTCTCTTACTAAGGAATTGTTGGATTCCTTTTACAGTTCACCCCAATCAAGTGTCACCAGAGCCTGCACAATGTAGAGAGCACATCCTTCTCAGATTCCATGCTGGTGTGGTGCTACCCACTGACTCTGCTCCTCAACAGAGAGCCATACCCTGACTCTTGACTAAGTTTGCCTAGAACATCCTTCGAAGTTGTTTCATAAATTCTTACAGAAGAAATTTACCTTTTCACACTAGTGCAATAAAAGACGACCAATCAGCACTTGGCAGATGTGGTTAGTAGTTTGCATAAGAGAACAGAATTCCCTGTAGTCCATATTCACTCTGTGGTTTGCTCTTTTCATCCCCTTTGGCCCACACTTTTCCCCATGGGCTACAGAAAGTTCCTAGGTTACACTGACTGCAAACCAAGACATTCCTGATACACACCTTTCATGTTTTCTGCATTTTTTTTTTCTTTTCCACACTTCTGACACATGGTGAATCAAACACAGTGCTTGGACTCTATTCCATGGACAGATAATGGTTTCAAGAGGCAGCAAAACAGTCTGGAACTAATTTGAAGCCAGATATCTTCAGATTTTCTGCAGATTGCTTTTCTAATTACAGCAGAAGTAAACATTTTCCTCCTGGCACGTTCCCACCAAACACTCACTGAGACATAGACCACATACTCTCTCATCCTTGAAATGGAAAAGAAAATTATCACATACCCTACTTAGGATAAGCCAGGCTTTTGCTCCTTCTGATATGGCATATCTTTGCTCAGTGGTTTCCCTGACTCTAAAGAATAATTGAAATTGTGTATGAAAACCCAATTGCCTCCAAAGCCAGCAATGCCAACAGCTTTGCCACCTGCCACACACAGCACCAGCAGGGTCAGTGTCCTCTTTTTTCCCTGTCTGAGCTGGACTAGGCTGCTTGTGGAGCATCAGATTCACTCTCCACCTCCTGAAGGCAAGTGAACAGAAAGCTTATTTTATCCAAGAGCAGAAAGAGGAAGGGTCAGCCCTGCTGATGGATGGCACCACATCAGCCAGGCCATGAAAACTCTGAGAGAAAGCTGACTGTGTGTGGGAAACCAGGACAGGGGGAAATTATTAGTCAGCTCATTTCAGCAGAACATTTGCTCTGTTTTGATAAAGATACTCTGTGCTCCCTGCGGGTGCTCTGACGTGCTCTCCCAGAGCTCTGCTTCTGCATTACCTACCCTTCAAATCCAAACTCCTCAGGCTCCCTCCAGGAGGAGGGCCAGCCTTAGCAACCTTTGCTGCCTTCTGCTTTTCCAGCTGTCAGGCAGCAGCAGGAATTCCCTCCCTACACAGCTCTGCACACTGGGATTTTGCACCTGGCTGACTCCCAGGGACATCCATCGCCACACTAAGCAGGGAGGAAAGCAGTGGGAAACAGCTTTTCCCTGCAAATTGTTCTCTCAAAGATACTGACATTTTTGAATTACATACATCTTGATGCCATCAGAGCCTGCAGGGCAACAACTGAAATGATCAGAAAGTGATTCCTCAATTCTCTGTGTGGCTGAGAGCCAGGAATACACTAGCTCCACGTGAATCCTTTGCTTCACTTGAACCAAGCTGCAGTTTGACCAGCTCTGTTTCCCCAAAAGGAGAGATTTGCTGGTTTTAATCTGTTACAGACAAAAAATGAGCTGAAGGCAAACATATCTGTCTCTAGACCAATTTGCAGGTTTCCTTGGCTTGTCCTAAACATTAGCCCAGTTATATTCCCCTCTACAGACATAATCACACACGTTTACAGTTTCACCTCAGACCTCCAACCTCTGTAATTGACCTGACCTTACGCACTAACATCCCAGATAGAAGACCGTTACTCCTTCAGCTGACATCCTTTCAATAAGCACAGCTTTTGAAGTGCTGGATTTGGCACTAGGTACAGAGTTCCACTAATCATTTTCAAAGCCACTTCTTTTACCATTTTGGTACATATTACTAAAAAAAAAAAAAAAATTAAGACAAAAAAAAAAAGTTTAAAAAGGGGAAAGAAAGAAACACAACCAGTTACAACGGACGTGTCTTTTCCATTAAAACCATGCAAAATTTTCTCTATAAGGGGAGTTTTAAACACTACCCTAATCGCGTAAGTAGGACTCTAGTGAGGTCCATAGACCTGGCTGTCTGACTTGATCAGCATAACTGCTCATCCTGGCTGTTTGGCTTGATAAAGCCCACTCACACATGGGACAAGGCCTCAGATATTCTTTGATATGTTGCTGCAAAGACTGCTGGTAAAAGGGAGAGAACAAACCCATCTTTACATCTGCAGGCTGTAATAGGCTTAATGTACAGCAGAGATTACTTCAGTTAGCCATTAGGAAAAGCTTTTCAGTGGTGGGGATAATTAATAGATCACCAGGAGACAAGAGATTGTGATGTTTCTGTCCTTAGAGGTTTTTAATTACAGTTTAGGCACTATCAGACAGGGATGGGTTGCCACTACCAATCACACTTCTTACAGTTCTGTGTATCTGTATTTGGATGCAGAAGCCCCAGCAATTACCTCAGTTTATCCAGTAGGAATTATGGAGCATCACCGAGTATGATATGGAACATCACCAGATGAGTTAATGTATGGTAATTCATTAGTAATGAGAAGTCATGGGAGAAGCAGATTGATGCACTGGAATAGAGAACAAGGCAAATGTACCCTTGTGCACAATTTATCACTCCACTAAACTCAGTTTAATTTCTGTTAGAGCCGCTAAATGCCCTCTGGCCCCACAGCAGGGTAGGGAAAGAGTGATCCAAGACCTGTGTGCCAGTTATAGGCTATTATTTAATAAATATTTCTCATTTTTATCCTTAACTTGTTTATTCATATCAATTTATTGCCATCAACATAGCAGCAAACTAAAATGCTTGGACCAAGCTGAATCATGTCCTGCAGAGGGCAATGCAGAAAATAAGTGAAAATTTACTTAGGTCTTTGAATATGACAGGTTTCCTTCTGCCAGAATTGCTCAACTCCTGATTCCCCTGGAGCTCTGCCTCTCTGCCTTGATGCAAACAATTGCTCACCCACAGAATTTATAATCCCTGTCAACATTTCCAGGAATGATATAATATTTTTGCTTTTCTTTTTGCTTGCTCCTATTTAAAATATAAAATAAAATCTTGGCATAGCCCACACCTACCAGTCACATTCCAGCAACCAGTTGAGACTGGCAGGAGGATTTGCCTTTTGCTAATCGTTCAGAGATGGATTACCATCAAATATACGGCAAAAAAAAAAAAAATCAGGAAGAAATAGTAAAGTGTCTCAGATTCTCATGAAATATATCCTCTGAATGTTCTTCATCAGATTGCTACTGCCTCTGGGAGTCAAAGAAGCCTAACTCAAAGCTGAGCGCTGCCTGCTGCTGCAATGTGCAGAATGCTTGACTCCAGCGTTTCCCTGCATCACCCCACCACCGAACACTAGAGAGCAGCCTTTCTCCAGCGTACTAAGAACTGCACAGTGCTTCTCCCTCTGCTTTCTGGAAGAAAATTGACCCGTATCCTAAGAATTCAGCGCTCTCCACAGAGAAAAAAATTCGGATGTCTGATCCTACCAGACTGAACCATGAATCTTCTAGATAGCATAATCATGGCATTTTTTATGGATACCAGCTGTTGATAGTTTGCACCCAGCCTTCAGAGAGTCACACGTTTTTATTGCAGACTTTATTTTCTCATCTGGGTTATTTGTATTACTGCTGCACTAAAAAAAATCCAAAACAACCAGACATGGCTCCAAAGGGAAATTGAAATGGGTAAGGAAATGTTCCTGTCTGTTTACAGCCTGCAACCTCAATTAAAAAGGGGTAAAGAACATAATGAATTTATAGCAACACTGAGAATTAGACCAAAGTGTCTTTAGTGCTAACTCTTCTCAGTACTGTCTGCATTAAGCCCACCGAGCTTTGCACTGAACTAGCAGCACTGGAATCTAAAATTCCTTTCCTACCTGCAGGTTATCTGCTCATCAGCACTGGCAGATCCCTAAGGTTTCCTCTACAGCCACCCCCCTCTGCTAGGGCACATCTCCTCCGTCTGTAGGGCTGGAGGGAGGGTGTTGTATTGTACTTCTGCAGGGCTGGCAGAAAAGGATACCCATCAGTGCTGCTCATAACAGCAGTCTGTGACACAAAACCTGTCCCCTGAGCAATGCAGCGTGGCTTTCAGCTCGTCTGCTGGAGCGCCGGGTCACCAGAGTGAAACACCACCAGTTCTGCTGCTACAAATCTGCTGGCAGCTTCATCGCATTCGGAAAAACTTTAGTAAATATCATTCAGTTCAAGACACACTTCAAAAGGCACAGAAGAGAAAGACATATCCCTCACTTACCGTGACAAAGAGATGTTCTATCCCCAGGTAATGATATTTTTACACATCTGATATGAGATCCCACTGAACTAAGGTGTATAAATGCACACTACAGCTATACATATGTATTCAAAGTTGTGCTTTTTACAATGCTTCACATTTTGGCACTTAAAGAAAGTCCCAGTGTTGATAAGGATGCTTACTGGCTTTTAAATCATGACCATGGTTCACAATTCATCGTCATGACCATGAGATAACCCACATTCAGGCAGCAGCAAAGACAGAAGCAAATATTTTCAATAGCCAAACCATAGGTGGCTATCACTTCAGTTCAGAGTGGAGGTTATCAGATACATACCTAGTAGGGCTATTACTCTCTTTGGTTTCAGAGCGTAATGGGAATTCCTTAGACCTCTGCCCTCACATCATGTTGTTATTTTTATTTGTTCCCTTGTTCTAAATTGCAATTTTCAGTCCAGGGCAGTGTATTTTTGCTGAGTGCTGCTATGTTGCCCAGCACAGGAGCCTCAGGGGACCCCATGTTCAGCTGCCCTACAAATCCTTAATTGTTTGATAGAAATAAATTGTTGGATTGGCCTGCTCCACAAGGTTCCTGTGACACATTTCAGGTTAACTTATAATCATCTGTATTTAAGCAAGACTGTTTACCCAGGTGAGCATCCCTGCATCATGAGCCCTGAAGTCACAGAGCAAGGCCAGATTTTGCCCATTTGCAAAGGTATGTAATAAACCACAGAGGATTCATGACAGGCTGTGTGTGATGACCTTGTTGGCCAATAACAGCTCAGTTCAAATGAGAAATGTATTTAGGAGCATACCTCTTGGAAATAAATACACCAAAGTTCTGTATTTTGTCATCCAGTTCCTTTCTTCCCCAGAAGACGATTCCTGCTAAACCAGCCTTGCCCCAGGGGAACACCAGATGGAAAGAAAGGGAGGAACCAGAACCAGCCCCAGCAAGGTCTCTACCCGTGGCCAACCAGCAGAGGAACCCCTCACTACGTGTTCAGCACAGCACATATGAAGAGGCCAAAAAAACCCCCAAAAACTATGAGGCAAAAGAAGTATAGGAGAATGAAATACAAGCAATGAAATACGTAATGATGGATGAAGCCTGGGGGAAGCCAAGAGTAGACCCAAAGCATTCTAAACAACTTATAACCCTGCTGGTATCACATGGCCTTTGATCCCTTTGGTATTAATGAGCCAATAATATTGATAATATTTAAGACTCATTCTTTTCTTGTCTCAAATACCTAAAAGTGAGAAAACACACTGCATGTCCCAGTGAGCAGCATTCTTTAATTCAGAGTTCCCAGCACCTTCCTGATAACAAAACTAATGAAACTCAACTCATCCACATTTTTAATGCACCACCACACAAAGAAACAGTAGACATTTCCTTCTTTCTAATTTGCATAATTTTAGTTCTACAGTAATTACTATATGTGAGGAAACATTTACTACAGTGTAAATATGAAGAACTGTGGCTATTTGGTTTTGAAATATGGAAACAGAAGATAAAAATGGGGTAAAAGGAAGAAAGAAATAAAATGAGGTTTAATAAAATAAGTTTTGTCTCAAGTATTCACTCACTGAAATAGGAATGTTAAACACTCTCAGATTAGTCAAGTTTCAAATTCAAATAAAAACTTTAAATTAATTCTTCAATTGTAAAGCACAAAGCACCCAACAAAGCTGATAGGAAATTACCCTGTAAGGACTGTAACTCCTCTTGTGGCAAATGAAGATAGCAAAAAATAGTTGCTTCTTGTTAAAGCATTCTGGAGTGGAGTTGTTTGGTTTGGGTTTTTTAATGTAAACAAAAGAACCCACAAAGTTACTTTTGTCATTTTCTTTCTTTTCCTGCTCAGCACATTTGGTGCTGGATAGCAGAAACTGTGAACCAGAACACCAGTAATCCAAAGTCTTATTTTCTTAAATTACAACGACATTTTGAAATATCTCAGCTTACAATGATCAAAAAAGACCATACACAATAGCTCCTCCAATGAAAAATGCAGATTTTATTAAATTAAAATATCCCACAAGAAATGTCTTTTCACACTTACAAGATTCAACCATGTCACTTTTTATATTTGTCTTAGAAGAAATAACCATAGCAACCTTATCAAATATTCTGATAAGGATGAAACAAAGAAAGTCTGATTACTTATTTTGGTTAAAATTCCTCTTGCTTTCATTCAGGATGAAACCAGTAAACAGAAATGCTGCTTCATAGCCCGCTGCTAGAAACAACTTTGCTAAATTCTACTGTATTCATGAGGAGACCTTCATTAGTTCAAGCAGCCCTAGACCAGGCCAAAGAAACACAGAAAAACCAAGTCAGGTGTGTCTCAGGCTTAAAGCTCTTCTCCACAGCCAAATCCCCTCTGATATCTGTTCATATCCAGGACTATAAAGTACAGGTCACCCTTCTCCAGTTCTGCTGTCAGTTCAGTTCTACGGTCTGCACAGGGACTGATCTTCCTTAAACAGGTGGGGTTTGCACCAAAAATATTACAGGCCAAATAGCAACTGATGGGTAAGATCATGATCCTTTGTTGACAGAACACTGAAATGGAAAACCGTTCAAGATCCATCAGGCAATGTTTAAATCCCTGTTCTGAATTTTTCTTGACCTTCTTTCACCCCTTTATATGTCATTCATCGCCCGTGCTCCCTTTTTTTCTGCTTTGGTGTTGCTTTATTGCTTTGTAACACAGGTAGACATCTGTTAACTGACTATTTTCAGTTGTAGATACACACCAAAAAATGCTTTACTGAAGGCTGGCGATAATGATAAGATCTATCAAGCTGTGAAATCTAGCAAGACCATATGTGCTTGATGAAGACAACTTCTTTGCAGACACAGCACGAAAAGTATTCCTCAGGTCTCTTCTACTTACCAACAGAAAAAGCCAAGACAATGCAGCTTTCAACCCAGGCCACCTGAAGGCAAGGAAGAGCCCTGTCAGCTACAAGTATGTCCTGTATCCTGTGGTGCTTTTTTCTTCATGACTTAATATAAGATGATCAAAATCATCACAGAACAATGCATTACGTTACAAACACTTTGTTTACTTTGCTGTGCACAATGCTAAGGACAGGTAAAACTGTTCCAGGATCAAGGCCAAAATGTTAAATATTTCTGTATAACATCCAGATTTGTTTCAGTTAGTCTTCAGGACTTTTGTAACTGAAGGTTCTTTCCGTAGACAGAAAAATGCTTATGTGCAGAAGGTTATTCAGTCCTCCTTATGCCTGAATGGAGATCTTGTCTTGCTTCATCTAATGGGAAAAGCCTGGAGAGACTTCCCCGATATTTTAGTTCCTCATAGTGTCTAAACTCAGATGGGATCTCAACCTAATGCCATAATCTCAGTACAGTTAAAAGCATCAGTCACTGTTCTGCTGACAGCCTATGTTAATCCGTCAATATCTGAAATCTCTACAGCAGGGCAACAACACACGAGTAAAAAAGATGTCATCTTATCAGATGAAAAGGAACACAGGCCAACCAGACACCATTTATAGAGAATAAGCACCAGAAGTGAAAACTGAAGCCAAGACTCCTGGGGGAGGGAATGTTGGTTTGTCCTATAATTAAATTCACCCTCCCTTTGCCAAGCTCCCTAATCCTGTTTTGAGTGGGAGTCATTTTCCAACAGGGAAAATAATATATATGGAATCAAACAACTTGCTTCAGGCAGAGCAGAGCAGGAGGGAAGGGTGGGAAGCATACCCTTCAAATAGTTTCCACTCCTGCTTTCAGCTCACTGACCTCAAGCTGTTGCAACGTGAACCCCACAGGAGGCTGCAAGGACCTGCTTGACCAAACAGCCATCCTGCCATGGGCTCCATGCTGCCAGCTGGCTTCCAGGGAGGAACACTTCAGGGGAGCAGGAAAAGGGACAGCCTGATAGTACAGATGCTCAGTGGTTTCACTCAAAATAGCCTCATCCTTATAAGAGAGCCTTTGAAGTAAGTGTACAACCAAGGCCCCTGAAGGTTTTTCAGAAGTCTCAGGATTAGGCTTTAAGACTGGACACTATTCCCAGTGTTTACCTTGCCACTTATTTCCTTTGTGGTTTTGAAGATTCTTGTCTCTGTTGCCCAGATGTATCACAGCATTGATAGAATTTCCCTGTCCCAAAGGGCTGATACATAACATAGATACTCCAAATCCTGGGTGATTTATTCATCAGGGGAACACACTGACACCTAGGATATGCCAGATTTCCTGCTAAGCCAAATTTAAACCTCAGTAGCTTGTAATAAATTTGGGTTGAGAACTTTTTCCTCTAAGTATGAGCGCATGTACAGTCTTGGTTTTGGCCACTATCCCCAGAAAAATTGTCTTTGCTGGGTAAATACAGAAATATAAGGTAAGGCAAAAATATAAGGTTTGTTAAGAAGGGGTGAGACAGTTCCCTTGCTTTGCTCTAAGGGAAGCTTGAGCAGGGTTTCTGGGCTGACTCACATTCAAACACTGACCATGAGCTGTTTCCAACCAACTTCATGAAAGTGTAACAGCTTACACTGAAATTCTACTGCAGGAGCACCTAATCTAACAGCACCTTGCTGAACTGAGGGCTGCTTGGAGTTTTCCCTTGCATCAAAATAGTTTAAGGGTCTTTTTGAGACAGCCTAGGTATGTCTGTCTATTGTTTCAGAGTTAAATATTTTCAAGCCCTTCAGGACACTCTCTTGGACAATGTGGCAAAGGCAGAAAGACCCAAGTCATAACCTCTCTCCAATATTAACCATCCAACAAGAAAACAAGCTGGGTCCTCGTTTCATGCATGAGTTGTTCTCACTGATGTTTATTGGCTAATATTTGGTTGTTTAAGAGTTATTTGGCACTTTTCCAACACAACTGACAGCTAAATAATATATAATCTGTTTTTCAGCAAAGCAATTACTAAGTAAACTTGAACACACTGAAGGAGTAAACGACAGGTTACAACATCTAGAACAAGATGCCACACCTGAAAAAGCTAATGTTACCTGAATAACTATTATCTGTAATCACCAGAATATGCTGAAATTATTGCTTTATTTCAGAGAAGATTAAGCCACCTGCTCTTAAAAGTACATGCTAGGTACTTGTTTACTGCTCTTCCCCCCTTGCAGACACTTAAGAGATTCCATAATTATTCTAGCAGCACATTTACTGGAAATTACGTGTGAACTTCAAGTTTCAGGGCCAGATTGTTCATAGAGACAAAGTCCTCTTAATCAAGCTACTCATCCCTCTTGAAAAGCAATGTACAGAATCTGGTCTTATGTCAGAGCTCATAATTAGAGCTGTGCAAATATTAGATTTTAAGAAAAATAAAAGAAGATAATGTAAAGATGGAACATTGGCAGTTTAGGTTAAAATGAACCCTCTCACTACTCACTCTCACCAAAATATTTTTGAGAGTCAAACAAAATATTACATTTGAGACAAAAATCAAAACTTCATGTCCCATCCACCTAGATTAATAGGAACTTAATGATTGAATTAAATCTTTTTTTTTTCTCCCACAAGTTTGATTGAAAAAAAGAATAGTTAAAATATTTCAATGAACCCATTCCATATATTCTGGACAAAATGTATTTTTTAAGTACTTTATCACCACTAAATCAGAAAGTTGTTATTTGTTGCTACTATCATACATTAATTCTTTATCACACTTATGATAAGCATGATAAAGCCACCAAGGCGTTCCTTTAAGCTCTGCTTTGAATTTCACAGTAGCAGTATTGAAAACAAGCAATAGTAATCACCATCCATGGGTCTCCCTAATCAAAGGTGTTCATTTAGAACCAAATTGAGGTGATAATAACCACAGCAACAAGCTGCAGATGGAGAAGGCACAAATTACCATTTCCCTTCATCCTCTCTGCCAGTTCAATACTTCTGATGATGTTACATCATCATTAAGCCATAGGACAACCCAGAACATCATAAGACAGTGATGATGATAACAGAGCTGTTTGAACAGCTGTATGGCCTTATTAAAAGGCAGTCTAGTTTCATTAAAGTAGTATTATAAACTGAAAGATTTTCCTGAAGTTATGTGTCTGCTCTGAAAAGCACTACACAATAGTGGTAAATACATCTTAAAGAAATTAAAAGCGTTTGTACAGTCTTCCAAAACAAGATACTCTCTCATCTCATCCATAAAATAAGTATCTGGAATAAACGCACTATTTGAAGAGGAACTCAGTCAAAACCAGATCCCATCATCTAACCAGTCTGGAATAGTTTTGACCCAGTTTTGCACTTCCCAGCAAGCCTCTCTCTCTCTAGTAAGCCAGACTGAGGGTATGTGTACAGAGTTTTTGCAGACAGATACGCGCAAGCTTTGCCTTTGCTGCAGGCAGCTTCCACACTGTTCTTCTGACACAAGCAGGACGCAGAGCCAGTGGCAACACCTTGCCCTTGAGCAGCTCTCATCTGCACAGTGGGAGCACTAGAACAGCTGTGGCAGCCCAGTTTCTGCTGCAGGAGTTGTGCACACATGGCTGAATGGTTTAAGTGCCTGTTTACACATCGCCTGCAGCCCTGCCCCAGCTCTCCTCTGCCAAACACCCCTGTGCTTGCAAAACCTCCCATCTTAAATCCAGGCTTGGCTCCAGCTCCAGCCCCTTTCTAAGCCAAGTGCAGCACCCATGCAGGCTGCACCAGCATCCTCTGGCCCCAACCCTGCCTCACTCCCACACACTGCTCCCAGGGAAGTTTGCTGTAATCCCTCATCCCAGAAAGGAGCTCAGGGCACGAGGCTTTCCTCTCAGTGCTGGGAACCTGACTTACAGATTGCTATTGTTTTATTGCATGTCTTTGTCCTCTACTCACTGTAAGCATGAGTAACAATGGAGTTTATGCAACTTCTTTCTTTTAGTTACCTGCTCTTGTGGACAAGTTTTCTATTCTCATGTGCCACTTAATATCCCATTTTTATTTATACTCCCTCTAGGGGTGCACAAGCTGCTGTTACTGGTGGCTGAAGGAATCCCTTCTCCCACAGACCTCTTATTAACCACTTCCTATTTACTTGGATGTATTTACAATGGTTTAAAATGCTGGATATTACCAGGCAATAAGCCTCGATGCAGACCATTTGTTTCAGGCTGTGTAAACTGCCACAAGAAGACTGTAACCAAGTTTTATTGTGTGTGTTAATTATTGTATGCACTGATGTACATTGTCTTGTATGTGTTCATGTTTTATTTTATATGCGTTAATGCTTTATTTTATGGGCTAAAGCAAGTATTAATTTAAGCAGGCTTTAAAAATATGTAAATAAGTCTATATTAACCCAAATATACTTATCTGAAGGGAAGTGTTGATCTTCCCCATGACCAAATTTCTGACTGTCATATACAAGCAGACATAATCAAAACTTTTCAGGCTTTATTGAAGCAGATTTTTATCAAAGCTACAAAAATCAAAATCGTGGCATGCCCACATTTCTGCACAAGTCAGTAGGACTGCTCAGAAAGTTCTCTTAGTGAGAATGTTCCTTTTGAAACAAATGCTTCCCACTTTACTGCAGTCCTCACAGTCCAAGCAGGAACAGCAGATGGTGCTGTTTGATGTTGTCGTCTCCCTCACATTTTATTATCACTGAAATTATCACATTATTCTTAATGCATTGTGGTGGTTTTGTTTACATCTTTTACTTTTTGTGAGATAAGAATTAGAAGAAGGGCAAAGCAGGCTCAAAACTTTAAAGAATACAAAGAAGTTTATTACTAACAGAANACAGCAGATGGTGCTGTTTGATGTTGTCGTCTCCCTCACATTTTATTATCACTGAAATTATCACATTATTCTTAATGCATTTTTTTACAATATGTACTAGGGAAATTTCATATATGGACCTGTTACATCACCACATTTAATAATTATTAAATATTTAGTCTATAATGATATTTCATTATTGTTTTCCAAACTTCATTTCAAGGCATATTTCTTACCATTCCTTACCTTCTCAGAAATTGAGGGTGGTCCATTTCCCAGTCAGAAGGTCATTATCAAGTGCATGACAGAACCAATCTTTGTCATAATTTGTCATGAGAAGGACAAATCCTCCCCAAACGAGTTAATTGGTGGGGCTGAAATCATAGAAGAGGCCAGCAAAAGTAATTAACAATACTATTTTAGTATTTTTTAAACTTCCATCAATTTGCAGAACTCTGGGTATGTGAGCCCTACAGAAAATTAAATCCATTATAAACCTGACAAGTTAATTGCTTGCTCAATCAAAAAAACCCCAAACCTAAGCAGATTTTATTGATGTCAGTTTCAACAAGCTAACAATTTATAATCAAGTGCTAGTTTCTCTTCCTGTTGTTAAAAATACAGCTTCAGTCTTTGGCTGCAGGACGCTGTGCTCCATTGCTGTCACTCTCCCTTGACTGACTTGCTCAACATCACATTCAAACTTCTTGCCCTCACTTTGAAGTCCTTCACAGAAATAACCTTCTGCTGCCACTTCTATTTATAACTAATTCCCTGACCTTAATGATTCACCACTTATGTTGGCTTAATGGACATGTCTGCCCCATCTACTCTTCACTTTGCTCTGCTCTCTCTGCAGGATCCAACACAGCTTAGAACACTCCTGTCTCTTACATATTTTCAAGTTTTCCTCCTTGACTGATAAGAGTTTCCAAACAAATAAAATGCAGCTGAAATATATCTTTCTAAACTGAGGGCATTTGTGTTTCCAGAATATTTACACAAAAATACTGTGAGTTCAAGACAAAAATATGCACAATTATATGCAAAGACATGCTAACACATCAGTAGGATCATCCCCTTGCATGCACAAAAGCCTTTACAGAACTAACTGCAAGGTTTGAACATCCCCTGCACATTGCATGCTACCTGTGCACAACAGCACCTCAAGCCCTCAAAAGCAGATGAAGGTTTAGATGCAAGATATTTTGCACGTCAACACAGAAAACAAAAATCCCCAACAGAAAGTCTGTATGGTCAAATAAACAAATCAACCATCTTGCACAAGGCAACAAGCAAACAGGAACCAAGACTCGCATGCAACTTGTTCCAAAACGCAGCAAGGTTTTTCTTTTAAAATGTGTATTTTTCCACAAACAAAGATTTCATGTTTTATTTTCCTATGCAATAAAATGGACATTTTTCAGCCTCCCCACCACTGTTTTCCCTCTCTCTGTCACTACTCAGAACTTTTCAGCTGTGAAGGCATTGGGAAATGTTAGTGTCAGACCAAGGAGAGCAATCCCATTTCTTTCCTTCAGTGCAGGGGAAGGAGACACTCAGAGAATAAGAGCACCCCACTCCCCAACCTTCCAGCTGCATTTAGAGACTGGCACATTTGCAAAAGCTGTTCCCAGGTTTTGCAAAAGTCCTCCAAGCCTGGGAAAAGCAGGAGCAGCGGGGGGGGGCAGCGACCTTTGCACTGCTTCCAGTGCTGTGTCAAACAGGTATCAAACACAGCAGCCGAGGTGGGGATCCCCTGAAGGGCTCCTACAAGGGGCACGAAGGACTGGCACAGCCTCAGCACTGTGAGAGGCATGCAGCAAAAACAGTGCCAAGCTTTAGAGTGCTGATATAGGAGCTCCTCTAGGAAGGAAGAGCAGTGGCCTGCCAGCCAAGGGGAAGGACTGTGTTATTTGTCTCTGTTTGTGATGTGAAACAAGGCATGTTAATTCCTGCATTCACATGAGACATCTGGTTTCAGAGAAATTTTCTTATAGCACAGTCTTAAAAGAGACTTAATTGCATAAACAGAAACAGCAAGAAGAGCAGGAGGAGCTGCAGTGTTGGGAAAGGAGTGATAGAAGAAAACAGGACAATTGTGACTCACCTGAAGGACCAGGGTGGCTGCCATAGAGGTACAGCACATCCACCAAGCCATGCCCCTGCAAGCCCCTCAGAACCTCAGCTCAGAGTGGCTCCTGATCCTCCTGCACCAGCAGCCAGGACACCACACAGTGGGCTTACACATTTAATACATTTAGCCTTTTAAAAACAACTTTTTTCCCCCTGAGTTTTTTCATGCCTTATTTGTAAGAGGGGATATATTCTCTCTCTGAGGCAGGGACACACATTTCAATTCGCATCAGCAGCTGTGAAGAAGTTGACTCCTCATAGGAAAATTACTCTTTCCACACAAGGAGGAGAGCTTTAAAGTTCAGCCAGGGCTCTGAAATAGGAAGCAACGCCTGAAACCACTCCAGGCTCCCCTCAGCAGCCCAACATGTTTAGCACTGCAGGCATCCAGAATCAAGGTGCTTTTTCTATAGCTACCTGGGTTGCAGCCACTGCAACCAACTAAATGGCAGCTGACATCTCTTTGGACAACTAAAGAAACATGGGCTGCTTTTTAATTCAAATATCCCGTTTTCATCGTCATCATTTTGGCCGTATTCACATTTTGCAATCACTTTCCTTGGCTGTCCATGCAAATTCCTTATGTACCCGCTGCCTTGCAAAATTTCAATCCCTGAGCATGCACACACAGGTTAATTTTTTTAAATTTATGTCTAAAAATACATATACAATCCCGTATTGACACTCTCTCAGTGTGGAGAGGTTACTAGGATTTGGTTAGGGTTCTGTCAGGCTTTTAGGACCTCCCTTTCTGGCACAGACCTGGCCAGACTCCCCTCCTTTCAGCAAAGCCTGCTCCAGCAAGAACAATCCCTTCTTCCCCATGTGCCACTCCTTTTTTCGTCTCCCGAACTTCCTTGTTTTTCAAACCCCTTCTTCAGACTCCTCTGCCAATTGCTTATCCCATTTGCCACTCTTCCCACTCCTCAGAGCAGGCTTTAACATATTTCCTTTGTTCTTTGCCACCCTCACACACCCTTTAATGAGCCTGGCAGATTTCTTAAAGTTTTTGTGTGTCACACAAGGTCTGCCCACTCACCACCAGGCACAAACACGACTCCCACAGCTCCTGTGAAACACGGGCTTGGGAAGCTGGACATGCAACCCTGCCTCGTTTTTAACCAGATCACTTCCCCCTTCCCCCTTCCCATTTCCCATGCAGGTGCCTGCATTTCTGTGCCAGGGGAGGGAGAGCAGGGAAGTGGCCACAAGAGGCACAGGCTGGAGGGAAGAGCAGCTCTGTCCCTCTGGCAGCCAGATCTGCTGGTACTGGCTGAAACTCCTTGCTTCAAACTCTTTCAAATCCAAATGGACAAATGCAAGCAACCCAAAGGTACATTTATATACTACAAACTCACACTTAGTGAAATTCTTCTTTTGCTTCCCAGCCCAGCTGCCCTTCCTGAGCGTTTTCCTGCCTGTCCATGACTCCTGCCCACCTCAGACTTTTTGCTGTCTGATGGAAGAAGGGAGTTTCTGGCTTGTTCAAACTGGCCAGTATGAACAAAATAAAGCTCCACAATTTCTTTAACCCAGTCAATGAGAAATAACTTCTTGTACACCTGATTCTTATTAAGTGTCTTTGAGTTCTCCCCAGAAAGCCATTGAAACAAGTTGCTATGGCATTAGATTTTCATAGGGAAGATAGAAGATGTAGTGTAAAATTTGCATTTCTGCCAGCCTTTCATTTTCTGATGATTACACCCCTTCTTTAGATAGGATAATGAAGGCCCTGAGTTCTCACCAGCCCCCTGCACTCCATGGCATTCAGGAACAGTACAGCTGCACAGCCCATGGGGTGGTGTTCCCCTCAAACAAACCAAGTGTCAGTGCAGGGATTTCCTGTAAGCGCACTGCCAGCTGCAGTGCTGGGGAGCCCACAGGGGAATTCTGCATCCCCTGGCTTTGCTCAGCACAGTTTGGGGACTGCCTGTGATATGGAGCACCTCGGACTGCGTGTGGCACTCCAGCACCTGCAATGTGAGATGCCAGAGTGAAAACATGCTGATGGGATCTGGCAGCTGGCAGGGTGGCAGCCAGCAAAAGAGAAGGGCAAACTTCTTGTTAAGCAAAACTTTGATCTGATTCTAGAAAGACATTTGAAGCGTCCAGGACATATCAGGCTATTCTATACTACACTTTCTTTACTAAGCCCTTCAGTAGGGCTAACTGTGAACTCTGTAGTCAGCAATCAATTTATTTCCAAAACTTTCTCCACCAGAGGACTACAGAGATGACAATAAAGGAAGAATTTGTACTTCCATAAAGTATATAGGTATTTATAACAGATCCCCCACCTATACTATTCCCAGCAACACCTTAGAGGATCTATCACAAAGATAAATCGCTTTGGGAGTAAGTCAGCAATCCTTTTGCCCTATTACAGAAAGAAGCACAAGACATTCATGTGGTTCTGGTGACAGCTGAATTTTGAGCTGTAAATTTAAGCCATTAATTGCCAGTGGGATAGTTTCTACTGCACCATGTTCATTATAACTGCTCATATTTTTATACCTATGAAGTAGGACCACATCAGAATCCAGTAGAAGTGGGCTAGTAAGTATTCACCTGTGGCGATTAAAATGTCACATTCAGAAAGCACGAATAAAAAGAACAGCTCTGAGGTTGCTCTTTAGTTTGCGAATTACACATACAAAAGCCAGGAAGAGAGGAAAATGTCAAATGTTAGCTGAATTCTGTATTGCTGCATTGTGAATTTCTATATTCAGCTTCTGAGGAAGCAGGAGAAGGTCACAGGTGAATATATATTTACAGACTGTCATTTTGTGTAAATGCACCTGGGGAAGTGAAGATAACAACAAATTCTGTACACAAGCCATTTATGACCACCAGCACCTTTGAATGTTACATTTTATCCAGAACTGGTTGCAATAGTCAACACCAGGAAAAAAACTGCCCACATTACTGTAGGAACAAAACTGCGCTGAGCTTCCTACATTGCTAAATCTAGGATTTAATTTAATGAACCTATGCAAGATCTCCTTTGTTTTGTTTTGCTCCCAGCTCCTCCCAAAAGATATCCTAAGAACATCCCAAGAAGTATAAGCAATTTTCAGATGTCAGAAGAACTCAGATATTCTCTCTCTGTAGCTGTATTAACAATTTTCAAGTTTTAGGCAGTGCCTGCTACTGATGGTACATTTGGGTAACTGCATCAGATATTTGTAGTCTATTCTTACACAGGCAAGAAGCGAAAAGAAAAGCAAACAACCCACCTACCTCTACAAAGTAATCCCATAAAGGAAGGGAAAACTGTTGTCAGCATTACATAGGTAAAGGAATATTTCCCTTCTGTCAAATTTCAGTCCTGCTAAACAATCCAACAAATTCAAACACAAAATAAAGACTCAAGAATGGAAAACTTTCATGGTTTTCACTACATCCTTGTATCACAGAGCTTTCTAGACAAAAATACCTCAAGATTCTCTCCATCCTTCTGTACCTGCTGCCACTGTAGCCGTGGGAGATGTAATCACCACACAGGACAGGCAAGACTAACAATAAAGAACACTTACAGCATTTTCTACCTTGCCCTGAATGCTTTTACAGACAGCAAAAGTTCAGCATTAATACAGATCCATGAGTCACAGAACTCTCTAGTCGGGTAGATAGAGACTTCTACAAAATTGAAGAATAAGCAGTGACATATTTCAATTAAATACAAGAAGTATTGCCCCATACAACATTAAGAACAGAAAAAAACCTGTGGTCTGAAAAATTAGTTTATGCATGGCAAGTGTCTTCAGTGGCCACAAGGAGTCAGGACAGCCATGGGAAAAGCTGATGAAACTGCTCACAGCTACTGCAGGAAAGCACCCTGTGTGTTACTGCTTCACAGCACAGAGAAGTTACTTGCTGTGCCCCAGCCCGAGAGTAAATGTACCTCATAATTCTTCCAAAAAGCAGAAAAACTGAAACCTCATGCTCTTGTCACTCCAACGAGGGTTTACTGGGAAGCCGCACAGAAGGTTTTTCAGGGTGATTACACAGTTGTATAGTGTCTATGGACTTGTTTCAAGTTCCCCTTGGTGTGAGTAAAAGGCTACACCTTTCACAGATATTGTTCAGGGCCTGACTCAGCCACGGTACCACTGTCCTAGAGGGAAAAAAATCCCTGGACTCGCATGTCCAAATGAGATGACAGGGAAGAAGACAAAGAGATATTAAATATTTCTTTACATGCAAGGGAATCTATATGCCAGCCCATTTATTCCATGGGTGCACGTGTACAATTTCTCTGGCAGCCTGAACAGATCTCACCATTTACCTAAGGAGATATTCATTACTGCTCTAAATCTGTACCAATCACTCATCTGGGAGATGGGGCTGGGAAAGGCTGAAGCGAGAAGCTCTGCAGTAAAAGACACAGAGCAACTGTAAACTACAGGCTACAGCAAGATAAATAAAACCTGCATTTATCTCTTGTTTTGGTGTAATGTGACTGCTCAGATTTATGACCCTGGGCATATCCCATGTCATGTGAGAGTCTCTCTGCCTGGGAAGAGCGTGGTTGTATGGCACACCACAGAAGTGCAGCGGCTGATGGACAGATTAGTCAGAACACAGCTTTTCTTTCTTTTCCCTTTTTTTCCACTTTTCCCAGACACTTAGCACTGTAATCCATGGCCACACTAGCTTATCTAAATTCATGATCATATGTTGCAATCCCCTCAAACACATGGTTTATAAAGTTAAGATGTCTTAGCATACCTTTTACAGAGCTACTCAAATTTAAAACATTCAGCATCTCCCTGCCTCTGAAAGTTTCTTTTTCCATCCTCAGAGGAGCTAATTCCCCATCAGCCATGGAAGTACACACAGAAGTCTGGTGTATAACAGGAGAGACAGGAGAGTGAACTAATCAAAATACTCTGGATAGTTTAGGGGTTTTGTTTGTTTGGTTGGGGTTTTTTGTAATACATATTTTTGATCACTTAAAAAAGTCTACCAAATATCTGGGTTTGGCAAAAATTAGGTCATATTGTCCAAATGGATATTTATTGTGAAACAGATTTTTCTATTATCTGAATTGTAAAGCCTGATTGGTTAATGTATTTCACCTGTTCTTCCACAGGGTCTTGCAGTACCCACCTCACTTTTTTGAGGTGCAACTGCTAATCATTTCCAGCAAGTAGCAAAGTGACCATGGGGACACTTCCCTTGGAAATGTTAACAGAGCTTCCAAACCACATTTCCAGTGGGATCTGATGCACATAGATTTAAATTACGTCTGTGTTTAAATCTATACAAAAGATTGCAACTATGTTGTAGCAGCTTCGAAAAGTCTTAATTCCGTCAGATGAGAGCACACACTATAATCTAAAAGCAGCTCAGTTCTGGTGCCTTCACAAGTTCTCTTGCCAGAGAAGCAAATGCCTAAATTCCAGCTGTGAAACAAAATGAACCTGTTCTACCTCACCTCATACTTAAGGAAACAGAGAACATAATGGGCAGTTACAAGAGTGGGTTTAGTGGTGGTGGTATTTTGTTAGTGACTGTTACTACATCAGGTCTGGTTCTGTGTTTAAGACAACAAGAAAATCCCAAACCACCCAGGCTTACAAGAGAACAGCCTTCACCACAACCTGGTGGCATCAGTTAAAACCATGGGCTATTTCACAGCCTATCATACCCTGCAACTCACTGGTGCACATGGGCCACTGCCCTTCAGATCCTCTCTTCAGATGACACAGTTGTACCATTCAGCACAAACAGTTAATTTAGAGAAAACAATTCTCTGCTGACAGACAAGTGAGGTACCTAAAATCCTACTGCTGGTTGGAAAAGAGTTCAGTCTCTAAAAACAGGAAAGCTCTGAATTGCCTGTTACAAATAGAGGAGTTTATGAATTCTTTTCCCCCTTTCAGTTAATACTCAACACATCTATAAGTCATTGAGACAAAATTCACGTTTTCCTGTTTTATCATCAAAATTGACAGAAGAAAAACTCCCAGCAGAGCTGCACAAGTACAGCCAGGGTTTGGAACAAACCCTTTCAAGCTGTGGTAAGGCTACCAAAATGCCAGAAGGAGACCTCACTCTTCAGCCTCCTGAGGCCGAGCCTCAGTGCACACAGAACCTCAGCATGATATTTGCAAGCTCATTTTTCAGCCTTGAACAACAATCCTGCCCATCTCTATAATTTGTCATCATACAAAATATCTGTCTGAAAACACTACTAAATGCCTTTAGAGAAAAGAGTATAAAACAGATATATCAAATCCTTTTTCAGCCACATACCAGAACTTGTGTTTTGGCTTGTTTATGTTTATTTTTGAGAGTACAGCCAGCCAGTTCAGCTATTTGAGCACGATGTAACCATCCAGCCCAACAAGCAGAATTAATAGCATCCACTCACATCTCAGAGTACTGTTAAGTATCATCATCTTGATCCTGTTAGCCACCCTTCAGTCTTCAAACTTCACATTGAACAGTGGTGCAATTCTTCCAGGGTTTAGTAGGAATGAGGATGGAGTGAAAAATTAATTAATTGCTGGACTTGACCCCTTTCCATCATTCAAAAATCACTATAATTTTCTGATTTTACTACACTACAGGAAAGTGTGATAATAAGCAAATCTAAACATTATTTTGGTGGAATTTTTGTGCAGGAAGCTTTTCACTTTGCACAAGAACCATCCCAATATAAATTTTAGTGAAAACAACAGAAATGCTGTCATTGATTTGCCTCCACTTTGGGTCTGATCCTAAGTCTGCAGTTTTCTTCTGCATTGTGAAAATACAGGCTCAGGATAAAGCTCCTGCAGCTCTGTTTATTCAGCTTGTGTCATGACAGCTTGAGAAAAAATTCCCAGTTACTCCTCCAGTGAGGAAAAAGTTGAAAATAAACAGCTCACCAGAGCACCAAAGCAAAAGGAAACATGAGATTAAACACCAGCATTTTACACCTCTATTTTGTCCACTAAAACCACAAAGACTCTAAGATTTTTTTGGCTCTGAAGCAGCACTTCCAATAAAAATCAATAGGAGTATCATCACCAATGTTCAGGGGAGCAGAGTTGGGCCCATACAGGGGTTTTGTTTGAAATCCCATCCTAAACTCCCAGAGAAGTGTTGACATCTTGGGTCACTAGAAGCTTGAAGGCCATTTGTGGCAAAGCCAACCTTGCTATCTAAACACACTGCAGCAGCAGTTGGTCTTGTTGAAAGAGGAAAGGCAATTTCCAACTACTCCACTCTTTGCTCTGCCCTGTTCTGAAAACACCAGAGGAGTGTGCATCCCACATCCAAGCGGAGTTAACCAAGGCTCAGCAAACCTCAGGATCCAAGGTGGCCTCAGGTTTCTCTGGCCAAAACGCTTGTAATTCTACTGCCTAACATGGGGTTTCAAAGCCAGACTAAAATCTGTGATATTGTTACTCGTACTCCTCTTTCATTTTATGATTTATTGAGTGCTAATACTTTCCTCTCTTGCTCAGACAAAAAGGAGTTTATGACCAGCCAAGCAGCAGAGACAAGTTTGACCTGTGTGCTGTAATAAATCAGGTGCCAGGAGCAGATGGAGAAGGGTTAGGAAGCACACTAAAGTCATTCTTGAGTTACACCTGTGGTATATGGGCTACTCAAAAGATTTTTGACCATATAGCTCAGGAATTTGTTTTCAAAGCCGGCAACAACAAAAGGGGGGTACAGGGGAGAGAATGTGAGCTGTTGTGGGTCCCATTTAACAAGAACTCACAGACTCCATGGATTTCCATGGACAAAGATCAGCAAATCTGCACTGGATTTTTTTGTCAATGTCAAACATAACTATAAATCTCATTTTTATTTTCTATATACTTTTTTCTGTTTCATGGAAAAATGCTGCTAGGACTAAAATCAACCTTTTTATACAAATACCACTGGAATTATATCAGAAGTTTTAACCAGGCTTTGTGGATGATGGGATTGGTGTGATTGCTCGAACTTAAGATTTCCATTGTGGGCTAAATTCATACAACATATTTGGTCTCCAGACCACATTCCTTTTCCTGCTTTCGTTTCCATCTGTCATATCATCTCTGTACTTGTCCTTGAATGCTGTTGCAACTTTGTAATACAACGTTTCTGTGGCTTTTTCTTAGGCCACTTCTTAAAAAAAAACATTTTTTGTGGTCTCCAGACCAAGATGAGGCAGAACAGGCAAGATTCCGTACTCCCAGGAACAAGACAAACCAAACACTGAACACAGAAGCTCATGCAGAGGCTCCTCTTAAGTCAACAGAAGCCACATGTGGCCATTCACCTATGACTTTGAAAGTGTTTTCCTTAATCATTACTGGGGTCAAAGCAACACAACGGGCTTGCATTTTTCATAGATGAGCTTCTAGCAGCACAAAGCGAAATGCAAACGTGTGACAATGACATCTCCTCAAAAGTGTCTGTTCAGATATTGCTAAACAGTCCCTGCACTGCCATTGCACTCAATCACTGCTCCTCCATCCTCAATGTGGCCTCTTACAATTCAGGTTTCCTTTTGCAGTGTCTCATAATTTCCACCAAACTTAGGACATTTAAACAAACAGGTTTGCTTGGCTTCTGGCCTCAGTATACTTTTGTTTCATTTAAGTTTTTGAAGAGAGTTAGAAATTGGGGGTTTTGCAAGGGAAAGAACAAAGGGGGAAAATTATTCTCTTTAACATCTGTTCTTTTGACTTCCAGATAATTAGAAAAGTTGTATTGCTGAGTGTTACTTGTCTGCTGTTGTTTTTCCTTAAATATTTTTAGCTATTTTCCATCATTTGCCATAAAATCCTAGGCCAAAATACCACTCAAAGCGTCACAGAATTTGTATGCTGCTAAAGAAGATGGTATTTCCTCCTTACAGGAAAAAAAGATTGTTCTGCTTCTCATATATGTGTATAGGCATAACAATTACAAATGACTAAACTGAATGAGGTGATATTTCAAAGAAAATAATATTTATAGTAGAAAAATGTTTTATTACCTTCACTCTCTTGATCTGGGTCTGTTTTCTGAAACCAGAAACAGGGTAAGTTCATGTCTCCAATAGTAGAGTAGTTCTTAGATAAATGGTTCAATAGTCAGGAAGACCTTGCTGTCTTAGGATGGATCCTTACTGATACTCAGAGCACTATGTTATAGCATGCCAGCAGTGGGAGGAGATTGAAAATAAATTAAAGTGAGCTTCCTAAATTGATTTATCAAAAATAGGCAACTTAACAACTGTTTAAAGTAGGAAAAAAAAAAATTAACTCTCCTTTTAGTACAGTTTTTGAGTTTCTTGAAGGTTTTGCTTTGGACAGGACTTTCTATACTCCCTCAGCTTTTCTGCCAGGGCTCACCAAAAGATTTGCAAGTGTCAGCTGTAGAGTCAATGGCAACAATACAGAATAACCACGCACAGGATTTGATCTGCCAGCACCAAACTCGATTGCCACTAGACACTAACATGTGACACATCAAATTCAAACCAGTCATTCAACAGTGAGGAAGCTTCCTCATCTTACTGTATCCTGGATACCAGCCATGGTTTTCAGCACCAGGAGGAGGGGGTATTCCTGCTAACATGGCGAATATTTGCAGTGAATTTAAAGTAACAATCCCTTTCCACACTAAAGATACATATATCTCTGCTGACTGACAGGCATTGAGCCTAGTGGTTGTTTGTCTTATCTCTGTTTCTTACTGACTTATATCCTAGCTCAGTCACATTATTTTCTTACAAATGTAAAACACAGTAAGTGCCTAAAATCACGAACTTTTATTGTCTATCCTTTGTTGTTGAATTTATGAGAGATAAAATAAAAGAAGCAAACTCAGTCAAGCCATGAAGCAAAGAGAGACATTGGTTACAAAGATTACATCACTGGCTGATTTCATCTTCCCAAAACCAGAGTGTATTCTATTGAGTTTGATGTGCCAGGACCAGAAATTGGGAAACATATCAAAACAAATATTTAAAAAGCAAATACACATTGTTGCTCTGAGATAGGATTGTTTAAAATATAAACAGCTATGCAAATAGGAAACACATTGCCTGGAATACATGAAATGCAATGCACAGTAACCAGCAAAAGGAAAACCAAGGAGTTGGATCCTCACTTGCTGCTTTGGCATCGTGCAGCTGTACCCCTTCCACATGAACGAAAGGTTTGGCCCAGATGTGAGAACAGATAAGGTGTGACTGTTCTTAGGCAGTATTGGAAACCTACGGTGCCCAGGAAAACTGCTGGTCTACATTTGCAGTCTCTTTCTTGCCTTTTATTTTTTCATTAATTATGGTTTTTTCTCTCTTCCTAACAAAATTCCCTTGACTCCAGCTGAAATGCACACTGCGATCCACAGTGCATCCACACAGACAGTCAGAACACCAGGACCTGCTGTCTATCATTATATTTTCCCCAACTTTAGGCAAGTGACATTCCTGTTCTCCTGAAAAAAGTGTCACATGAAAGTTTTGCAGAGCTGTAAAATTTAAAGCTACACAACCCTTCTCTCTACTGTCTGCCATTGCTTGGGATTTTGACCCTCTCTATTTTATTGTGTGGGTGAAAAACTCCCCCAGTAAACACAGTTCCTTTAGGCTCTCTAAATTAGGGAAGGTGATGGGCATTGTGGAATGAACAGGAGGAAACCAGGAAAAATTACAGGGTCTTTTCAACTGCAGCTCCCCTGGAACTGTGGCTGATGGGCTGAGCAGGACACAGGTGTCTGTCTCAGACAGAAATGTGAGTGTTCAAGCCTGATTTGACTGGATTAGCACTGAGAGCGTGGGACAAGAGCTGCTATAAAGTCACTGGGCTCCTTTCCTGTGCTGCCTACCACTGTAGCTGCTCCCACTTGCCAGGCTGAAAGTGCATTCACGAGCGTGGTCAGCTCAGGGTAACTCTGGGGTGAAGTTTTATATCTGCATTTACCAAAGTCATCTCCAGAAATTAACCCTGCTTCTTTGACTGTGTGAACACCACGGTACATGTGTGTTAAAGGAAGTTGACAAGTTGATGTCACTAAGCTCTTTTAATTAAGTTGGTGCCAAAAAGAAGTAGGTACTAAGTTAAACATGAGCCTGTAGCACAGATCAGACAAAATTTATCCACCCATCACAGAGCTTAGTTGAGCAACAAGTGAACACACTCAGCAAGAAAAGTAAACAACGATGGCCAGTTCAAAGGAGACTTGGATCCATGTTTGTGGAAGAAACCAGAAGCTGCAGCCACCAATTGAACTTGTTAGTTCGCAGTGGTGATGGATTGGTTGATTAGATTTTTTCCGGGTTAATAAGGGCAGGCCTCAATGGGTCAATAAGCTTCTCATCTTGTATATTCTACTGGTAAGTAAACTAACAACATTAGACAGTCAAAGCAGAGAGGGGAAAAAAAAGTGATTAGGCTCTTTTGTTCCTTAATATCTGCTTTCCCTTGCCATGAGGTTGATGTGCCAAACTGTGGATTCTGCAGCAAAGCCTGAATGTAAAACAGTGAAAGGGTGAAGAATTTATTTCTGACCTAAGCACATTTGGGTGGTATAATGATGAAAGACAAGAAGTAAAAGTTAAAATGAAAAGCAAGGAGACAACTGAGAAATGTAAAAGCCTAAGGTCTTCACCTTTCTCCCTCCTTTTCCAAGTAATGAAAAAACAAGTCACCAAGAACATGACACCATTGAAAAGAAACCTGTCCCACAGTGCGTCAGGGGAATCCATTTATTTTACTGGAATCTTGCCTGACTGTAAACGGACAGAGTGTGAAATCAAAGCAGAATTGCAGCAGAAGATTCTCAAGAGAGACCAAAAAGGGAGACTATACAGAAATCATTTACCCAAGAGTGATCAAACACCCCAAAATTCAGACCTCAAGACATAGATCCTTGCATCCTCCATGGAGGCAGGTCAGCAGTAACAGAGGGAAGGAGGAGACTGAGGCAAGCAGCCTTCAGGTAGGTAAAAAGCAGCAGAAGGTGCATCCTCTGGCACCAAGAGTGAAGACAAAACAGGCAGAAAAGGAGAAGGGCTGAAATTTCTCTCTGGTACGGAGGGAATAGCAGGTGGTAGACAGTAGACAGATATTCAGATAATGAAAAAGTAGGTCCAGGCTGATTTTCAGGAAGAGGGGCACTGCATATGGCTCTTCAGTGGCAGAATCTACCCCTAAACTGAAGATCGAAGTCCAGTCAGGGTAAACAAAACAAAACTTTTGTAACTGAAACCAGCTGCAGTGCTGTGTAACACAAATGAACTAAACAGATTGCATGGCTCACAGCAAGTGTGAAACTGGAGGGATTTTCAGAGCTCCACCCAGAGCCAACACTTATCTAATCTGTTCTCAAAAGATTCCAGAGAAGAATTTTCTCAAATTTTCCTCTGTTAGCAGAACTACCCTTCATATTGGGAAGGTTTTCAGAATATGTAAATCTTTCTATTAAAGTCAGAGTGCAATAAAACTTTACATTCAAAGATGTCTAAAATTTTACAACTACAATCCAATCACCCAATCAGCTGTATTTAAAAGAATTTGTATTATAAGAGGAAGCTCTGTCTTTAAAAAAATGCTCTGTAAAAAGTAACTAGATTCAGTAACTGCACTTCCACAGTTGATTCCAATTTTCTGTAACAAGGAAAGTGTTCCTGGAAATATGATTCTTATTGTTACTTAATGTTGATGAGTTACTCAACTAAAACTAATTAGTTCTAGAATGGAAAAGTTGTATATGTGAGTTAGGCACGGTCTCTGGAAAAAGCGCTGTTGTAGATTAGCCCTCCTTTATGGAATAAAGGCAGGAAAGGCAAATAGCCTATTTCTGGAGTCTGCAAAATCCAGCCAGGTACTACTGTGCCTCTACCTCTGTACTCTTTATTAATACAAGGAGAGCAGTGTAATTGCAATGACTTTTAAAGGGCGAGCAGCAAGAACAAAAGAATTACTTCCCAATTTCAGAACAGCCTTTGAAATGTTTATGAAAGGTAGGTCATTCTAACTTGTCTTCATTTAGTCTAAGCACCACAGGGCTGATCTATTCAAATTATTTATGCCAGCAGGTAACAGCCAATTCAGATTGTTACCTGCTTTGCTCTTGATCACACCATTGACTCAGTTTTATTTTAACAAAACAGGTAATATGATACTCTGCATTTGTCAAATTATGGTGGAATGAACAGGCATGAAACCAGGCAACAGCTACTAGATATTTAGTAAACTATCCTTTTGTAGTAAAGGCGCATTTTCAGCCCTCAAGAACTAAGTACCTACAAACCAATGATCCACATCTGAGAAGAGAAAAACAGACTACTTCCTTTTTTGCTGTATCTCTTCAGTTTAGTGTATAAAGCAATTATGACTATGAAGAAATCTTAGACAAAAATAATCTGCTCTTCTGAATGTTACATACTACTTCTTGCTCTTTCATATGTAAAGTTCCTTTCTATCAAGGTGATAAAGTGAAGTAAATAGATGTTAGCCTACCTGGTTAGTGGGCAGAGATACTCCAGAAGCTAATACACCAATCTTAAAATAAATTTTTATATAAGTGAGTATAAATGCTCTCAGAAAGGCTCCTATTTCACTCCATTAACCACAGAGAGTGCCTAACCTGAGTAGTTTTGACTGAACTGCTAAGTGCAGAGTAGAAGACCCAAACAAATTTACTGAAGTAGAAAAAAGTGATTAGGAAGAAAAAAACCCAAAGCACCACCAACAAAACCACACTTTTAGTGGCAAAATTTTGTGGAAAACCCAAAAGCTGGAGTTCAGTCATCAAGACAATGATCAGGTAATTCCTGTATGGTGCCAGCAATGAAGAGATGCATTAAGAACAGTTTTTTACATGTAAAAACATCATGGGAACTGCAAGGAAACATTTTATAAATTGCAAAACTTGCTACCCACAAAGTCATCAATTGGCAGCCTGACCCCATCCAGGGACATCTAAACCCTAGAGGGAGATGGGATTCAATAAGTTCTGAGTCACCAAACTATTGTTACAGCTATTCTTTCTGGCCCCAAATTTTTCCATTTGTGGGTTTTCCATGTTTCAGCAGGTTTGAGAGGTATTGTTTTCATGGCAACATTCTACAAGGGCGAAGGGGGCAAACACTCCTATCTGCTCTCACAACAAGGAAGGAGTGAAGAGAATAAAAAGAAAAAATCCCGAAAGATCTGGACTGGTTTGGCTAAATTTAAGCACGGTTGAATTACATTACATCACTGAGTCACTGAGAATCATTAAACAAAGCACAGTTTCCCCCAAACAACCATGAGACATCACTGAAGCCACAGTTGTGTCTCTTCAAACACCAATTCCAACATGAAGCACCAGCACTGTTTGAGGTAGGAGTGAACACAAACTTAGAGTCTCTGAGATAAGCATTTCATCCAGCAATGACATGTAATATAGGAACGTGAGGTCTGAAACATGCAAACAAGGGCAATGTGCAAGTGGAGAAAACTGGTGATGAACAGAGGTTACAGAAACGAATCCTTTTGCATCAGAAACTAATGGGATACAGGCAGAGAAAGAGACCTGCACATCCAACTGGCATTGAACTTGGAATCCAGAGACTTTTGAAAATGCTGAGTGTCCAAACCCAAGCTCAAAACTAATTGAAGAAATTTAATTCAAGAAGTTCAAACAAACAAAGTACAGATCCCCATATTTTTAATTTGTGCAAATGCAGAAAAACACCGTGAAATTAATCTGTTCTGCACTGGGTGGTACCCAAGTCCCCAGAGCTTTAAGCACTTTATGACCAGTCTTTCTGTAAATTATAGAAATTTAGCTCACAGTTGGCTGACAGGTGTCCTATTTTCTGACTGAAAAATGAATTAAGGATGAAGGAAAGAAGGAATAGTTGAGATTCAGATAAAAATAAGTAAATAAGCAAATAAGTTGCTTTTGCGGGAGTTTATGGAAAAATAGAAGTAAATCACAAAAACAATATCCAATGTCTTCCTTTTCTTTCCAGACAGGCTACATAGTTTAGAGTACTCAACCATGTACAAAATAATTAACTCAACGGAAGTGAAGGAAATTTCTTACAAAAATAAGCCACAGTGGACACATCCTCAGCTGAATTGAGGATGTGAATTGAGGATGCAATGTTGGCTTCAGGAAAAGGAGACTGATTTGCAATAGGTGTGAGTGTGTGCAAGAGAGAGATCCCAACTAAAATGATAATGGACACATACCTCTAAAAATTTATTTTTGACTACTCCTCTGGTAGATATGTATAAAGGATAGCATTTTTGGTCTACGCTGATGCAAAACTAATGGTCAGCAACAGAACCCACAGACACAAAACTAAAACTCACAGATCAAATTCCTCCCTCAGTCACACTCCATTAGCTGAAATGACAAATGCTCTGGATTTGGAACCCTCATGCTGTCTGGCATACATAATCCTGCTTATTGTTCCTCTGAAAAGTACCAAATATTTCAGAAAAATGTATCAAAAAAAAATCCAAATTTCTGCTAAATGCAGCACAAGAGAGTAAGACAGAGGTAACCCTTCTCCTGAGGTCACACCACCCATTCCAACAGAAATTGCGAAAGTTTAAATCAAAAGTGGGAGGGGAAAAAAAAATCAAATGTTTTATCAGGCCAAAAAAAAAAAGCAAACTAAATGGGCCCAACTGCCTCTTGATTCTCACACGGCTCCATTGTGTGCAGCAACATCTGGCAAGTAATCAGGTGACAATAAGGAATCAGGATAGCCAAGCCCAGTTAATTGACTGTTTAATCAGGATAACCAGTCCAAGCTTTGTCCCACTTGACCTGGTGAAGAGGTGGCAGTGAGGGCCCAGAGTGCTGCAGTGCAGCTGCAGTGCTGCTCCCTGCCCACGAGCAAGGATTTAAACATGCACAGGGAAGCCATAACAGCAACACAACCAGCTCTGGCACAAAGAACCAGTGTTTCCCAAGATCTCTTCATTCCAGGAGAGGACCTGAGAAACTCAAATCTGAGAAAAGAGAACTAACCAGCAGAACTGTGGAAGCACAAAACTGTGAAATCCCATGGTCACACACAAAGGGGCAAAGGTCCCATCCAGTCAAAACACCTCTTCCTTACAGCATGAATACATTTTAATCACAAGTTGTGCCAGGACATAAACACACAAGTGAAAGAGAAATCTGTTATTTAAACATCTCTTGAAAGTGGCTGAGAATATGATTAGAGGTGTTGGGATGTTTATATTTTCTTCCAGAGCAGTTGTGCAGTCAGACACAAATCATGGATAACACCTGTGTGATGCCTCCTGTTCATCCAACCCAGCTCACTCTCTTCAGCTAAAGAAAAATTGTTCTCTGCATGGCACAGTGGTGTAATTCAGAGCTGGCACAACATTTTGACTACAAGTTTTGCTGATAAACTTAAAATACCAAACACACTCCAATTAACACATCAGTGCTTCACTCAGTATGCTCTTCTGAGATGGGGAACATATCATTTTGACTGCCGTCAGTTTCAAGAATGAACAGCTGGAAAACTTGTATTCCCTGGGATTCTTTTAATGCAGAGTTGCTTGTTTGTCTTTTTTATTAAACTCATTGATTTACATCTCTCTATATAGTTATATAATAAAGCAGCTAAAAGCATGTCACATGATACAGGATACAGATAATTTTAAAGCATTATTTTAAATACAAATCATTATTAAAATGTTGATATAAATAAAGATTTAGGGAAAAAAACAGTTTTACCTGTCTACCAGGAGGGATATATTTAAGTTTAGGCCCCACCTAGAAATGTGAATTTGGATTTAGTGTTTCTCCTATAGGGTCACTAAGAAAGAAGAGCAGGTGAGAGCTGCAGCCTTGCCCCTCACCAGCCCACTCTGCTCAGGGCCTAAAGTTGGTTGCTATGAGTAACCTCCCTGTGCCAAATTTAAATGATTTTTATCCTCCTCAGACAAGCTATGCATCTGAGCTGACACCAATAGAAAGCTAGAGAAAAAAAGCTGGTTAATATCCTTCACATCCTGATCCTGCAGCAATGAAACAAATGTACACACAGAAGGATGCAGGATCAAAGCATACAGCTGAAAGTTAGAAAAACAAATTTTTCTTCCCCCCTTCCTAAAAATAAACAAAACAAACAAACAAACAAACAATACTTAGTGACTTGAGAGGACAATTAGGGGCAAACCAGTTCCCACAGTGCTCACAATTGCAAGACAGGAACCAACTTCACTATTCAGCAGGGGAGTTTTCTTCAAATGACCACAAAATGAGAATTGTCGTTTTCTAGAGAGCTCCTGTGGAAGGCAGGAGCCCTGCCAGGCTGACAGTGCTCGGTGCTGAGGACAGATTACACCCCCTCTCCTCCAGCCCATCAGGATCAGCACTGATAAGCAAACATGAGAAAGCCCATGGAGGCTCTGACAGAACCACTCCACTGCAATTAACTCCTTCCCTCAATGCTCAGCAGTTTGGATGAATCAGCAAATACCACAGAGATAGAAGAAAGAAGAGACAGAAAATGTTTCGACAGAACTTCTGTGTATAAGTAAAACCACATGACACTGCATGACCAAGTCATTTATGTGATTATCTAATGATTCTGTGCATCAAAAAGTTTCAAAGACTTCTACAGTAAAAATGCTCTGCTGAAAATAAAACTAATACAGCTTTACTTAAAGCTATTTTATTTAAAGGGGGAAAAAATCTAGAGCATTTTGTCAAACAGATTTATTTTTCCCCTTGCCCTAAAAAATTTACTGTGGGACTCATTGGTTCATCAAGGGCACTGGGGACTGCACAGTGCTCAGTTTTTGGGGAAGCAAGGACCATGCCCAGCATTTGGAGACCAGGAGCACCTCACCCCTCTCATGATGCCCTTTCTAAATCACAGGTTTGTATCTGTCTGTAAAACCCTCAGTGTCCAACCACCTCACAATGAGTCTGGGTAGCCACACCATGAATTCAACACAGGTTTGACTCTGCTGCCACACTGAGACACCTCAGGGACTCAAGGCAAAGGACAAAGTGATCACTGCAAGCTTCTGACACTTGTGCCAACAAACCACATCCAAGTCTGGTCCTCTTCAGACACAGGAGGTAGGAATTTTGTCATCAGCATGCAACTGCAAGATAAGGAGTGCTTTGCCACAGCAGAAAACAAGGACAGCTACCCCAGCAAACATACTGGGCCTGAACACAGGCTTCTAAATGAGCCAGAAAAAAGTACAATTTTCTTTTGGCTTATTGAACATACGTTGAGTGTTTTCTTATACACACAAGGATACCCAGCCATGTAACCTCAATTGGCAGAAACTTTTATCTTTGTGTTAATTTTATGACCCCTTTGGTTGTCCTTTGTCTTGGGGGATGAAAGCAAATATATGGCAGGGAGGGGGCACTGCCAAAGGTCATCTATATTTAATGCAGTTTCATGTGCTAGGTCACATAGCATTCCCAGGCTGAAAAGAAGGCTCTGTTGCTGAGAATTTGAAAAACAAGTTGAAGGTAGTGGGCAGTTATACTACAAGAAGTTGTCAGTCAAGGCTTACTGTGCCTTCCGATTTTTTTTTAGAATAGCCAAAAAAGCTGGAAGGTCTCCAACTGTGTCATTCTGTTATGGAGGAAAAGAGTCTTTGCAGGGTTCACATTCATTTGATTCAAAACAAGCCCCCAGAATTCACTTATTCCCAGAAGTATGAGCTCTGTTAATTCACTAAGCTTACTTACATGGCAAAGGATTTGCTGTTACACATCCCACACAAAAAAAGAAAAAAAAGGAAAAATAAAAAAAAAAATCAGCCTATTTCAGCTGCTCAAGTTTGTAGTACAGATTGCTGCACTTATTGAGTTTCCAAGCTCGGGAAGCAGGCTTGCTCAGGAAAACATGGCAGCATGTGTTTAATTTTAAGCATGTGCTCTCCAAGTCCCACTGCACTCATACACATGACTGACAGAAGACTTCAGTGTAGACTTGTGTGCTCCTCTGAATCCAGGCCAGAGGTACTTGAACAATTCCATAAAGTCATTTTATGTGTTCCTCTGATGAGAAGAGTGTTTCCTTACTAAATATCAGGCTCTTTTTGTCTCTGCATACAAGTATGTCACAGATGAAGTGACAAAAGTTTGCAGCATCTGCCATGCTAACTAAACGAGGTAGAGACATGTATAGTGCCAGGCTTGCTTTAATTCAGGCATGCTTAATTTTTTCTGGAAGTCAACAGCAGGCACTGCCATGAGGTTTTCCATGCACCAATAACGACAGCAAAATAGTGCTCAATGTCTACAGCTGCCTACAGGCTGCAGGAACACTTGGTCACCCAATATGTATTTTAGGCTCCCCATGGGTGCAGAGAGCTTTATTTGTAGAGTTCAGAGCTGTAAGTAGTCAAAATGAACCTACAATACAAGTTTCAGTTCTAGATGGAATTCACATACCAGCAAACACCAGAACTTACACAGCCAAATCAACTTACTCCAGATTTACACCAGTATGAGGGCATTACAAAATATCTGCCATTGTAGTTGATCCTGCTTATTTGTCAGAATTTTGGCAGTTAGAGGAAGACAAACCCTAATACACCAAAACACATGTGCCACATGGGTATACACATAGGCAAACAAAATTAGAGAAGAACCTAATATTTCTCAGCAGGAGTTTAATCAGAAGGAGACCTTCTTGCAAATCAGTCTGAGAGAGCTGCAGTGCTAATTCACAAAGGCTGAGTGGAAACTGCAGCATGCCTGCATTTCAGTGAAGCCTTCCACAGAGTATCTCAAAATGCTCAAACTAAATTCAAAGTGGACGCCTCCCCAAAAACAGCCCACACACATCAGCTGCAATGTGTTACAGAGGGCCACAAGAAATAGCAAAAAGTAGGGGAACTAAAGCAAGACCTATGATCTAATTGGTTTTAGCATGTTTCTTACTAGCAAGGAAGAAGGAACAAGAAGGTTCTTAGTAAGATCACCAGATGAGTGATGTTAATTCAGAACACCAGTAAGCAGAGAAAGAAAAATACAAACCAAAGACAATTAATGAATCCCTCTCTTCTTGCGAGACTAAAACTTTTAAAGTTCAAGACACTTATTAGCATGTAGAACTGAGTCTCGCTGACACAAACATCCTCTCCCACTGTTTCCTACAGCATCACAGCCCCTTGCCTGGGCTAAGTCCTCACTATGGTGCTTTGTGATGCCCCCCTTCCTTCTCCAGTGCTTATCCTGGAGCATTCTGGTTATCTCAGAGGTGTAAATCATACTGCATAGCCCAAGGCTCACCATGAATGGAGTTATTTTGGCTCTCCTGTTCCTGTTTCACACCCCACACACAGAAAACCAGAGGTGGCTGTATGGGAGACTGACAGGGTTACAGATCAGAGGCTTCTGTGAGCCCTGGAAGCACTGCACAGACACTGGTTTTGTACACAGAAGACAGAATGGGGAGGATAATTCTCACATTATAGGCAGTGCATTAACTGCCTCAGAAATTTCACATCATGGTTTGTGTGTCATTTATCCATACCCTCGCCACCCTCACTACCTTCTGTTTCCAGAGCAGGCAGCCAACACATTATTCTGTGGAAGCACCAAAATTGCAGTGCCTTGTCATGTTTCCTTCTGCTGAGGGAAAGAGATGTACCTTTTAACTCTCCTTCTCTCTGCACACCACTGTGTCAGGTAGGGCTCTTGCTTGTCCTACAAAGCTGGCATTCAACTCCCAAGGCTGCACACAGGTCTTGTGCCACACTTCCAAACCTAAAACTTCCCCAGCTCCAGTTAGCTCACTGGATAGTCAGGAGGGCAGAGGGATGTGGGTGCACTGAAGGTTCAGAAACACTGCCGTGGCTGAGGATCTGCCTACAGAGCTGTAGCATGGATTTATCCTCTCTTATGTTACTCATAAGATCTCCTGGGCAGGGATGAACGGGCTTTGACACACTGAAGAAAAAGAGCCAATAATGCCACCAACGTGTCCTGTGGCTAACATTGACAAAGCGACATTTTTACTGCTGCTTACAGATAGGACAGGGAAATGCCTCATCTTGTTGGCACACACACACACAGGCACACACTATGTAAAATTGTTCGAAGAACTTGCGGTCTTCTAGTTAATCGAGTTGTGAATGTTTCCAAAAAGCCTAAATGCCAGACAATGGCAGCACATTGCTGAAGAATGTTTAAGGGATTTAGGCTGATCTGATAATTGCTTGGTAAGACAAAAGCAGAAACTGCTCACAGAAACAAGGGACAGGGGTTTGAATGAAGTTTCAAAGAATTATCTTTCATTTTTAAGATAATATAGCATACACTGCAAAGAATAAAAAACCACTGACTACAAGATAAAAACAGTAAAAGATCTTCTGTCAGGAGAGCAAATCCACATTTACACAGCCTTTCAGAGCACAAACAGCCAGAACTCTGTGTTGGAAAGAGTCAGTCTGCCCGTTTGCTCCAAGCCCTCACAAGCCACTCAAGTCAGAGTGATTTCAATTTCACATACTCCAAAGTCAGGAGCATGATGTGAACACAGATAACTTGAACTTTCATTTTTCCACTCCAAACTCTGTTGATGAAGCAGCCAGGACATGCATAACATAGACGAAACACTGATTTGTGCAAGAACTGCAGCTCTGGTCTTGTTACTATAGTCAAAACCATTTAAATTGGAGTTGGATGAATCGAGAAAAGTACATCTGTGAACATTTTCTTGCCTGTTGAAACGCTTGTGTTCATACCCTTCCACATCAGTGTTCTGCACATATCCCACCCCCACATTCAGACGACAGGAGTGGCCTCTGCCTCAGATGGCCCCTGTCTGACCAGCAAATCCTCAAAGGCTGAACAAGCACAACTGAGAAAGCATCACCTCATTCTTATTATCTTCCTTTGGCACAGCTATCAGAGACAGAGCACTCTGAGCTGAGTGAACACCTACTTCTACAGACATTCATGCTGGTAAGTGGGAAGCAAATTTTAGTTTTATGAGAAGGGATCATGCATAGCATCAACCTTGCACACACACCAGAAACACTTAACACATCCCACCAGGAAACAGGAACAACAACTGATCATTCAGCCCAGGCTGAATATTTATAAAATCTTTTTCTGAATATTGACAGAATTAAAAATCTACACATCCCTAGAACAGTCCATACATAATCATGAACACTACACACTTTAGAAAAACCACATCCTTAACCTTATAATTCCACTAGCAGGAAAAGAAAAGTTAATACATCCATGGAAATTTATTTGCCCCACTTTGGCTTTGTATGCATGCTAAGTAGGAAAACACAGAGCCTACCTACCACCTGAAAATGATTACTGTGCTCAGAGAGCCTCTGAGCACCACGGGCTCTGTAATGGAGCCCCACGTGTAATGCATCCAAGCAGCTACACAAAAGACACAAGTGAAGACCATTAATGGGAGCCCTTGGCTCAGGCAGGAGGCAAGCTAAAGGCTCAGAAGATGAACACGTGTGCTCTCAGAGCAGTGTGTCACAGCACATGCAGGATATCATTGAGCACTTAAGCACCGTCTTTTTATATTAAGCACAGCAATATGTTCTATGTCAGAACTCTCCATTTTTTCAATTCTTATTAGCCAGGAGAAAAATTAATAAATCAGATGGCAGTCTCATGTGTTCAGTACAACTCTGAGCAAAGCTTGTGCAATATTTTAGCAAATATTTACTGCAGACACAGAGAAGCCCTTCCCATGTTGGGTTTGTGATCAGCTGTAGTTACCATTCTCTATAAATGAAACATACACTTCATTTAGAAACTGGTGAAGAACAAATACTTGCAAAACATGGACAAGGCAAAGACTCTAAACTCACTCTGAATACACAACCTGTTTTTCCACTAGATGCATTTTAATTACATTTTGCAGATGTTTTTTTCAATCTTTTGCCATAGCATATGAAATTAATTTTTGAGGGGAGGGAATGCAAGGGGAGCTTTTCTATATTTACATGTTAAATAGTATTTGCTGGTCTAGGCAAAATGCATTCTGCTATTCCAGGGAGGCACTTCCCAGGGATCCTACACTCCAGTTCCCAGGTCTGCAAGACTCAGAAGCAACAGGATTCCACTTGAGTGGGTATGTGCATACACAGACTAGTCCTTTGTCTTAAATTCAGGGTCTCACTGCAGGATGGATTCCCATTCTTGTTGCACCGAACTGGAAGTAAAAGCCAAAAATGTCCACTTTTCACTCTCATTTTAAAGTTTGTAAGATTTCTCCAAAATTTAGAAAATGTATATTCCAGCAACAAATGGATTACGAGAAAACGAAAGAAACTTCTTTTTCCATTACCTATTTTAAGCAACACTCTGATTTATTGTGAGGGCAACGTTCGAACAAGATAAACGTGTAGATCTTCACTTGAGATCTTGGCAGCAGAGACAGTCCGGTGCATTTTGCAGAGTATTTTGGTTTAAGGAGTTCAAAGAATACTTTCTTCTTCAAAGTCAAATTTCACCACCACTGGCCGGGTCATGTTCCACTTCTTATTTCGATTCCTCTCCTCGATGAACTCCTGGTAAGGATCTTGCTTTGAAACCGCTTTCTTCGAGCGTACATAACCAAAAAAGACAGTTAACGCCAGGAAAGAGTAAAACAACATGACAAAGAGGATGAAGAAATAGGCGTTGTCATATGGTTTGTATTGTGGCTCTTTTTGTTCCGTAGCGTTTTTCCTTGTGTCCAGGTTCCTTTCCAGAAGTTGCAGAACACATTGCGAGATGAGAGCAGCTAAAGCTGTTTGGTTCATTTTGGGGAATTAAAAAGCATGTAGAAAATAGAGGGGAGTGAACATCGAGGGGCCCCAAGCGAGGCTTCATTGAAGTGGGGCTCTGTCCACCAGCTCTGGCAGAGTTGGATCTGGCCTGGAACCATTTCCTCTTTTGGTAAGGAATGCTGTTAAGCACTTATTGGGTCTCAGTCATTTGATAATGAGGCATTTGGCCGATAAGCCTGCCTTGTCTGTGAAGTCTATTAATAATAACAATAATAGAACAATAACAAATCCCTGAGACACATCTGCCAGGCAGTTTAAAATGTGTGATTTAATTTTTTATTCCCCTACCCCCACAATATTTGAGCAACAAATCTGCTCAGGTTACTAGGTGAAATGACTTTAAAAGCACCACTGTGATGTGATGGTGGTTTAGGGGAAGAAGAAAAAAAAAATATGGTGTTTCAGTCAGCTGCTATCTACAAGTTGAACATGAAATCTTAAATTTGAACTCAAATTTGACAGCCTTGGAGCTTGGGTGGAAAGTTGAAACTTTTAATGCGTCTGCATTAAGCATTAGGACTGGCAGTCTGTAGCTGTGTGCTGCCAAAAATATGTGCCACACTGGAAATGTGCAAGAGAGCAACATCCAAACAGAAAAGAACTGCTTATAAAGTCATTCTGGAATATGAAACCTTTGACTGCCACGGACAAGTGGACTACACTGAATATTTTCAGACAAGGAGCAAGGAGGTTAAGTCTTCTCCAGTGTGGTTTGTCACAGGTCATGTCTACTTGCATGATAATAGCAGAGCAGTGCTCCGTGGATTCCTGCTTCCCATTGTGTTTTACAGGCTAGGTCACTCTAAAGTAAATTGTTGTTTTACAAAGTAGTGAAACCTTATCTTGCTACAAAAAAAAAAAGTCCTTACTACCACAAACGACAATACCAGCTGTTTCTTTCTGTGATCTGAATTCTGGGGAATAAGCACCATGACTTTGAAGTGGAGAGCACATCACCCGACGAGCAGTTTGCCAACTCTGCACTGTTTCTTTAGGCCTGACCCCCTGAACTGATTGTATGATGACTAATTCACATGCTAAGATTGCAGTATATCGGTATCACTAAACAGCCTGCATTTGTCATTAACGGTTTCTTGTAAAAAGAAAGATGAAAGTGAAGTCTGTAATTTTATATGAGCAACAGACTATGGTATAAGTACATTTAGAATATGCAACTTCTAGAAGAAAGGCTCAGCTCCACATTTTAACTATTTGTTTTAAAATCAGTCTTGAAAAAAGAAAGAAAGAAAAAAGATTTTAAATTCCAGTACAGAGCAATGCCAAATCCTGTTCTTGGTTGGGGCCAAGTTACAGGAGAGATCTAATTCACCTACTCTTGTGGGTAAAGGAGAAGAGATTTGGGGGACCTAATCTTGTTTTGAGGCAACAGAAGAAAAGCTTTATCAGCAGTTTAACTACAAATAAAACACATGCATTAAACTAGTATAAAATCTTCAGGGGAACTATGCCCAATTTATATTCATGTAACTGGAAAAGGATTTTCATTTAGGTTTTGCAACTTTTCCAGAACTCTGCAAACTCTTACTGTTTGTTTGTTTTTTAAAGAATTTGCTTCAGTAAAAGAAGCCTGCAATTCTGCATAAATTAAGTTGGACACATGCTAATCCCTGTAAACTTCTTTCCTGCTTGAGAAACACATGACCTCTGTTGGCCAAGTTTCTAGGGCTTTTTGGTATTGACAAAATAAAACAATTTAAAGGGAGGTTTTAGGAGTACAGCACCACAACTGAGTCGAGAATTGAGTGACAAAAATCACACCAGTGAATTCATAGTGACAGTTTTGGGTATGCAACGAACAAGGAATTCTGTGCTTCACCTTGCCTCTTAAAAGACAACTTCAGCCTGATTCTTGAGATGCACACTCATTATTTCCTAGAAATAAGTGTTTTAACTCACATTATGCTATGCAGTATGCTGACATCCTCACACGTCTCACCAGTTTTTTAATGCTCAATAAAAGGCACACAAAAACTTTCTTTCCCCACCATTCAGACACTCAGAGCCACATCAGCCTAAGCCTGGAAGATAAATTACTGTGCTAACAGTGGGCCATGCTTGTCAACATGTGGGGTTCATCCCACAGGTATCTCACAAACCCAGAATCCTGGCCCAACAAACTCAGTGTGACACATTCCCTCCTAAACACGCTGTGACACACCCAGGTCACCCAGAGGAGAGGCCACTCAAGGCCAGAGCCCACCATCCCTGGCATAACTGATACTGCATTTCACCAGTTTCCACATGACTGCTCACAGAGTTATCTCCACACCACCTGAGAAGAGATGATGTGCAAAGGAACACTTACTTGGGGCCGCAGTGGTGTCCTCTCCAGGAAAGGTTTAAGGGCTCTGCATGCACACGGCACAGCTCGTTCCCTCCTGCTGGGGAGGAGCTGCTCAGGGGTGAACCCCAGAGCTCACCTGTGCTGCCCTGCTTGGCCCCTCCCCAAATACCCTTGCCCAAACACACCTGCAGCAGGATTCAGATGATGAGACCCAGCCCGTATCAAAGGCAGATGTTTATTCACCCTCCTGCTCCTTTAAAGTAATCTGGGCTTATTTTAACTTGGGGTGTTCCGGACACTGTTTCTGCATCTCGTTGAACAGATCAACATTCTGCTAGGTTACACAAACAAACACTGCTTTTAAAGTTGCTTTCTCTCTCCTTTTTTCACCCTCCCCCAAACAGTTAAAAGTACATAATGGTGCTTTGAACAAGATCCTAAAGAGCTATTTCCATAAAGTGGTCCAATTCTTTTTAGAGATGTAAGTACATGAAATTCTTCAAATGCAGGGGGACAATGAGTGAAGATTAAAAAGAAAGTAAAAGATTAAAAGGAAAAGACCATAAGAAAAACTCAAAGGGGGGGAAAAGATCAAAAAAGAGGATTAACCATGTTACTTGTTGTTTTTCAGAAATTAAAGAAGTATGGAGGATAAGGAATTTGTTTCCTTTTGGCCCTAGAAAAATGCCAATTATGGTAGCTAAATTGCCAGGATCACATATCAGTATGCTTTGGAAATGTGAGAAATGGATGGGAAATATAAACACAGGGCAATAGCTTACAGTTATGTTATGAATTAAGCCACAAAAATATCAAGATTTAGTCACTGAACAAGCTGCCAAAGTTAATCTTTCCTGATGAACTTGAGCAGAATCAGAATAGAAGGAACAGAACTGTAGTTTCACAGATCAAAATTGCCCTGTTCACTCATCTTTGCTATCTCTGGGTCCTCACACACCTAAAATTTCCACTATAAATCAAAGGAAAGTGAGTGTACATGATCATAAGATTGAGCTCCTTATCTATTCTGTGTATTCTTTTTGGGAGGTTTTTTTTTAATATTTAGCAGTAAAAAAATTAACTACTCCAAGTTCCTTTTTGGCATGAGGGCTTGTGGTATTATCCACACTAGCAGAGGATAGTATCTTTAGAGGGGGAGTGGAGAAACTGCTTCCTTCAGGATCCTTCAAATATATGGCATTTATGTAGCCCTTTATGAATAAGGATTACAAAAGGAGGTAGGCAAGGGTTTCTGCCATGAGCTTGATGCATGTCTAAACCCCAGAAATTATTTACCAGAATCTGCAGGGTTATTTTAGCCAAACCACGTGTCTTTAGTGAGTCTCACAGGTGGTTGTGCTGTGCTTGGCTCTCAGCGAGGCAGGGCAGGGCAGCCCTGCACCCTGTCCCTGTCCCGGGCTCAGCTCCTGGCTGGGACAGCCCGGCCACGGGTGGGACTGGCAGAGACCTCCCACCAGAGATTCCATCGTGATCTCAGCACCGGCAGGCACAGTCTGGATCATGGCTGGGTCTGACAAAATGCTCCGAAACCAAAGCCAGGCTAAGGTGAAGGCTCACAGGAGCTGGCTGCCCTGGGAAGTGCAGTTACCGAGCAAATCCCCAGGAAATCCCCACCACACCCCATTGCTGCTCACACATGGATCACCTGGGACCACTGCAGCACTGGCATAGCCCTGCCATGTCCCAGTAGCCCCTGCAAAGGGAGTGGGATTTAATTTTGCACAGTGCTCCATGCAGCAGGAGCCAACTCCAGAAATGGCACACGCTGCTCCCAACCACTCCCAAAGGACACACTGAGCTCTACCCAAAGGCAGCACCTCTGGGAACACCTCTGCCCTGGCTGCTGCCTTCAGCCACCCCTTGCTGACCCCCACACACTCGAGAAAAATGCACTTTTAGGGGTACTGAGGGGCCACAGCACCATCTCCCCTCCCACCCACTGTGTACCTTCCCTAGGAAAAAAAACACCCATGTGGAAAACTGTATTTGGGCTTTACCTTCAGCAGAAAAAGTCCCTCAGGTTTCTCAGAGAATTCCCAGCATGGTCCCTGCTGTCTCTCCACCCGCCCACAGGGAAAGCTGTGCTGTTTCCGCTGCACATGGCATCTGGACATGCTGGCACCAGAGAGACCAGATGGCTCACACACCACTGAGCCCCACCCCACCACCAGCAGCTCCTGGTCGAGTGCTGTCCCCTCAATGTTCCCCAGCCCCAGCAGGTCAGAAGCTGCTCCTGGCAGTGGCTCTGTGCTCTCCTCAGGGCTATGTCCTCTCAGCTGGTGAGGGCCACGTTTTGGCTGCTCCCCACATACTCCACAGCACTCCACCTTCACCACCCACCATCCCCACCCCATGCCTGCCACAGCTACACTGCACTGCACTCAGAAACCCTTCTGGGCTCTGAAGGAAAAGCTGAACTCTACCTTACTTTTTCACATGCATTCATTATCCTCTTTTTAAATCAGGCAGCCCTGACTGCATAAATATTTCCCTCAGGTTCCGTCACCAGGTGGAACAGCAATGTGCCATTTTGGGAGCGCTGAGGTTGGTGCTGGTGCTGCCAGTGGAGACTTTGGGAAGAGCAAGTGAGAGAGAAATTCTCTTGAACTGATATAGGCACTGGGATAAAAGGTGTGGCTGGTGGGCACCTGCAGAGTGGCAGGACTCAAGTTTGTTGGAGAGCCACAGGGGAAAGAGAGGCAATGAGGAGAAGCCATGACATTGAGGGCAGAGTGTGTTCCACCTCCTGGAGACTTCAGATGGGGACGATGGAAAAAGGGTTCAGACAAACCCTGTGCCATGAACTCCACAGAGGGGCAAGACCCCACTGAAGCTCTATGGCTCGTGTAGTGCAGACCAAATGGTCCCTGCAAGCCACACCACCCCCAGCCCTGACAGACCCTTCCCCGAGATAAATGTGGCCAAAACAGCATTTCAAAAACCTCAGGAGATTTGTACCCTTCTTTAATTATTCCAGTACTGACTGTGGGGATGTTCACACAAGGGTGGCTCCAAAGAGTTTTTTTCATCTCTGAATTGCTGAATTATAAAATATCATGGGTTGAGTGTGCAGAGTACCTGTAACAATCATTCTTTTAAAGCTAATTTTTTACAGATATGTACACTTGAGATCATTATGAATAAACGCATAACTATGGTGAGAAAAATGTTTGTGTAAATAAAACTGAGTCTGTGAGAAAAAAAACCCCATGGATAATTGTACAGATGTGAGGAGAACTGAGCATTTTTTGTACAGCATAAGCAAAGATACCTCTGTGAGCGCTGAAAGGAGGAGAGTGTGGGGAGAAACAAGTAGCTTAACATTTAGTTATGGCCTAAGGGACAAACTTTGCTGAAGGTGAAGACACCGAATGGTTAATAAAGCTTCTGAACTGTTTCCAATTCTTGGACAAGGAAGCAATAGTTCCGCTCTTACCAGCAACCGCTCTTTCACATTTGTGTATCAAGCTGGCTTTATTAAATTATTCAGCAAAGGTCAAATGTGATGTGTCTTCCTAGTTTTATTATGATTTTTCATGACATTGCCTGAGTAGCTGAATAATAAACAGTGCATGTCAGAATGCTGCAGTGCCCGAGCTGTCCACAGCCACTCTGGGTTATTCAGTCACTGGTTCTGAGGTGATGTAAATGCACCAAGCAAAGATTTAAACTGTGTGTGAACACTGCAAAGTGCTGCTTGTGGGAGGCATGATGGCAAAACAGAGCCGAGCACCAGCACTAATTACACATCCTGATTTTGAAGCCTGCTTGTACAATAAATACCTGTACTTTTTTGAACCTGGCTAGACCTCTAGCTACAGCATTTTGCTCCCTGAGACTGATGAGAATTTCCCAGCCTGTGATGAGCTGCCCAGAAGTGCTGGGGGAGAACAGGGAGTGAAAATCTGACACGTCAAATGGCCTCTTACCTGCAATGACCACAGAAGCAGACTGTAAGTTTTATTATTTTGCAATAGACAAATATCTTGAACAGTTTCAAATTAACTCATGTGATTCTTTAAATAACCCTAGGACTCTCCAGTTGCTCTAGGGAATATCTAGAAATCACTGGAAAAGCCAAAATAAATGAAAAATGGGATCTTCTAATCAGGATTCAGATTTTCTTGCAATTAAGCAGAACATTGAAGTGAACAATACAAAGAAGTTTATAAATCCAAGCTGTTCCAGGTTTCTGATGGTCCCATTGATATTGCCTTAAATTAATTTCTTCTTATTTCATACAAAGGTACTTCCTAGTAATCCACTTTATAGACTTTAAGGCCAGAAGACTTTATGGATAGCAAATGTTGAGAATGTTCATGGTTACCAATACAGCAAAAATGCATGCTGTACACATCAGCAGTGACCAGAGAGAATGCATTTCTTCTATGTATGAGGACATATCACAGAATTCAGACATAACAAATAGTTTGCACGCTGTAGTCTGCCATACTTCTGAGAAAATGCAAAGACATCCTTGCTACTAAAAAATATTAGTAGCATGTGATAATTGGGAGTGGAGTTTGGAATTCTAAAGCTTAATAACTTTGTATTTTTTCAGTACATTTAGAAATATAGGTTACAGACCTGTAGCCAGATTTTTTGTGTTTGAATTTGCACAGACATTAATTTAGGGATTAAAAACCTAATTCCAATATCACATAGGTGAAGAAACGGATTTCTGAGAACACAGAACCTGTTTGACAATCAGCTATTTTCAGTGAAGATTTGTAGATTCAGACAGGCATTTTGTGCCTTTCAAAATAGCTCAGAAAGATACACTTCAACAGCATTTGTTTTTTGGATAGAGACTTTTGAGCAATATTGAGTAGAAAACCCTAAGTGATTATTGGAGAAAAATGTTTATTTCTAGTTTGATTTAAGTAAGAAACACTGAAATATCAAGGGAAAAGGATAAATGTGTCATTAAAAATTATTCTTTTCCTAGCTCATTCATTAATGCCCAGATAAAGGAATAGCAATACAAACTAAAGTAATTATATGGCAAAATGCATATGCTGGATACTCTGATGGGAGTAAAGGTTATTTCTAGATAAAGGAAGACTTAAAAGAAAACAATAAATTGAAAATCATGGTTGTGACACAAGGAAAAAATATTTTTTCATGAAAACCTGTCTCTCAAAAGTTTCCAATTCTAATGAGATGACAGACAGTAGGTGAAGCAGCTGTGGTGATTTATTTCCATCTTGTAAAATACGCACACTCACAAGAAAATGGAAAATAAGAGGAGGGACCCTGAGACCTGCCCTTTCTGCACTCATTGGTGAGTGGGGTTTGGACTCCATTGCTGTGAGCACATTCCTCCCAGCTATTGCATGGCATTTCTGTCAAATGCAATATCCATGGCAGGCTCATTCCCCTTTGACTTTCTGAGCATTCAGGGTTCATATTCCAGAAACACAAGTGGTTCCCAAGAACCTCGTCAGTTGTGACAGCGATAACAAGAAGGGATCAATAGTATCCCAAGTTATCCTTACAGTACTGTCAAAGATTTCTACAGCACATAATAAATCAAGATACTGCTTAGTCCCTCTGCCCCAGGCTCCTCCCTTCCCATGACAAGAGCTCATCCCAGTTCTCCCCTGCATGGCTTGACTGTGAGAAGAATGGATGATTTCCAAAGAATCATAGAATGGTTTAGGTTGGAAGGGACGTTAAAAATCATCCAGTTCCAACCCCCCACCATGGGCAGGGACAGGGTTTTTTCTCCTCATCTGTCTTGTTTCCAGAGTCTCCTGCTCTGCATTAGCCTCTCACACACAAAGGTGCTTGGGAGACACTTGAAAAGAGGATGGAGCAGCCAAAACGCACATTCTCTAATGTGAGGTCAGTAAAGCACCTCGGTGGGATTGAGGGGATGGGGAGAAATCACAGCTCTGTCCCACCCCTGCAGCTGTGGGAACAGAAAAGGAAAGTGAAACTTTCAATCACCCTGTGACAAGGGTTCACTCCTCCTGGGAAGGAGCACTCACCGCTCAGCTCCAAACTGTGTAAGCAAGCAGGATTCTATCCAGTAGGTTACAGAAATGGGATTGCAAGTGGGAAATAGAGGTTTACTTGGCCTTTGCAGCAAGCCTAGGACATGAGATAATTGCCAAGGGCCAAGTCCTTGGAAGCAACATTGAAAAAAATCAGAAAACAAATAGCAGTTTAGAGCAGGGAATAGGTGTTAATAAGAGAGTTTTAAATTTTAATTGTCACAGAAGGTAAAAAGTGTATCAGAGAAACAGAAACTGGAAAGGAAAAAAAGAGAAACCTCCATTCCCCATTTTTCAGCATTTTTAATGTCCTTTTCAAGAAATGTATTCCTTCCTTTTGCTGTGGAAGAGGGCTACACTTAAAAGAACAAAATAAAAATAAAATGCACACAAAAAAAAAGCAGAAAGAAATTCAAGGTGGTTACATCCCCTACAAAATAGTGAGGAAATTAAACATTCACCAGTCCTAGGGGTAAGTAAAATTCCCTTGCACACTGATGTGCCAGTAAAATTCACTCCACTCATTTTGAAGGGTCTTGCCCATGCTTCAGTCAGCTTGTGTGTAGGCCTATTAAAAAATTCTTGAGGTTTCTGAGGAGAAAACGTATAATTCAGGACAGATACCGCCCATAACTGATTACAAAGTTCCTACACTGTATGAAGCCATCCCGGTTGCCCTACTTGTGCTGGGTTTAAACCTATGTGATTTTCTTTTGAATGCATGACAAAGGCTTTTTTCTTCTCAGGAAGACAGACTATTGGTACCACCAGCACACAGAAAATGCACAGTTCATTATCTCACACACACCCAAACACACACAGAGCTCCACATGGCACACAGGCAGCACCTGGGCACAGAGGCTGCCCAATGCTCCCACAGCCCAGGATACGTGCACAATACACTCATATAATGAATACAGTTTGCATTGAAGATAACATGGTTTATTTCTTCATGATATTCAGATTAAAATGTATCAATGTATTTAGCACAATACTACATTTTAGGACAAAATCATCAGTGCTTTGCAAGTCTTCATAATGTTTATTCATTATAAATAGTAAATATTTACTGAACTTTTTACATGAAAGACGTTTGTTTTTTTGTTTTCTTTTTTNTTTTTTTTTTTTTTTTTTTTTTTTTTTTTTTGTTTGTTTGGGTTTTTCTTTTTTTTACAACACGTGTTGTTGTAGAGGCTGCAACACAAAGATAATATTTCATTTTTCCATCACCCTTAAGACCATTGTGTGAACTAACCTCTGTACTGAACCTAGTCTAACTCACTACTTCATAGTCCTTAACGCTAAAAGGAATGTATTTGTGTTCTGCCTCCCTCTTTGTTCCAAGAATAGAGAGAAATAAATAATCCCACCTTCCATCATCCTCTTCCTCTCAACATCACAAAACACAAATTTATTGACATTCTAAAATGTCACAATGCAAACTTCTTGTAAACCTTGGTTCCTATAATTATACTTTCTATATTGGATATCGCTGTATAATTTAAACAAATGTGTCAAATACAGGCCCATCTCTGTCTATGTCCTGTATATCACTAAAGAAAATGTAAACGTAATCATTTCTTCGTATTGTTTCCTGAAGATGACTTTTAAATCATGATTAGCAAGCTGGATTTCAGTAATCCAGCTGACTGCAACAATTCTGTATTTTATCATCAGGAATTATGCACTGCAAAAATAAAAGTACCTGCAAAAATATAGTTCTGACTCTATATCTATGACTTTGGATGATCCCAAAGTTTGTGTGAGGTACACAGTATTGCACATTGCTAGGCAGTTGTGAAAAATCAGTCACGTTGTTGGTGGGGTTTTGTCTCCCATGTTTGTTTAAAAAGGTAAAACACACTGGGAAAACACATACGAAAAGGTAAAATCTGGGTTTCATGTTACACAAGATTTCCTCTCTTGGTAAAGCAAAACCTGTGAGTGACATTTATTGACAAGGTGATTTACAAAAGCATGGTAAGGTAACCAATGAGTTGTTTGGGAAGTCCTTCACACTTATCCAGCTTCTTACGGATGGTGATGTTTCCTCATGATGACAATTTCCAGTGTGTACAGTGAGAGGTTCTCCCAACCTTGCTTCAGAAACTGAGCTGTTTTAAAGTTAGACTAAAGTCAGCACTGGATGTCAGATGAGTCAGAGTACGCAGAGCTCAACTGCTCTAAGTTTAGTTTCAAAATGTTCCATTTGTCCCAATCAATGCACATTAATTTCAATAACAACAAAAAAATGGAATGTTTGCCAGGCTGTGATGTTAAATACTGCTCTGTTTTGTATACCCACTCATAATGAAGCATGTCACATTTATTCATTATTGCTTTTGGCCTTTGTCTTCTGTATAGCTTTGTCCAGCCTTCAAAAGTCTACTAAAAGCTATGACTGGAGAGAACATAACAAGCTTGTTTCTCTCAGTGGGACTGCCCCAGTTTAGACTGCAGTGTGTTGAGAAGATCCCTCTTATCCAAGCCTTGGAGTGAGACCGGAAAACAAGACCAGCTTTAACTTGAAGTGGACAGTTCATTTATGCAATATCTGGCTTCAGATAATGAAAGGCACCTGCAAAAAAGCAAAAGAAGCTTTTTAAGTCATGCTGTGACAACCTCACAGCATGGGGCCATGCCAACTACAGGTTGACATTGTCATATTTAATACTGATATATCAAAGGAAAGGGACTAATATTTTTATTCCTAGGACAAGTTTGACAAAACTCTATGTATCTGGGATTATATACTGTAATGATTCTTGAGCTGACCTCATTAAGAACATGTGTTTCTAATAGTGGAATGCCAGCGGTTATTTCATTTTGGACAACCCTTATGTTTTACCTAATGGCAATCAGGTTTCATGTCTCAACAATTAATAACATCAAGATGTTGTTGACATCACTTAAGAAAATAATTATGCAGCAGAAATCCTGCTCGAACAATCAGCTATCTCACCAGTGCACGGCTTTGGGGAGGAGTAGCAGTGAGCCATTAGGATCTGTGCTCACAGCTCCCTTCCTCACAGACAGAAAGCACAGGCTGCTGGTAGCTGTGTTCCCCTTCCCACTGAAAGGTGCCAGTACTCACTTTGTCCATACTGGCCGTACTGGTAGCCCGTGACGGGGTCCATGCTGTATCCCGTGGTGCTGTAGGTCGGCGGGCAGTAGGACTGGGATGTAGGCAGGCTGTCTAAGCTCTTCATGTGGTCTAACCTCTGGCTGCAGCTGGCTGACACAGTGGTGGTGGGCTCCAGGCCCCCAGTTAGAGGGGACAGGGCATAATCAGTTTGGGGCTGGTGCGGCACACCACCATGGTTAGTCAAGAGTCCCATTACCTAAGAGGTAGAATAATAGAAAGAGTTAAAATGTATGAAGAACTGCATTGCTTACAGAACCACAGAAGTTCTCAAATCTGTAATTTGATTTCCTAAACCAGGTAGACTTGATACTTGAACTGTGCTTTGACTAGCTAATCCCAAGAGGAAGTAGAACTTGGTTGCATCATTCACCAAAATAAAATCTGATGGCTAACAAGCAATAGGGAGTGATACGGGGGCAAATAAGGAAAAATATTTTTTAAAACTTTTATGGTTTTAGAGTGCCTGATCCCAGCCCCAGCTGGAAGTTCTGCAGATGTTTATTTCCTGAGGACTAAATTATAAGAGAACAAAAAGAAAGTAGTGGCTGTTTAACCATGTTGTCCTGCCTGATCTACAAACATAAAAGAGCTGTGAAAAAGCCCACACAATTTTCTTCTCCAAGATCAGCAATCATTACACTGAAATCAGTTTGGTGCAGATCCCAGCAGCACTGCTGATGGAACAAAGAAACCCACATAAACCTGATGTTCTGGGTGCTGGGAAAGGGGCAGAGCAGCCACACCCCTTGCTGCTGCACGCCCTGTGTGCTGTAAAGAAATGAATGTGCATGAGTAAAGTGCTGCTCATAACACGTTATCGGCTCCACCATCTGAGTTAGAGGACACAGCAAAAAGGGTCAGGCATTCCAGAGCCACTTCAAGTCAGCTGTGACTCCCTTGTTAAGCTGCTTCTACAGGGACAATTACGAAATCAGCTGAAAAGAGTTTACTGGAAAATACATACTTGTCCCAATAAAAGCCCAGCCCTCTAGGCCATAATTTCCAGTAGAAGAAAAAATCTCAAAAGCATCTGCATTTTCAAGCATGAAACTACGGTGAGAAGTTCTTGTTGTTCAGAAATCCCTCCTGCTACAGGTTGGTGAACATTTCCTCTCCTGGCACACCACTATAGCACACTTTGAAAATACGTGTGTGACTGAGATTTGCTTCCTTTTGTGGGAATAAATTGCACTTCAGAGCCTGACAAACATTCTGCAGCTTCTAATGGATGGGTGACATACAGCTTCTGCCAAAGCTGCATATTGTGATAATTTACAGGCTGTTCTTGCTCCAAAAAGGCATTACAATTATCTGACATGTGCTATTTGATAATCAGTTTGTTTTGCAGAAATTCTTACCATAAACTAAAGAGAATTTTTTAAAATTTGAGTCTATTTTTAAAAGACTAAATTAAACCTCATCAGAACATGTCTGTTTCCTTAAGTTCTGATGTACCTCCTGGAATTGTACTTCTTTTCCATGACAAACTAAAAGGTATTATTATTGCAGGGAACTTGCGTTCCCAGCTCTGAGTTGTTTGGTTTTTTGTTGGTTTGGGTTTTTTAATAAATACATGAAACAAGATCCAGGGATCATGATTTAGGTGGGAAAGAAGACCTACCCAATTTTTACATGTCTGATTAGGAAAAGAGCATGAGGTAGAAACAGAGTAGTTCAAAAAGAGAACCCCAGATACCTGTATCGAGAACACAAAATATGTTTGCATCAAATGCACCCAAGATACCTCACCGAAAAAAAAAGCTGAGAAAGAAGTTCAGTTACTACATACAGCACTGGAATGTTCACTTCTGAGTCACTAAGCTGAAAAACATGAGTTTAACCCGTGGTATTTGCTGAATGTTTCATAAACTGAAGCATTCATGCAAAAAGAAATTCCAAAATATATGCAAAGACTTCATTCAGATACTGAACTCTTACAGCTTTTAGGTTATAAAAACAAGATGAATTTGGATTCAGGATGTAAGATATTTGCTGTTTAACTCAACAAATATATTCAATGCCCAAAACCTCTTAAAACAACCTGAGGTTAATAATAAATAAACAACTCTAAAATCACCACAGATTGAAAAATCATGTAATCTGCACAGCGTTTTGTGCCAAAACTCCCCAAAAGTTGAAATCACGGGGCTCTCAAGTTTTTGTTCTAAAAATTGGTTTCTGAAAACTATTAAAATTTCTATTATTTTAGCAAGCTTTTCTGCTTAAGAAATTCCAAATACTTTTCTTATAACTTTGGACTTCGATATGGTCCAAAAATGCAGCGTGCTGAATGACTTGACAGTGCATCAGCAGGAGACAGTATCAGAACCAATGTCCATTCAGGTTATATTAATCCTTATCCTTTGAAATTAACACTAATAAAGTTAGAAGAAGAGAAAGAACTACAAAAAAAAATTTAAACATTTACATTGAAAATTACTACTTTAGGAAATATTTATGTTGGCAGGAGTATCATGGTTTAGACTACAGTTTAAAATGTGCAGGGGTTTATCAGAAATCTCAAGTGCACAGCCCTTTCCATTGCTGTGTAGGGCCAGTGTGACAACAATATTTACAGGGCTTCACCACACTGTTCCAAGTTCAAGAGCAGGGAGAAGGGCTGAGCTCATGGCACAGTGGCACTCTTCTCTGCCTCAGGGCTCTCACATCACACACTCTCTCTGCCAGCACTTTTAGGACCAATTGCTAATTTGGGTAAATAACTATTTTACCAACTGTGTGTTTCAACTAGAGTTTTTTTTCATTTAACATTTTCAATAGAATAAAGCCTGAGACAAAATTATTTGGACTTTGCCAGCAAAAACAATGATCTCAAAAACTCAGATTGGAAGATATTTTAAAATTAGAGATTTGTCTTGAAATTAAAACCTGGATCCAGACAGAGTCTCAAAAAACACTCAAATATCAGTAGCAACTCTATTTGGACGGAGATTTCTTTTCTTTGACAAACTAAAATTATCATTTGGTGATATTTACTTTAAATTTTTTAAATTAGAAAATAATACAAGTCTTTAGGGACCATTTTATTAAGTGGATGTGCACCTAGTAGATATTCTGGAGCAGAACTGACCCAGCTGTCTGTCTCTGAGCTGGAGAAAACTGAAGTCTGAACAGTAACCAACTTCTCAGAAATATCTTCCTCAGAGGCCTTCAGAATCATCCTGCAGTTGATTAGTATCTAAATAATTAGATTTTTGGTCATGTCTGCTTTGAAAGCTCTAAGGGAAGTAGCCTCAGGGCAGGAGTCTTTGCTACGGTATGTGCCGCGACCTTCTCACCCATACAAGGAGTTACAGGAAGGGCATGGCTAACTTTCACCTAATCAATTAGAAATCCATTAACGGGCCATGGCTGCAGGATGCTCAGCACCCTCAGCTTGGTGGTGCACAGGAGACACACAAGGATCTGCGTTCTGCAGCTCAGATCTTCTGTGGGTATGAAGCAGTATAGTTCTAAGGAAGTAAACAGATATGATTGCTTTATAGTGATTAAAGTAGAAAATAAATTTATTCAGCCTCACTGACCCAGAATCCAAGGGCTGATCTAACACCTAGAATTAAAATGACGCAGTAACTACACAATTTATTTTAGAGTAGAATTCCTATAAACGCCAAAAAAAAAAAAAAAATCAGATTTAAGTTTTTTGGCTGCATATATTTTGTCATCACCTTTTACAAAACACATAGGAATATTGATGCACAGCCCTTGTGCTTATACAACAAAATACAATATATGTAATTGATAAAATCATTCTGTTCTGTTAGAAAATAAAGACGAAATTAGAAACCAGTAAACAGAACACAGTGGACTGCAACAACCAAATTCTACAGAAAAGTTTTCAGAAAACACATCTGAAGCAACCCAAAATATTCATTAGGATGAGTCCCTTGGTGGTGGAATCAGCACAGAATCACCAGCTGAGGAAATGCTCAAGAAAGAGAACTCGAGTGATGAAAGCCTTAAAGGCAGGTACAGTGTCTGATCCATTATCAGCTGTTAGAAAATACTTCTGTTATCACCAAAATAAAGGCCATTAAACTTAAAAAAAAAAAAGCTTATTTTATTGAAATGAAACATTCTGGCTGTTAACGTGGTTGGTATTTTAGGATGTAGGACCCTCCATAGGCACAATAAAATTCTCATATGTTTTAATTCATTTACGCATGCCTGTGTTTAATATGCTTTGTGACCATGCCTGCAATTAATATGATTTATGAGAAAAGAACATGTGCAATATTTTTTGGGTACAGTGATACTATTTTTCCCCTCCTGTGAATGAAAGATTTAATGAAACTGCTCAAGGAAAATGGTTGGCAGTTAACATATTAAGTTGAACTGACAGAATCATGAGTAAACTTTAGCGCAGTTAATGATATCCTCTTATCTGACCCTGACACATTTGCAGCATGTAATTTACAGAAGCTCTGTCCAGGGAATCTTGACAAATGCTCCTAACGATGTCAGGGCAATGTTCCATTCTAATGTAAAACAGATGTGGGTCAGATACCCTCATTCATCACTAACACTGAAAATTTCAGACTCCTTCCGAGATGAATGGCATTACCTGCTGTTAACTCTCTTCACTGCACAGAAATCTCTCAAAAAACAAAATATTGCACAAGAAGGAACACAAAGAGGATTGTTATCATGCACTATAATGAGAGATTTTAGAGGATTAATTAATTAGCTACATGGATCTATACCTATAGGACCCTAGAACCCTGTTGCTGATTCATTTTACATATATGAATATTTCTATTGAATATAAGAAACCCGACAGAAAGCAATTTTTTGCCAAATGGCAAGAGCTGGCAACCACATACTTGGCTGATGAAAATAAGAGCAAATGTACTGACTTTGGACACTGATGATCTGACCCTCTGCATACTCACATCAAATGAGACCTCATACTGATTTCACACCACCAGGTATCACTGGTACCTGCACTGGAATTAGAGAAGGTGCACTGGTGCACATTTAGGATAATTAAGAGCATAACTTGATTCTTTCATTAAATACATTTTTACCTACGGAGGATTACCAATTTTCAAAACATTATTACAGTCTGTCACAAAACTCATATCTTTTTTAAGGTGCTACATCACAGAGTCCCAGAACTTGGTAACATCACCAAAATAATTCTAAGAGCAGCTTATTCTTGAGCCCCTGGTTGTATGAAAACCAACCAAAGATGACTGAAAAGGTAAAACATAGCTCAAAGATGAACATATAATTTATATGACTATATATCTATAAAATTAAACATCTCACAACTTTTTCAGGCAGCCTCAGAGATTGGAGTCTCATGACTTTAAATGCTCAAATGGCAATATTACTTAAAATAATTCATAAAAAGCCTAATTTTGGGATTAGGTTGCTCTTTGCCTGTGAACTCTCCTCCTCCCACCTTCTATTCAGCCCTAAACACAAAAGAAGGATTCTGGCCATTATGAACACCAGCCCAGCTGTCACTAGCTCAGCTCTCACACACCTTCCCTCAACAACTGGGATATATGGATTTGTTACGCCTGAAAGCAAAACAAACCAAAAGAGAAAAGTTAAAGTGGACATTCAAAAATGTACAGTCACCTGTTTATTGTTTCTGCTATAGTAATGTATTTAGTACATACAGAATATTTTTATAAAATATTAGTACCTTTACAAAAGAAATAATACATGTTGTTATTTTTACACAGTAACCATTACAAAACTATTAAATCTCATCTATTTTACTCACAGAGACAAAAAATAATGAACCCCATTGGCTGAACTTCTGTTTTTAAATTTTAAAAATAAAGAACAAAAACTTGTGTTCATGAAAATTATATCATGTGAATTAACTTTCTTACTCACAAAGAAATCCATGCCCTGTCTCATGTTCTTGGGTCATTAAGTGAAGAGTTCTCAAAGCCAAGTGCATTGTGACAAAGATCATGAGCTTCTCATTGCTGTGGGACTTGAACCCAAATGAAATGCTTCTGTGGGCAATCAGTTCAAAGTAATCCAACAGAAGGTATAGGGAAAAGTATAATGAATTAATAGTTGCTTTTTTCTCACTGCTCTTGTGCCTCTTAATGGGGGAATGTTTTTAGCCCCCGGTCCCTGTGCCTCCCTTAAAACCAGAGTTAACAAGACAGTATGAACATATCTAACTGATTCGACAGCTGCCATCAGTTCCATACTGCAGGTTAATGAAAACCAAGTGCTCTCAAAGGCTTAAGAAAAGGCCATTGCCTAAGATCTACCTCACCAAAAGGAGTTACAGGGTAACTATTAAACTCAGCCAGTGAAATGTTTTGACAGTAGAAGAAAGAAACCTTGAAACAGCTTGCATCTTTACTACTGTTCATGGAAAAGTTTGGGATTTCCTTATCAAGATTATTCCTGAGCTCCAGGTAATGGCATGAAACTGCAAACTTTGTTAAGGACTGTTATGATCTCCTACACAGCCCATTCAATACTCAATCCACTTCCCATTTTAAAATTGCAGCCTTTAAAGCTATGAGTTTGATTCAATTAGAGGGGGAGAAGGAAAGGAAGAGGAAAGAGTACATCTGAGAAGTTTTCTAGAGGGCAAGGAGGAAAAAAAATTATGCCTAGCAGGAGACAGGTTACACACGTTTGCTCTTTTCCCATTAAAACTGCAGTACTGTTTGAGCCTGGATTATCCTACAGGTTAAATATCCCACAGGTTAAATACAGGAAGCACACGGCCTCGTGGGCAGCAATCCAAGCAGGGTATTGCTGCTCCACCTGAATCCACAGCAGCCAGAACAGCACTCTCCAAACCAGCAAACTGCCTGACCTGGTGTAGGGCAAACTCTGCTGCTCTGACACTAATAAAAAGCACATGACGAGGTCAGGGGATGCCGATGTACACCGGAAAAGCCTTTTCCCTTATCTTAAATGAAGCAGCTCAAAATATTGATATCCTGTCTTTAAAACAATCTGCTCTTTACTAACACCATACACCTGCAGTTGTGAGACAAGTGTTTCTGCAGTCACTGTTCTGCTTCAGGTCAAAAAGCCAGCAACGGCCACTAATCATAAAGTGCCATGCCAATCCAAAAGCATGCCTGAGTCCTGTATACATATATTAACGTCCAGATATGCTACCCCTCATAATTCTGAGTTAATAAACATTTGTTGAAAGAAAATGCACTGAGCAACTAAAACCTAATTTGAAAAGGAAATACAATATTCCCATAAATGTATGCATGAGAGGCAAGAAGCTGCATAATAGGCATAGAAAACATAAAAATATGCAATTTACATATATTACACACTAATAATCTCTTTTCTGACATTATATTTAAAGAGCTCTGGCTGAGATGGCATGCTTGCTGTTGAGTTGCTTTTTCATGAAATACAAACGAGGACACTCCAGGCTGCCAGCTCCCCAAGACATTAATCCTTGACTTTTTTCAGCAAAAGTCAACCCGTTGCATGCCTGCAAGACAGAGGTTCTCTCACCACATCCAGGTAGTAATGAATAAACCAGATGAGCGAGGAGAATAACCAGTCATCTGAAGGACATCTGCAGATCTTGTCTTGATGTTAAAAAGTGCCAAGTATTAAAAACAAGGTAGAACTCTTTCTGTTCCCTTATATTTTTAAACAGGATCAACAACATTTTAATACCAGGCTTGCAAGACAGGTATGTAATGGAGCATTCTGCTTCCTAGAACTGAGAAATACCATCCCCTATCACCCCTAAATTCAAGGCTAACATAATAAAAATAAAATTACATCACCCTAGGTGTCTCTGCTTGTCCTCTGCCTTCACCAGTGCTTGCCTTAAATACCATATTTGTTCATCATATTCAAGAAAAACGCTAGAATGGAACCATTCTACATAGAAAATAATGCTTCCCTGGGGTCTGTGTGTCAGACCCTAATTTGCAATAAATTGATGTCAAAGAGGAGAAAGAGGTTTAAGTCTGCTAAGAATATGATCTGTAAATCTTAGATTTTGTTCTGCATGTTCTAAGGGTGTTTTTTTTTTAAATCACAAAATATTATCTGGGCTTCAGACAAAGCCCCCCTTGCCCCTCCCCACTACAGTCACCACAAATTCAGCTTTAGACTCAGTTTGTCAGGAGCACTTGCCTGCAAGAGACACATGGATGGGTGGAAACATTATGTTAATTGCTCACACACCCAGATTTATTGTGGTCAAAAATGCACTGGCTATTAAATAGACCCTCTTTCTTTCTCATCTAAATTCCACGCACACAGGCAGGGCAGTGCAACATGCCCACTCAGCAGGAAAGCTCTTGTTTCCCTTTTTCATGAAACCCCAAATGCAGAGCTGGCTTTTGACTCTCCCTTACCTCAGCCTCTCTTTCAGCACCTCAGGAAGAGCCCTGAGGAAGCACGGAGAGGAGATGCACAGTGACACACCCCACAACTAAGGCACATTTCACACACTAACATCATGCCCAGCAGCTGAGGCTCCTTTGGGCAACAAGAGTTTCACTGGTTTGCTACAGTCCCACAATTTGTTGCACAAAATTTACATGTCTGAGGCTGTATCACTCCCTTAAAAACACAAAATCTGAGTGTTATACCTCTCTACATTTTATACAAGTCTCTAACTCATTGTTCAGGCACCAAAACTGATATAGAGGAGCTGTTGGTAACACTACATGAATTTAGGTCTGGGTTTTTCATTTGTTTGTTTGATGGGAAGATTTTTAACAGCTGTTGAAGGTAATCATTAAGTTATCAAGAAGTTGTTCCAAATCTAAATGCATATAAGTAATCTCCTCTATGCACTGAGCAATGACAGCACGATGTCAGCTTTAGAGGGATCAGCATCCCCCTAAACCTGTTGGTAGAGCTGCTGAACATGGCCAGAAGTGCTGAACACTGGGTTAGAGAAAGGTTTCAAAAGTCTAAGGGAAAAGAACCAAAAAAACAACCGAAGTCTCATAGTATAAAGACAGGGCTGGGTGTAAAAAAGCACAGAATCTCCTTTTGATTACATCAAACCTCAAATCAGCAAGACTTTGGCTGGAGGAAACCCAGCCTCACATTTTTGTCCCAATTTTGCCCAGCCATCACAAGGTTTCTTTACTGTTGTGCTCCACTTCTGTGTCACAGACAATAAAAGCTTTGTGAAAGGGGAAAAAAAAAGATCACATTTTCCATAGCCAGAACCAACACACATTTAAACTGACACTAACAACTACTCTTTATGGATTAACATTGAAAACCAGATAGATAATTATGTCAAAAATGTGGAAGCCTTGCACACTATGAAACTAGTCATTAAAAAATAAAAAAGAAGCAGCTAATATAATGTCATGGATTTTGTTGCCGTTTGCATATAGAAATCAGAATTCTTTCAAATAAAATCTATTCAAGTCTTGCTGAAAGTACACCCCTTTGTTTTTCTGTTGGTATTTTTTTCCTGAGGTTTCAAGCCATAAAGTTTTGTACCCCACTTTATGCTATAGGAATCTGTGAATCTTAATTACATTTACCGTTACAAAAAAGGGTTTATGAACTTTTGCCTTTGGGCAAAAATGTTTATTTCATTGCCTTTGTTATTCATTCTTTTCAACTCCAGTGCCTTTGAACTTTTCAGCTGCACAGAGTTATCACCGTTGCACAGGAACCAGGAACTGCACTCCCGAGATGCAAACCACAAGTTGAAGAAAACGAAGGAGGCAAAGATATATGAGTCGTTATTTTGGCCACCCTTTGTGCCATTAAAATCTCATTTTCTGCCTATTAGAATGCCCTCTCCCTGCTTAGGCAGTGGTGATAGTCAGTGATTAGTGTGTAATTGAGTATAATTGTCTTTTCACTTTTCATTTGTGTCATTCTGAGCTTCTCTCTGTTTTTCTAACCACTGAGAGGAGAAAAGGGTAGAAAGCAGATAAAGCTGTTAAAATTCTCACTTTCAGCCCTGAAGAGATTCCTGATTGTAATTATAGATTGCATCCTCTTTGTAACTCCTCAGAATTTAGTGGACATCTCTTTCCAAGCACCTGGGCAAAGCTCTTGCTAATAAAATAAACTACCATCTATTCAAGCTTTAACTAATAATGTCAGCTTCAGACAGATGCTGTGTGTAGGAAAATTTAACCAATCTTTTGACACTCAATTATCAAGGCAATTTATTAACATGATTTCCTTAAAAGAGCTCACGCAAATTAGAAAAACAATTATGGTATTCATGCATTTATATATTGCCAAAGAGCAGTAATACTCCTAATTTATGTATTTATAACTCGATTATAGCTCATCTCAATACACATTTCCCAGTCCTTGGAACTCTCCTCATACAACTTGCCCATAATTTTCGTGGACCACTTGGTAAAACCTTGATGAGGTTATTTTAAAGAGATATTTTATTTGCAGAAAAAATACAAGATCTGTTTTCTGTGCCTAGCCATGGATCTTCAGGAGAACAGCAGTACATTACAAATGCTTGACAAGTGACTGCAAACGTGAAGTCTGCATGATTCCGTTATAAATCAGTTGAAATTAAATATAAGCTATGACTCTTGATTCAGCCAGTAGGAGGAAAAAAATTTTTTTAAAAAAAAAAAAAAGGAAACTAGCAAACTGAAATCATGTGGCTTATATAAAGAATACATTATGGTTTAAATTTGGCAATTCATTATACTGTGGCCTGAGGGAATAGACTCTTTGGTTCTGGTATACAGCAAATCCTCTGTCTGAAAACACAGGACTGACCTGAGGTGAGAGGCCATTGCCAATGGCAGGGTTCATGGGATTGGAGGGCCCGGACGGAGGCACAAAGCTGTCTGTATAGCTGGAAAATCCATGCCTGGTGCTGGGGAGGCAATAGGCAGAGCTGCTCTCTGGGTTCGAAGGGAGGCTGCTTTGGTGTACAGTGCTTGGAGGGAGAGGCTGAGGTCTATGGACGGTACTGCTTGGATCAGACACGGCTGGAAGCAGAAGAAACATGTTGATATGTTTTCCTCCTTTATTTCTGGCATAATAAGTTCATTATGTGAAGCTCAGCTCAAGAGAACTGCATCAGAACCTGCATCTAAATACTGGTTAAGTAGAAAAGGAAATCTAGAATATTGCTGGATATTTAACCGGCGTGTGAGTTTACACAAAAATTCTTAAACAGACTGGAAATATCATAACAACAGACATGCAGTTTTCAGACAACCCTTAGTGAGCACATATTGTCAGTAATATTTTTTATATATGTCTATATGTAAAAACAAAGGAAAATATTTATTTACTTATAAGACCGATAACGGGCTTTCCCCTCCTGATCATAGCTCAGAAATCCCACCACGGTTTGTATCAAGCCTAGCAATGGATGGGAGAAGCCCTGGGCTTTGAAAAATTCCCTCAATTAGAACATCCACCAAGAGTTAGAATCCAAATCTCAAGAAGGAAGCAAGAGCACATAACTTATTTTGTAAAATCTCACCCATAAGGTTTTTATTTAATAGTAAAATCTAACAAAGTGTAGATTTGGGGGTCTGTTCCCTCCCATTCAAATCCATCAAAGTTCACAGAATTTCTGATAACATTAGGAAAAATTTTTACCCTACTGAGACTGGCTACTGTCTGATGAGAAACAGGGTGGTGTGAATAGCTGCTTTGTCCACCATCAGATAAATATTCAGAGTATTTACAGAAGTTCCAATGCTCCATCACTGATAGTCACAATGAGGACAGAGTGCACCTGCCTCGTTCTACACCACGCCAGACACTTGCAGCAAAGCAGGCCAGTGCAACAGCAGGACAGGGATGAGTGTACATCACTTTACCAAAGCTGCACATCTGCTGGGCAGGAGGTGATTATTTCTCTGCAGAGCACCCTTCACATGCAACCACCTCTTTCTCGCAGCAAAACAAATCTGAGTTCTTACGTGCTTAAAATAAGCAGGTTTGCAGGGTCCTCCCTGAGTCAGACCCTAAATTAGCTGACACATTAGAAAAGAAAATATTTCTGCAATGGATGAGCACAGGAAACCCCCCAATAACACTGTTTTAACCAAGTACCTGCGAGCTACTGTACCTTGCGGTATGGAGGTGGGTTGGTAGGAGGGCTCAGAGAGCTGGTACGTTGGCAAAGTTGGCATGGCACTGGGTGGGAATCCTCCAGGGATCAGATGGTTGAAAGCCATCAGTTGGTTGGCTCCTGCCTGTTTCCTCCATCTGGCACGACGATTACTAAACCAGACCTGCAAATGTTTTAAATATGAACATTTGATTTTTGCACATTTAATACAGATGTATCAGAAATAATGGCATTATATTGCAAACACACTCAGTGTCCAAGATGAGAGATGCAGAAGATGCACACTGAACTCAGTGTCCCAGACAAGAAAGGTGCCCTTGGCACCATGACTTCCATGGTCCAACAGATGCAACATGGGAATTCTGATCCCTAGCTTCCTCTCAAATACAGCCTTTCCTGAGAAAAAAGCTGGCTACTCTTTCAAGCTTTAGTGTTTTTAATAACTATCATTACTGTGCCAGATTTAATGAGAAAGGGGAAACCTCTCCATTTAGTCTAAGTGCCAGCCAAAGCTATTTATTCTGTACTGTATTGTCTTTAATTTGCTGACAAGTTAGTGGCATCACTTAATGCACTGTTAGAAGGTGTATGTACTTGCATATTGGGATACTACATTGCCCTAAGGACCAACTTTAAGCTTTTAATTAGAAAAATACAAGCTCCATGTAGAAAATACACAAATACATCCCAGCAACTTTTCATGTGTTCACATATGTATTAATAAACTTACAACAGTAGGTCAAAACTTCAGTACTAGATTAGCATTTCAGAACCACTTTGAAATCCGTTCCCAGGACAGACCACCAACCAGATGGGGTTTGGATTTGTGGGACATTTTAGCTATAAATCTGCTTTTCTTCACGTCATTCTCAGTTCATGTTTTAGGTTTTCCAAGACTTGGATGGCTCTTACTACCTCCAAGACAGGAAGAGGCAAGACGTCACAAATGCAGACATAATAGGAGTTGCAAAACACATTTGTTAATTTTGATATTATAGCGATTCCACACATCACAAATTGGAAGGGCAAGGAGTCAGTGCAGGGGTGCCTGAAGCAAGGTGCAGGCACAGTGCCTTGTTGCAGGGTCAGAGCAGGCTCTTGATTATAGCTCTCAGCTCCATGGTGGAGCACTGAGGGAAAGAATGGTTGTTTAAGGCAACAGAGACCGCACCCATTTGTAAACAAGCAGCCAGTTGCTCATAATCCTACACCCTGAAGCAGCTGCGGTGCTCATCTATAGGTACAATCGATTAGATAAGACCTCAACTGAGTGTTAACATCTGATAAAGTTGATCTGCACAGCCTTTAAGGCAGCCTGGCCTGAAAGCCACTGAGGCACGTTAGCTGATGAGCCACATATAGATGTATTTGTATAAATAAGATGGGGCTCAGATGTGTCACCCTTCCTGCAAGCAGCCCTTGCTGGCTTATGACTGGGCATCACAGACTGGGATTCTAGGTGTGACACCACTTACGAACCATGAGTAGCCCTCACATCAGAGGGTAACAACATTTTGGGCTACACTGTGGGCTTCTCCTCTGCTTGCTGTTTCATGGCAGGGGTGGTGGGACTCTCTGGGCCATCTGGTTTCTGACATAGGCCATCTGTCACCATGTAGTTTGTTCTGACTTCATCCTTTTTTCAGAATGAGATGCTCAGCTCACACAGCTGCCTCCTCCTTTGGCCACAACATCTACTCCTCAATTATACACTCCCACTCTGGTTTAGGATACAGGACAGAGGGATAGGTGGAGCCTCTGTTCTATGTCACAAATCCCTCTCTTGTGTTTTTGCTGTACATACTAACCCCCCCTCTGGCTCCACGTGAACCATTTCTGAAAGCAGCTGGCAGGGACAAGGCACCGGGGTGGAGATGCAAACCTGCAATGAGCAGGAGTTGTGGATGGGTCTAGATTCAGCCTGTAGAGCAAGAAAGAGACCTTGCTAAAGATCCAAAGAACACTTAGGAAGGATAATGGAGGTCAAAGAGTGATCAGAGAACAGCAAGCACTTGTTGTAATTAGCTGACCCAGGTCATTAACTACGGCTTTTTTCCTTGACACTCTCTCTTCTTCAGGTCAAGAGGGTTATCTAATGATCTCCAAATGCTTCAACACGAACTGACTACACTATGTGAATGAATTTCACTCAGGAAAGTGAGGTAATAAGATTTTGTTTCCTCTACAGACAAGCATTTGCCTTCAAACTCCAGATCTTTATTAAAATGAGTCAGATCCCAAACTTTAATTCAGTAGTAAGTGATTTATATAAATGCCAAGTTTTATACCTCTATTTACAAACAGATTTTTGGCTCATTTTATAGACTTGCATTTTTTCCAGAACTGTAGCTACATATTAGATATGCCTGAAAGGGACACACTCAATGGTATCAAAAAGTCTGCAGCAGCCACACAATGAACATCCTTGAGCAGAGCTTTGTTGCCACCTGGAGCCCCATTATATTAAGTGGGACTCTGCAGGGGTGCAGAAACCTGCCTGGGATGTGCAGAAACAAGGCTGTGTATTGCCACCTCAGTCCTGTGTGACTGGGATGTGCTAAATGAGTGCTCCTTGACAGGCACCCATGTCACATGGCACTGGCACAGTCCTCTGGCACTGGCCTCTTGCTTTCCCCGGGTGGCAGGAAGGCAGATGGCACATGACTAACTCCAGAGTTAGTCCAAAATTAACTCACCAAAACCCCCTAAACAAATTCAAAACTGCAGAGGAAGTCTTATTGCCATTAACACCACACAAACTCATCACTACAGAATGGTAGAGGCACATAAGAAAACAAACGTATAAAAGCCATCAAATCAAGAAAAAGTTACTAAAAACTAAATAACTGAAATCTAAATAACTCAAACTTAAATATTTTATTTACATTTTATGTAATGCTTATTAAAATTAGTCAAATCCCAAGCTTCATTCAGAAGCAGTTATATGCTACGTTAACTGAAATTATTGGGGTTTTCAATCATAGTATTTCCCTTAGACTACACTCAGCTGCCTTGATCTATTCTCAAGAGGCCAGAATTTTTTTCATTTCTTAAATTCTCACGTATCATGAAATATCCATGTACACTACTACCACCAGAGAAATCTTGGAAAACTTTGCTAATCTCAAGCCAAGACTTAAAAATAAATCCAGTCACCACAAGCCAGTGTGCCTGCTTAGAAACATATTGTAAACACCTGGGGAAATATTTTCTTTTGTTTGTACATTTCCAATGTGATTTAAATACGATGTTGCCTTATGTGCAACAGATTTCAACTTCCACCAACGTGACAAAATCCTCATCTTATGAGTTGCCTTTTCAAACCTAGCAGGTCCCCATAGGATGTTCCTGTTCTCCCACAACCTCCTTTTGAGAGGCACACAATCATCACCTGGATGCAGGGATGCTTCCAGTACAAAGCAGTCCCTGGAGGAGATCCCAAGTGTCATTCTGTGAGAAAGTTCCACCCTGCAGTGGGCACAAAAGAAATCAAACTCTAAACTATCTAAACACAGACAGAGGAAACATGGCTTGGCTGAGGGACCCAAGCATTCAAAAACCATGTCTGCACAGAAGCCAAGTCACACTCATTTCAGTGAGGCTTGGACTCCCTGGTTCCTATGTCACTGTCAAAGATGGAATGTAAATTATCCAGATGATTTGGAAACAAACCTGAATCCCAGTGTCTGGCCAAAATTTATATCTCAAAAATAGAACTGAAGAGGATGAAATGTAGAAAAAAAAGGGGGGGAGAGTAGCCCTTTAAGTACTGGAGGCTCCAGTGTTTCAAGCACCTGGGACTGGACTGACCAAAAAAGAAGTCACTCTGCAAGAGAACATAAAAACAGTATTTTCCTCCAATGTAGAATGGATAAGGTGAACTAATAGGTTTCTTTCATCTCTATTTCCTAACATTTAGATCCTGCCTCTTATTATAATTTTTTCTTAAAGTGGTTTGCAAGTGATCATGCCAATATCTTATTTTGTTGATCTCAACAGGATATTCTTTAGAAGATGCATTTATTCACTTGGGAACACACTAGTGTAATTAGCCTTGACATTTCAACAGTCTGATCGTAAACACAGAGTGCTCTATGTGCTTTTAAGGCAAAAAGATCTCTGATTCAACAGGGCAAAACATTCAAGATGTGAATGTTGCAAAAAACCCGTGGATATTTTGTTATACAAAGTCCTGACCATTGCAAGCATGAGTGCCAGAAACACACAAAGTCAAAAGACTGATGTATTGTTAACGGCACTTCTAATTTTAGATGGATTTTAGATGGGGGAAGGGAGGGGTTTGTTCGGTTTTTCCTCATGATATTTTTCATGGTAACTGCCTCCCCCACCCTACTATTCCCCACCTCTCCCTTCCCACAAAATTCACATGTTCAAAACAAAGTCTGACCATTCAGGAAGCCGGAGCCCTTGGCAGATGTTCCACCAGGGAAAGAACGTGGGCTGTGCCAAAAGCAGCAGGGGTGCCTTGGGAAGAGGGGAGGCTGAAGGAGGAAACTGCAAACAAAGCTGAGCTGCACCAGCCTGGGCAGAGCCAGCTCTGTTACCTTTGCAAAACACGGCACTGTGACTTCTACAGACACCGTCAGTGTCTGCTCCTGCAGTCCCTACGGATGCCAGACCTCGCCTACTTCAGCAGCCCTTCGAGGGTGCACACAGGAAAGAGGTTTTTTATCCTCCCTTTTCTGTTTTTTTTGCAGTAGGGTGAGTTTCCATCCTGGCTCACCATCAGTACGATGAGCTGCAGGGAGAGCACTGCCAGGGACCAGCCATAGGATGAAGAAAGAGTAGAAACAGCTTTTTAGCACAACTAGTTGATAAATCAGCTCGACCGTGACATCTGCACACCCCCAGCCTCATAGGAATAAGGTCCACTGCGTACAGATGCACACCATGTTCCCTCACAGCATCCCAAAGCTGTGCCCAAAGCCTGCTGAGAGCAACCTGCCATGGTCACCAGTGGGAATGGCACAAGGCTGGAGGTTCCCTGCCTGCCAAAGCCTTCTCTTTATGGGGATGGGAAGTGATGCTGTCTAGGATACTACGAGTTATCAATGTGCTGGAAACCAGAGTTCTTCGAAAACATACTGGAGTGGGAGGGGGGGGAATAAAAGGGAAAAACATACCAAACAAAACCCCAAAACCAAAAAAGAAACAAAAGCAAAGAAAGTCAAAACAAAACTAAACACACCACACATAAAATAAAACAAAAAACCAACACAGACCAAAAAGCCAGTAGACAGTGCCAAAGGCATTAGGGACTTCCAACTACCTCCCAGTGGGATCCAACATACTCAGATCTCTTAGGTTTCTTTGAGAAGACTTTGACTCAGTCCTACAAAAATACTTCTAAAAAACTGCAGCTGAATAGTTCTGAAAATAATTGAGTAATAAGCAAATTGAACTGTGTATTTATAAGTTAAAGTGACACTAATTAGAGCCCTTAGGCAGCAGGGACCAGAAAGAGACAATCAAAATCACATCCCTCTTTTCCTTTATATTTAAAAATGTCCTCTTGGGCCTCCATATGAATGCAGTGGGTTAATTTACCCATAAGGATTTCCCATTTACAGGGAAGGGGGGACCTGCAATTACAGGGTTATCTACTGCAAGGATGCACACAGAATTTTCTTTCTTCAGGCTTTTTGTGATGCAAGAGGTTCAGTCTCAGGAAAAGGCATTAGAAATTCTCCATAAACCACATCAGGAATAACTGTAAAGATCTGACGAAAGGTCTTAAATGTTCTTGAATCCATTCTTACATTCCTTTGCTCCTTCTTCCCATAGGACTGGGAAGTTCAATGTACAGGCTCAAACCATTTCAGAGGAGCTGAGAACAAATTAAGACTTTTCTTTGGCACAGATTTCCCCTCCCCAGTGATTTCTCAGGGAGTGCTCTTCACTGTTTTCTACTGAGAAAAGACTATTAAAGCTGAGAAATTGGACTTCAGAGCCTTTAAACCTTACTAGTAACTCAAGAGCCATAACTTCTTCTCTCACCTTTCCCCTCACTCCTTTCTAAACTCTTTCCCTCCCTGTACCACAGTGAAACAAAGAAAATAGCATGCAAGCACAACACTTAAAATATTTCTTTAAAATAATTTTTCTTCTAGCTACTCAAGACTTCTGAGCTCTTGGGACTCATTTGTTGAGGTTATAATAAGGTTTTTACAATAGCTTACAAGCCGATTACAAGTTTGACATGGGAACATTCAATTCCATGCTGGTAGCCTGGAGAAATCTGCCTAAATTTTCAGACATGCTCTGTTGATAAACAACTATTTTTTTTTTTTTTTTTTTTTTATGTTTTCAAGCAAATCAGTTTAAAACTGGGATTTGGCTGAGAAGAAACTCTTCACGGTGGGAAATAGTCATGATTCAGAATTCTTCCTGACTTGCCCTACTTTTTCACCACTATTCATGGACGAAAAAGAATCCAACCAAATTTTTCCCACTGCATTTTGGAGTTAAACAGGAAGGCCATGTGCCAGCTGCTTCTCACAGCAGGGCCTCCTGCCCCAAGGATCCATACAGCTGGGGCACTCCTTAACATGGTCCAATACCCAAGTCTCACGCACCACGTTTCTGGCAATTTGGGATGCCTGCCATCAACACACAGCCCCAAAAGATTCGCCTGCATGGCCAACCCCCACTGGCCAAGGCAGGCTCCTGGCCGGCCACAGGACAAACCTGAACCTCATTTAAAAATCCTTTGCCAAAAGATTGACGTAAACACTCCCCACCACCAATCTGAAACAGGCCCCAGGCTGCTGCCAAAGCTTGCCCGGTTCATCTAGGTCTAAAAACAAGCCTGATGTGGGGATCAAAGGTGGCCAGAAAAGGTACTACCCACTTCATTCCTTATGCACCATTTGTGACAGAAACCAAAACTCCACAGCTCTGAAGCTCAGAAAGAGCCTTTGATCTACACTGGAGATAAATTCACTTTTCAAACTTTCCTTCAGATTGTCAGTAAAAACAGGACACAGACCTCAAGGGCCTGCACTGCAACATAATGATGGTTTTAATGAGGTTTTAAACTGGACAGGTAAAGCACTGCAAGGTTGCAATTTTTTACTCAAAATACATAAATCTTTAACTTCACATTCCCAGAGTATTACTATGTTTTTATTTTTAAATGAAGGGTCTTCCTTTGGAACAGTGCTTATTTTTCTGAATTTCATCTGATAAATGCACAAGACCAAAGAACTCTCCCATTCCTTCTGCATCTAATGTGCAGAGAAGAGCAAGTGCCTTTGGAAGAGGCAGCAGAAGAGGTTGTCCTGGCTCCACATCACATCTAGGTTCAAACACTGGGAGGAAGGACTCAACAGTCCCTGAGTGGAAAGGCGCTGCAGGAGGAATTGCAGGGAGCATTTTAACTCTTTATTATACCCAGTGCTGAAATATTTGCAATGATTATAGTTACACATCTCGTGAGTCTTACACCGTGGAGTTTGTTGGAGCACTTCTTTCCCCAAAAGCCTTTCCTGTACCCATGATTAGGTACACAAAAAACACTCACAGTGTAAAGCCTGTTTTCAGTTGCTTGTAGCTCTCAAAAATTCCCCTTAGGGGCTGACGTGTTCTAAGCTTGATCCCAGACCAGAGGCAAGTTTTTTTGCCCACCTCCAAGCAACCAGGTTAGAAACATGCATTTGGCTACCCTTCAGCAGTGGGAAAGTGAGAAAAAACATGGTTCAGTGGTTTAAGACTCTTCCCTTCACAAGAGTAATAGCTTCAGGGAACAGAAGGGAAGGGGAAGCACGGGGGTGGCAGGGCAGAGAAAACAAAACATGAGCTGCAAGTGCTACACAGAGGGACTGAAGGAATAGCAAGGTTGATCCAGTTGTAATCAACTAAATAACTACCTAGACAATATAAAACAGCTCTACAAAATTGGACCTTACAGCTCCAAAGGAAAAAAATAAATAAATTTCTGGGCTTAGCTGGATTCAGGCTGCAAGAGCCAACTCTTTTAGATGATGCTTTATTGGGAAGCAGTCAAAGAGATCTTTGTGTATATACCCATTTAAAATTTGCTATCTCTGATCTCTGTCATACTGATACCAAAAAAGAAGTGTGACTAAGAAAGCTTGAATGCTACTTCAGTATGGCTATCCAGCCCTCTCAGCCTCAAGTCTCTTAGGGTTATTTTCTTTTCACAGGTCGTCTTTTATTTCATGCCCATCATACGTGGCTATTTTAAGGGGCTATAGAGAGGTGCTGAATGCTGATAAGGCAAATCCTGTATCCCTTAATCCACTGCTAAATCACTCTGCCAGCCTTCAAGGGTACCAGACAGATGGAGTGCACTAGGAAACTGCCCACGGGCTGGTTACTTCAACCCCAGCTCATCTTTAATCCAGAAAGGTTTTGTTCTGGTATTTTAATCATTGATTGACTGGGAACTCTCTTCCATGCTGGGTTAGGTAAAATATCCATGTCAGAGGTACTGGGGAATTTGTGAGGCTGTAGATCATACAAGCGGTGTGAGACAGGATGCGTCTCGAGGGAACCAAGGAAGCCACGAGGAATGTAAAAAGTCACAGGGTTAAAGCCACATTAAGACAGCTGTTATGTTAATGAGAGTTCTGCTTTTCTTCTAGCTGTGGGTCATTGATTTAGAAAAACATGAACAAGGTCTTTTTCATTTTATCGTATTTTTCCACTGAAGCTAACATAGACCAAAACATCATATCCTAGATCTCATTCGTCTTGCTAACAACACTTGTGAGGCAAGTTATCTTTATTATGTTTGTGTGCAAATGATTCCCGGGGCTTGATTTGGTCTTACCTGGCCCAAGTCTATATATGAAGCTGTTTTGCAAGCATTTCACTTAGTAAACATGTTAAGAAAAGAGTCACGCACCACTGAGTTTGCCTTCCAGACAAATTCATCCACGCATCTGATTTTCTCCCACAGTCATAACAAACACTTACAAGAAATGTGGTGTGAAGTCTTCTGCAAAAACATTTAGCAGGTAAAACTAAAAAAGTCTGGACCTTTCAAGACAGATGCTCAATAATACAGCCATGCTGAAATAGGCGTGACTGTCTTAAAAAATCAGAGGGGTGTTTTGTATTGCTTATTTCAGTTTGCACAGTCTGAATGCCTCAGGCTGAGTTTCAAAGGTCGAAACATAATAGAGTCTCACCAAAGAAACCAAATTCACCTGTATCCTTGGTTAGACCACAAGTCCCTGCTCATTTCTCTTCCTTTGTTAGATCACAAGCTTCAACATTTTGCTTGTCACCCAACCACACATTTGCTTAGTAGCACTTGCAACTCAGACTGATTTAAACAGGGTGTACTTTCCCAACAATTCATAGATGTCAAATGGTGAAAGAGCAGCAGAAGATTCTGCCTGCAGTATTAAACTTTTCACAGGATGTGTTTCTTTGATATGAAACGGGATAAGTCCTAATCAAAACTTGAACTCTGGGGTGCAGTTTATTCCAGAATAATTTGGCTTCTATTTTCCTGGGTTTAGACAGCTAAAAATCCAGGCTCATGGCTTTTTTCAAAAAATTTAAATCAACTCCATGTTACAGCTCCGGTACCTTAGCTTGTCTTCGACAATCCAGATCTACATGAGGCTGTGGAGGCTTAGAAGTTATTTGAGCATTTATTTTCTTTTGAATTTTAAACTGAGAGTGGGGATAAAAGAGATATTACAGAGTTTATACCAAGTCAATTTCAACATTTAACCTAAAAGTGAACTGCAGATACTGCAGCAGCCACCTTGCTCACCTGCATGGCTCTGTAGACAAATAGTCCTTTAAAAAATGTTTTTCTCTCCTTTGTTAATGTCTGGAAGACCCAGACAACAGATGAAATCAGTTAAGTAACCATAAACTGGCACAACAGCTGACCTGATTACGCGCAGAGTGCTGTCAAGTGCATAAAACAAACAAATGGGGATATCAGACCTGCTTCTTCTCCAAAGATTCAGTATTATACTCATGGTAGGCATGGAAAAATTAATGGGAAAGACACAAAAGTTTTTTAAAGCACTTCTCTTAAAGAGCTGTAAAATCAATGTCCACATACAGACGTAAAAACCCTACAGCTGTAAACAATGTTGTTTCACATTTTCCTTCTACTCCAGAGCAGGATCATGTAAGAATATAAAAGGACTGACATGCTAACAGAAAAGGAAACTCCTCTCATTAGGCAGCTTGTAAATACATACCTGGACACGAGCCTCTGTGAGTTTGGCTCTTTGCGCAAGTTCTTCCCTAGTGTAAATGTCAGGGTAGTGTGTCCTCTCAAAGGCTCTTTCCAGCTCTTCCAGTTGTTCTGCTGTGAAGGTTGTCCTGCTGCGACGCTGCTTTCTTTTTAAAGGCAAATCTGGTTCAGAATCGATGTCAGAGCCTTCATCAGACTGAGGTGCTGATGCTCAAAAAAGAAAAAAAAAAAGGTAAAAATTAGCTTTAGTTAAGGAGAAAGAATGGCAAAATATTGGATCAATCAATGACATCCTTTCATATGGAGGCTGTCGTGGACCAAAGGCCCCTCACACAACCTGAGTCAGAACTCGAGAAAAATCAGCAAGAAACAAGTCGCATACAGCATGAACACGACCCAGGAAGGGGCTACCAACTCTTGCAATCAGCAGATTATAAAGAAATCAATATGGAAACTCTTTCTGGACTTCGCAGACATGGAGTCTGTGAGGTCACAGACAGGGCCAGCCAGATCTCGGCAGCATTGGTTGTTTCCCCTGGCAATCAAGTGAACTCCAGTTACAGCTGAACCCAGAGCTATAACTGTGAAGGCAGCAAAGCCTCTTCCAGTACCCAACCACATTCACTTTCTCCAGCAAATGGTAATGAACCAAAAAGTAGACTTTCAAAGCCAGTCTTCACTTGCATCAGCTGCTCTGCAGGCAACCAACATTCCTTCTTGCCTGAGTCTTCAAGGGAAACCACCTAAAGAGGGCAGACACTCCCCAGCGATGCTGAAACTGCTTGTTCAATGGAAATACAAGCATTGCTGCTACTGCTTCAACAATGCCAAAGAAATTATTGATATAGACATTGATTTAATATAATCCTTTTAATGTAATGTATTTGGAAGCAAACTGTTTCTCAAGCTCCAGCTAAAACCCCCCATCATGTTCATTTCTAGCTGTCTTACATTTCCAATTTCACTCAAGCTGTTTGAGCTAATAAATACACTCGTAAATAATCTCTTTACTTAGAGCATGAGAAACACAAAGTGCTTTTTCAGACAATTCAGCTGAAAAGTTTATTAATTTCTGCACACCAAAACAAAAGAACAATTACTGCTAGACCAGTGGGTCTTTCGTGAAAGGTGTCTTCATTTTTCAGACAGCATCAATATCTTGGACCCAGCCTACACAGACATAAGGAGAAACTCCTATGGATCTCAGCATCAATATACTGAACAAACATCAGCTCCCAGAGTCTTTTAATTGCAGTGAAGGTTTGCCCCAAATAAGACTGGGCTAAGAGGTTCTCATTCTTGAGAATATTGTTCTCTAGAACAAAGGAGAATCAGCACAAACATCCTATCCTAAACAGTTCAAGTTCAGTCCTTATTAAACAGGCAATCTAGAGTATCCCAAAATTAACATAACACATTGTCTGAATTAGTGACAAATCCCAAATCTTCTCAGCCGGCGTCCCAAGTGACACCTGCCTTCCTCAGCAACTGCCAAGTTACAACGCTCCAGGACGGCTCCATGCTGCCATTCAAGAACAAAAAGAAACAGGTTATTTTAAATATAGATCCCCGAGGTCACTCTCAGATACAAATCACCCACCTTAAGCAGAACAGCTCTTACTGCCCAGCTAGGCTGGTGGAGGAGAGCACACCAGCCACACCACCAGGGTCACTCTGGCTACCGCTGTGCTCTGCCCTTACCTGGTGTGATGAGATCTGAAAGAGAGCTCAGAAATGTCCCTTTTGGAGACAGCTTCTCTGACAAAAGCTGCCTTTGATTGTGTACAAGGAGTTTAAAAGAAAAGGAAGCCAAATCCCAAGGTGTCAGGAACTCTTTCAATACTCTTTCAGACTCCACATGTATGTGTAGAACTTCTTCAAACATCTACATATCTGCCTATAAAAAGCCAGCTAAAACTGTGCAATTTAAAGGGGATATTTATTGCTAAATTTATGAAGTGAACTCCCTCACCAACTGAGTGGGAAGTATCAGGAGACATATCATTAGTTTTTTAAAATGTTTTATAAAGACTTAGCAAAGTCTTGGGATGTTTCCCTATGCTCTCATTCCTTTGTGCAAGAGAATGAAGAACTGAAATCCTGACTTCATTTCATTTTCACTTTATATTTCATTAAGTAGTATATGAAAGGCACAAAGGTAAACCAATTTAAAAAAAAAAACCCTATAGTATGTAAGAGTCAGAACAATATGTGTAATCAAGTGCAAGAATTTAAAGAGAACGTAATAAAATTAAAGTAGGGAAAAAAGGTATATCAAATGAAATGACTTTCATATCTGCCTTCATTGACATTACCTTTTGCCAGGCCCTGACTGCTATGTGCAGCTTTATTGAAAACATTGGCTTCTTTTGTCTTATTTGCCCTGTGATGTTAAAGTCAGACAAATGTAATCTCAAAGGATAGCTACATGTCTGTACTACAAACTGTACTGGTTTTATTTCTTACAAAGTATTCTTAAATATTACTGTCCTCAAGGAAGCTTTTATTATTATTTTTTCCTATTAAAATACCATTATTAGACTTTTGTATAGTGAGATGCCAATCAGAGTACTGGCTAAGAACAAAAATTGGATAGATCTCAGCCTTTAGACAAGCAATATTTCTTTTATATATGTTCAATAGTCACAGTGCATTGCCCTCTCTCTAAGCAGTATCTCACTAACAGGTCTACTGACTTCCATGATATACAAAGATATTGTTCAGCACAGGCAAAGCTGGTGGGATTTTAGCTGGGTTATTTCTGCATCCATCACCTCCACAGACACAAAACAAAACATGGATATCACTAACCTTTATATGTGTCCTAATGATCCCAATTTTCCAACCCCTCAAGTTATAAATAGAAGAAGGAGACTCAGCGCCCTGGAAGATTCCCTAACTGGACTCCTTGGGATCACCAGAACCCCTCTTACTATACAGCTCAAAATGGGAGAGGCAGCAAACAGCACTACTAGTTGCTGAGTCACAAATAATTTAAAAAGGAATTACAGAATTAAAGAGAAGTTATTTGTCCCTTAACTGCTCATGACCTATCTGGTGGCCTAAGGAAATGCTGCATGCTGATTATCACCACAAATGCAAAACCCCACTGCCCAATGTCACAGGCATTTGGTCACCTGGAGTTCTGCAACCACCCCTTTTCCAAACACTGTAAATAGACACTTCGGGGAAAAAACTGAACAACAAAATGACACACGAGAGGTCATTCTGTGCGCTGTTCTTCCTCTCAGCAAGACATTTCATTTGAATAATTAAATAACAATAACATGACAACCATTTAAAGCCCATGCATTAGGGCTGCAACACAGTGCACCTGACAGAGGCAGGCAGAGAGGTTATCAAGGAGAGGTTATCATCCTGCAACCCAGAGAAGCACAGTTTCTCTGGCAGCTCTTCACGCACTGTGACAATTTTTATTAACTTATTACACAACCTCTTCCTCCTAGTGTAACAGCCAGAATGAATTGCCTAGCCATGGATCTCGCTGAAATAAGGCCAATGAAAAGAAATTAAAAATAGCAAAGGCCAGGGAGGGTTCTGGTAGCGATTTATTAGCTAGCTACCCTCCACACATCCATCTTCTCAGTTCTTTAAGCAAGATTAATTTCACAGGGTCTTCCCCCTTGCACCACCCCAGCTCTGGGGCTCATCGGGGTGTTCATTCTGCCAGCTTTGAGGCTCATTGGGGTATTCATTCTGCCAGCCCTGGGGTGCACAGGATAGCCCGAGCTCTAGGGATCACCAGGATGTTTATGCTACTGACTGTGGAGTTCACCGGGATGTGCATTCTGTGGGCTGTGGGGTTCACCAGGGTGTTAATTTTGCCAGCCCTGGGGTTCCCTGGGGTGTTTGTTCTGCCAGGCCTGGGGCTCACCGGGGTGTTCATTCTGCTGTCTCTGGGGCTCACGGGGGTGTTCGTTCTGCCGGCCCTGGGGCTCCCCGGGGTGTTCATTCTGCTGTCCCTGGGGCTCCCCGGGGTGTCCATTCTAAGTCCTGGGGCTCACCGGGGTGTCCATTCTGCTCTCTCTGGGGCTCCCCGGGGGGTTCATTCTGCTGTCCCTGGGGCTCCCCGGGGTGTTCATTCTGCTGTCCCTGGGGCTCCCCGGGGTGTCCATTCTGCTCTCTCTGGGGCTCCCCGGGGTGTCCATTCTGCTCTCTCTGGGGCTCCCCGGGGTGTTCATTCTGCTGTCCCTGGGGCTCCCCGGGGTGTTCATTCTGCTGTCCCTGGGGCTCCCCGGGGTGTCCATTCTGCTCTCTCTGGGGCTCCCCGGGGTGTCCATTCTGCTCTCTCTGGGGCTCCCCGGGGTGTTCATTCTGCTGTCCCTGGGGCTCCCCGGGGTGTTCATTCTGCTGTCCCTGGGGCTCCCCGGGGTGTCCATTCTGCTCTCTCTGGGGCTCCCCGGGGTGTCCATTCTGCTCTCTCTGGNGGGGGGGGGGGGGCGGGGGGGCGGGGGAGGGCAGCCCGGGTGAAGGGGATGCACAGCAGGGGTTAATCCAGCTCCCCCTCCCCAAACCTCCGCACCTGGAGGCGTCCCTCCAACGCCGCCTCTCCCCGCCAGAGGTAGGGGCTCAAATACAGCCCTCCATCACACTGCGGGGGAATTAAGGAGGAAAGGGAGGGAGAGCAGCAGAACTGCCCCAGGATGGGGGTGTCAGAGGCACCCGAGGTTGTTCCCAAACACACCTCTGGTGCTGGCTCCCTACGACCAGCAGTAGGCAGCCAGCAGGGCATTCGTGCCTGGATCCTTGTTTGTGTTGGGGTAGGCTTTCAGCAGCTGGCTTTTAACAGTCGACAGGGTAGAAACACACCAAGCATCCTTTTCTTCCTCAAAATAAAGTCCACAGGAAGATAGAACAACATCCTTATTTCGTGTTAACAGCCCCCCTCTCTCCTTCCCTCTCAGCATTCCTGTTTAGGGGCAGGCTCTTATATCCATACAAAATATAATGAAGACTCTAGAGCTCGTCTCTCCCTCCCAGCACATCAGCCCTTCATTTTTCTGTGTTTGCCTGGGGAAACATGACGCCAGGCTCCCCCTCTCCTCCTCCTCCTCCCAAAACCTCACTGTCACAGCAAGGAGCCATTAAAAAGAAAATACGCCCTGCCAGGTCTGTGCTAATCAAACCAGGACAAATAAACTCTGACACTCAACAACTCCCCGAGTGCCTGCAGCCCGGGGAGGAGACTACAGATTAGTTATGAATATGGCAGGCAGCAGGGGACAAGCTCAGGGGTCCCGAGTCACCCCGCAGCCACCTGTGAGCTCTTTAGACACCACAACTGAATGCCGTGTTTATCTAAGATAAAGCATGCTTCGAGCAACAGAAGAGCACCCCTAAATTTTAGGTTCTGCTGCTCCCACCAAAGCACTTTGGGCAAGGTTACGGAGACTCAGAGCTGCAATTTTGCCCAATTCAACATTCATTTTCTGTGCTTCAACATCCATAGGGTAAGAGGACAGAAGGGAGATTTGGACACCCCAAGTCTTACCCTATTAAGTCGCAGCCCAAAACTTGTTATCAACTGGACTCCTTTTCTTTGCGAGGAAAACCAAAAGCAAATTTCAAGAATTAAAGAATGAAACAAGTAGCCGCAAAAAATTTCTCAGATGGGTTATGATAAAACATGCTAATGCTGTTACATGCTTCTCTTTTCCTATTAAAAGTGAAAATTTAGGATCAGCAAATTCATAAAGAAATTCTCAACCTTGCTAGAAACAGCACAGTACCTAATACAATGTGAAATACCCACAAGTAGTAGAATTGCTTTTAACCAGTTCTACTGGCATTTTGACTATGATATATCAAAGAAGGAGAAACGAAACCAAAAAGAAAGCCTCTGTTCCAGACAGGAATATCGCTCATCTAACAAGGATTAAGTCACACTTCAATAACTCCTTTGAAAACCACTGCTATTTGTAAAGGGCATACTTACAAAAAAAAAAAATTGTAAATGGCTTTTTTTTAACTCCACAGGCACTTTTTAAAAATCTGCAGTGAGAGAATGAGAGAAATGTTGAGAAAATATGTTGCTATTTAAGTAAACTCATTAATAAGTGCAGTCAATCTGTTGCTGAAATTGGAAAAGAGCAAGTCCATATCCTGTGAACTCTAAGCTGGAAAGTCAGCACAGAAAGGAAACAACTACCACAGCAGTGATAAAAGTGATCTTCTTGAGAGAAATGGATGGTATTTTTATTTTGTTTGGGCTGATTCACATAGAGAAGTGTGCTTTGTACGGCAAAGTGAAAAGGAAAACAGTAGCTGCAGTAAAAGGAAATGGCCAACAGTGACTTTTATTTACAATTACCAAGAGACAGGCTATTATTGACCATATGTGCCACAATCGCCCTCCTTATCATGGGTTGGCCATCATGTCCACTGGGAGCTGTTAATGAACTGGGTAATTGAGCTGCTGACATGTGTTACCAAAACAAAACAATAGGAAGAAGAGACAAATGAACATTTTATTTGCCAATCAGAGTAGGTTCCGCTTTTCAGAGAACTGTGCCTAAGTAAGTGGCTGAATACATAAAACAGTGCATTGAAGGCAAGCAGATGCATGCACAATAATGGTTAACTGACAGCCTATGGCCCATCTGTGCTTAACATTTTGTTAAAGAAATTACTTGACTTGCTAAAGAGACAAATCATACAGCTGCCCCAAATGCTGCATTATAAGAGATAAATCATTAGCTAAACTGTTTCATGCTTAAAATGACAATGCATATTAACAGTTATGCAGAGACATTTTGTCAGCACAGCTTGATGCAGTTATAAGTGACAAAAAATGTGACAGCTCATAGCAATTCAATGATTCCAACTTAGAAGAGAATGACAACACTGTGAAAACAATTTCACTGCACAAACAATAGACAATTCACAGGCTCTTCTTTTTTAAAAATATATTTAATTTTTTTTTGAATGATGAAATAATATGGAAAGGAAAAAAAATGCCCTGCGTCTAACTGTTCTGCACCATTAATCTGCTAGCATGTACTTCATTCAAAACCACAGAGCATCAAAAAGGAACACATTCCATTTTAAATATCAAAGACTGCATCGCCAGCACTGAGAATAAATGGCTAATTCTCAACTGTGCATGAAAGGATAAAGAATTTCTAGAGTGAAAGGAAGGGAAAAGGAAACTGCAAATACAACTACAAAAATCTCTTCTTATTCCCCCACCTCCTTTGCCAAAAAGAGATTTGCTTTGTTGATACAAGTAATGCTAAAGTACTTAACAACTTTGCATGTGGGTCCGATCCCAACTTTCACTGCCGTAAATTTGCACTGGAGGATTACTATTATTATTTTTGTCATTATTATAATTACTATCATTATCACTATTAACATTATTATTATTTTATATTGAACACTAAATATAAAGGAACTGCAGTTAGCACTTGCATCCTGTGGTCCAGCGAGTACACACACATGCTTGTGTATAGTCCAGGGAGCATGCCCAAGGGAGGGCAGAAAGGGAAACCAATCTCCTCATCCAGATTTACCTGAACATTATCCGAAAAAAAAGGGAAAAAAAAAAA
>VWZT01009612.1:167335-179930 GCA_013397055.1 Pachycephala philippinensis
CCGAGCACAGCCCGGCCACCCCGAGCACACCTCGAGCACAGCCCGAGCACACCCCGAGCACACCTCGAGCACACCTCGAGCACACCTCGAGCACACCCCGAGCACACCCCGAGCAGCTCTGCAAAAAGCGGTAAGAGGAGGCAAAAGCACAGCCCGTTGTTTTTCACCGGGAGCTCACGAGTGCCCACGTCTGGGGGTTTTTCCAGCCCTTCACACAGGGAGCATCCCTGGTAATGCTGAGAACAAGAGTACTGTATTTAAGTATTGCAACATCTTACAAATACTAGGACATTTAAAGGAAAAACTTCCAGAGGATTAAAGAACTTTGTCTCTTCTAAATTTAAAAAAAAAAGAGGTGAAGGAAACTAAATATGCAAATCCAAATGAGGTTTTCTCCCAAGAAACTTTAGGAAGTTTATATTTTAGGTGATATTTTAATATAAGACAAGGAGACTTAGAAGGAAAGCTAGATCTCTCTTGCAGAAATCCCAGAACATATTATGAAAGGATAGGCATCATGTCTTCAAGCCGGTATCAGCTGATGGAAGAGCTGATTGGTAACGAATTAAGACTGAAAACATTGAGTATCCTGGGAGATGGAATTTGTCAGCTGAGAAATTAAATAAAGCAAATGAAGGAGTCTCTGGGTAAACAATGAGACTGTATTAGTAAATTAAAGCACTGCAAATAATTGAGTTGTCAGCAATCTCTCAATTGTGTAAGGCAGTGTGGATTTTTCAGAAGAAAAAAAAAAATCTATAAATTGTATTTCCCTCAATCCTTTGCAACAACACCATGCAAATAGAACTCCTAAACTTATGTTAGCTGATCAAACTACTGGGCATAGCAAGATGGAAAAAGCTTACAAGCATTTTTCAACAACAGCTCTGGATTGCTTCACTGACTCCACTTGTAGTATTGCTAAAATATTTTTGAAGAAAACAGAAACTATACAGATGGCTAAAGTAAAGAAAAAAAATGAAAATGTTTTAATAAACTTCCTATTTGTCTCAACTAGTTCTAGCACCTGAATTAATAACATTCTTGATTCCAAACACTGGCAGAGCAAGATGTTGAAGATAGCTTCATCTCCATGTCATGATTACAGTCCTCAAAGTCTCAGTGGGAAATCAAGTTTATCATCTATTCTTAAACCCACAGCTGCAGCCAGACCACCCCTCAAGCCCCTTTTACCCACTACAGAGGTACACTGAGTTATATGACCATTTCTATCACTTTCAGGACTTGGAATGGCCAAAATATTTCCAGACTTTTTTTTTCTAAAACAGAATATTGGATTTTGTCATTGAATACACTTGGTTTCCTCTAGAAATCACTTAACCTTGCAGGAGATTTCTGTAAGAGAAAACTAAAAGTACTCACTTTTTTTCCTCCGCTTTTCAGATTTCAGTCAATAAAAATAGCTTGTATTTTTCATCAAATATTTTTTCTCTGATTGATTTTCCAAGACACTACCTACTCCTGCCAAATACTTCTTTTCCAGCCAAAGCTGTTAGTAACTCCAGGTCACTTCCATCACAACTACATAAGAATTGGGGTGCTGACCCCAAAATCCATCATCTTCTGTCATGAAACCTGGTCCTACTGGGTACTGAGCCCGCCAGTCCCACTGGTCAAAGACAGCCCCTGCCTTTATGGTTGTTCCAGTGTTTGGGATAAAAGGACCCTACAACGGGATAGCAGCAGGGTGCTCAGTACCTCTTTGTGTTACTTCCTGTGGGGTTTCTCATTCCAGCCCCTGCCTTGGGTGCCAGCATGGGGAGGTGCAGGACTCTGTGCTCAACACTCCCTGAAGCACACAATGCTGTTTCATTCATTCAAGTGCCTGGGATGCTGTTACAGTAATTACCTTGAGTCCATCCAAGAGCTGGTCACCTGCAGATGCTCCTTGTTCCTCACCCTGTGAGGTTTGCACGCCCATGAGCTCCTGGCATCATCCTTTAATTACACTTCCCAGGGACTGTCTCATACCAAGCTCACAAAAGCTATTGGAGCTCCCAGATGTCACCTGACCATAGCACTGCCGTAATACAGACACTAAACAAACATGAGAAAACAAAGCACACACACAGTGCTCTGAGGACATGGAGCCTGGCTTGCTAATAATGAAGCAAGGTATACAGCTTGCTATCTGTTCCAAAGAAACATGGGGAGCTTAATTTCCAAAGAAAACCTACAATTTTTCAGTCCAGTAAGGAAAACAGAACAAAGCCCCTCATGAGCTGACCTCAGAGCAGTCAATGAAAGGGAGTGACGGGCTGTGCTGGGCTGCAGCCAGCCCCACAGCACCTTTGTAGCATGGAAAATGTGCCAGCTGGGAGTCACTCTGGATCCAGTCTCTACACCACAGACATTTGTAATTTCCATACATTTGCTCTCATTTACTACTTGTTGACAGATTCTGATAAATGTTCTTGAAAACCTACGGGAATGATGGTTGCTGGTGAATGCCTAATGGTAGAGATGTCAAAAACTATTTGACTAAATATACACATACTTAATATCACCAGCTTTGAACACTTTACATATATTAACCAATTTATAACTGTCTCTCTGAATTATTAGCAGTCCCAAAAACTGAAAAAGTAACTCTGCACCAAATTTAGTGAGATAAAAACACTGGCTTCTCTTAACTATTCACCATACACGTACAGCAGAAGTGGCAGGACGCTTGTTGATGAGTCCTGTAGGCTCTGCTTGGGCACTAACGTTACAAAACATCACTCATTTCCTTTTTCCCCCTCCCACAGTGTCCCTACAAAATAAGCACCCAGAATTTCAATGACTTAAAGTGACGTGATTGTCTAAACAGAGAGTATTTCGGTGATATATAAGGTACAAAGCCACACATACTGTAACTCGTTTGCTCCTTGCCATTCCAAAAGAAAGAGACTCTGAAGAATCTAGTTCTACATTCCCAGTATTAAATGCAAATCCCGTTGTGTCAGTGGTCTTTGGATCCAGCCTCTAGACTCCGATGCAGCCCTCACCCACCCTCAGGCATCAGGAATGTCCAACACTCAGAAGACACCAGGTTTTAAATTTAGTTCCTTTTACCAAAACAGGGAACCCGATGAAACTGCCTGTGGGTGTTTTTGGAGCATGAAGAGCAGCTCATTTTCAGATGATCTCCCACACACCGAAAATCAATAGTTTCATTAAAACTGATGGCTTTACCCTCCAGAAATAGGGCAAATTCTCAAAGATAATAGTGAAAGTGGTCCCAAATCAGATTTGCAGTGTTTAAAATTAGGGGGAAAAATTGCCAAAGTGCAAACAGACGAATCCAGAAAAGTTAAAATGCCTAGTTCCTTAGCTACAATCTTTCATCTCTGTAAAATCAGCTATCTTAAATTGTTAGGCTGTAGGGTTAATTGATAGCATCTATTTAGAGGTTCTCTCTGTTTCCCCAGAGGTCCTCAACATTTCAGGGGGAAGCAGCAGAAGATCTGGGAGAAGCTTTATGTCAGCTATAAAAATCCTGGCTCCTGTTTCATCTTTTCTTGCAGTGCTCTGACACCATTCAACAGAGTCCTTTTTTTCTTCCACTTGTACACAACTTAGAGCAGCACAGCCTGAAAATTTTCATACATGCACTGCTGAGTGCCCAGGAACATCACAAGTGAGAGTCCTAATAGCTCCATCACAAAACATGCAACAAGAGAGCTTTCTTGGGTGGGAATAAAAGTAGTTCTCCTTGTTTCCAATTTCTCCTGAAAACATCATAATATTATAGAATATTCAAAAACAAGAAGGCTTCTCGAACGCAGACTTTCCAGAGAGCTTGGCATTTTCCTGCCACCATACGAAAACATAACAGGTCCTAAAATGGGAGCTTGAGTATCTCATCTTGTAAATCCAGTCTGAAAGAGAAATACCTCCATGATGAGTACTGGAAGAACAGCAACCACTAACGCAGAGCCCGCCTTCCCTGCCTATGCAAACAAGCAGCACATATTTTGCTGGGCTTTTCTAGGAAGCTTAGAAAAGACAAGCCATTCAAACCCAACCGAATTTCAGCAAAAATCATGCTCTTTCTTTTTATTTGACAGCAAATTTTTAAAATGCTAATTTTTTCTTCAATTTATACCCTATGGATTGTGAGATGCGATTCTCTCTCTGCTTTAGGTCAAACCCTGCTGAGAGCCACATCAAAGTGGTTAATACAGATTAGGAAGTCAAAACTTGGCCTGCAACCCAGCCGGACAGAGCCCGACAGAGGGGCCTGACAGATGCCCCAGATGCGTCCAGGGGGAGCCTGCCAGAGTGAACTCTGCACAATAGCAGAGAGACAGAAAAGAATAAAAGTTGCACGCTGCCAGCCAGCCTCCTGTGTCCGCAAAGGAAAACCGAGATCAACAGAGAAACCAGCTCTTGGCAGCTTTTCTAAGTGGCTTCCTTTTTATTGTTAGACAAGCAGGACAGGAAGATCCAGGGTCCCAGGTCTAATACTGCCCAAGGGGATCACAAACCACAGAAACAAATGCAAGAGGGCTACCCTGTGAGGCTAGCGGACTTTTTGCCCTCATCTACTGTTGACCAAGTAATCAGTAACTCCAATACCTCTGTCCCTGGTAGCACATAAATGTGGTGCCTTTGGGCTCACAGCAGAAGCCTAGAACATTTGTTGTCTCAATAGACATCAAATGAGACAGGAATTCTAGAGGGGCTTCACTGCTGTGACAGCTTGCCAACATCTGCTGCAGTTTGGGTACCAGTGAGCTGGGACCACTGCTCATCATAGAGCTCAAGAGCCTCCATCTCTATTTAAAAGTCTAAATGTCTGTGCACCTTCATGTGCTTACATCATGAGGTCCTTTTCACAGAGAAGTCCCAAGATTTGCGTTGATGCAGCTCCCAGCACAGCGGCAGTCCGTGAGCAGGGCTCCTGTTTACCATGGCAATAAAAATAACAACAAGTGGCTGAGTGACAGATGGCCTGGAAACATTTCTGATGTTTTCAGTGACAATTACCTATTCAGACACTCCAGTCAGACTTTCCAAATCACAGACTAAGGGCAGTTGCCAAACAACATTTTACAAACAAACTTTGACCCAGGCTGTGTTCTGATCAACACTCACTTAATTCTAACATATATGATCACATACAAATGGATTAACCAATACATGCGGTGGATAACTTCACAGTGAGGGCTCAGATTGGGGTCTTCAAAGAAGAGCCTGCATCTGTCATTAAAATTAAATAACAGTCATGCTGTTCTGCTCAGGTACCAGAATTTGTATTACTGAAATCCTTGCACTTTTTCTAAGTCTCCTTCAACTCGAAAATTGTTTTGCAAAATTCAAACATCCAGAAGGATTTTTTTTCCAATTTGACTGCTTGGGAAAAGAGTTTGCAAAAAGTGTTTCAATCCAAACAAAGTCTCATCCAAGCTCCCATGATTTGTTTTGCGTTTTTAATCCCATATTACTTGGAATTATTCCTATACTCTTCTATATAAGACATAAAACCACTAGAACTGCCACTAAGTTTTTTTTTTTGATAGGGATCTAACCCAAGAAACTTAATTACAACCAGGGTCTGTGTCAGAAAAGGTCTAGACCATCTTCTATCCAACTTGCAGCAAGTGGAACATCATTGCCTGCCTCAGAACAGTAACACATTTAACTGGAAAGACAAAAATCAAGCATCTTTGCCTCCAGGAATGTTATTGCATTGGAGACTTCAATTTTCATTATAATCTGGGACCATCAAGGTTCAGTAGGAGGTTTGTGATCTTTCTAAGCAAACCTGGACTTCGTTTTGAATAAAAAATGGGCCTATTTATGGTTTTGCATCAAAGTCATGTGAAATGTCTGGTTTTGCATGGATTCAATTAGAGACAAGCCTAAGGCACAAAAAGTTCAGATCCTGATCAGGATCCAGACCCGCCCAAAGCTGAGGGACATTTAGACTGAGGGACTTGGTTCTTGTCCATCTCCGATTCCAGCACGAAAACCAGGTGGAACTCACTTTCAGCAAACCCCTGGTCCTCCCCAGATTTTTGCAGCTTTTCCAGTTTGGCATGTCAGCAGCAGCAGGAGGGTTCCTATGACTTCTTATGGGATCTGAAGCCCATAAGACACTGTTTGAGTCCCTGCAAACCAAAACCGTGGCATCTTCCCAGCTCTCACAATTAAGCTTTAAGCCATAAGAAAAAAAGAAAAGCCAAATTAACAGCCCTATTGACAGTTTTATAGACCCCTGAGGGCTCTGCCTACATCCAAAGACAGTGGGGCTTTTCTAAATTAAAGTGAATTAGCAATCAAGTTCCTAAGAAGGATTCATTTAATAAATTAAAGGGCAGAATTCAAAACAATTTCAAAAGTAATCCCTTGGCCACAAATCATTCTCTGTACAGTGGAAAAATGGAACATTGTCATTCTGATGCTTGTCTTAATTGGCATTCAGTTGTTTTCCTCTTTTAAAGTAATTGTTTATTATTTTAGTGGGCACCATCTCGTAGTAAACGAATGTTGCCACAAGCTTCATTAGGAACATGATAAACTCCTAATTCTGTCTGATAAATCCAAGTTCTTATTTGGTTAATTTTTGCAACCAGAATTAGGGAGAAAGAATTACAAGTAAATTTGATCCTGCTGAGCCACTGAAGAAACTAAGATTCCCACAGTCCTCCTTAGCCTTCGAGTCCACCAACACACTGAACAAACTTTTGGCTTTCTGAATTGTGCACCGCACGTACAACATGGTTTCAGGAGTCTGTTCCCATGACGCAGCTCACATTTTTTAGCAGAACTCTGTCAGGACCAGCCTCTAGCACAAAATATTTTACAGAGTTTGAACTCTCAGTTTAGCAGTACAGATATTCTCACAAAGTTAAAGTCAACCCCACAAATTTCCTGAGCGCTTATATCAAACTCAATGCAGCTACCATTAAAAGTGATGACTTACAGACCCCCAAAATGCCGTTCCCTTTAATATGATTTCCTATGGTAACATGCAATTCACTGGAAGGCCTTTGCACCTATTTAGGAACAGGCAGACTTTCAAATTAGCTTTGGTGGAGCCATGACAGATTATACCAGCAAAGGTTCAGCTGCTCTGCCGTTTGGGTATGTTTCCAATTGATGTCATTTCATGCTTTCAGACCATGGTTGCAACTTGGTGAGGAAGGGAATATTTGCCCTTCTCCTCATTTCACATTTCTCCTTCCAGGTTTTCTCCCCCGCCTTCCCGATTCTGTGCTAGAGGAAAAAAACCCAAAATCTAGTTAAAGTCTTTTGTAAAAAATGGAAAGAGAGAAGGAATCATTTGTTGTCTAAAGGAAGAGGCATGTGGTCATGGCACTCACTCAGGATGATTTAGAGAGGAGACCAACTGAAGTCTATGAGACCAGTAGCTCCTTCTCTATTTCCAGTCTTCAAAAGGTGCAATGAGTGCTTGAAAAAAAAGACAGATCAAAACCCAAACCAACAAAAATCCAACACACACCCCCAAATAACCCCCAAGCATTTGAGTTTGACTCTCCCACACTCCAAATACCCAATAGAGGGTAGTTACACAGATGAAATGGAGGAACTCAGAGGACCTAGAGAGGTCTGGTTACAGCTTTTACCTCAGTGCCACGGAAACATATTCCTTCCCTAACACAGGGACATGCCCTGCTCACAGCAAACAGGACAGGCACTTTCTCCCCTACTCCCAACCAGGAATTCCATCTGGAGTCAGGAAACTTCCCCTAGCAAATATGATGTGATCCCAAAAAAAGTCAGTTTTGTCCAACTGCCAAGGTCCAACTGGAAAAGCATTTTGTCTAAAAAACATCAAAATTTGACTGTTACAGCCCAAGGGTTTTTCTTAAGACTTTCCTTATATATTCTACCAACACAAAATTCAGAAAGATTTCCTGAAAGACTTAATTAAGAGACTGGAACTCTTCTGTTATAACTGCACTGAAGAGCAGCAAACACATGACTGTTTTCCCGAGCATGCCAAGGCTTTCCATTATGCTGATGTCTCTGGAGCTCAGGACTTTCTAGTGCACAACTTATGCATTAAAAGCACAATTCAGGTCTACAATATTCACACTATACAAGTAAAAGTCCAACAGATAATCTCTTTTCTGTCACCTCTTGTCACAGTGGTTCCCAGAAATACTCAGTTATCATTGCACATTATATTTTAATCGCCATTCAATGCAAACATAATGGGCTTTAGTGAACAGTCATATTTATTATTCCTACAGCTATGCCCTTCTCTTCCCCTCCAAAGCATAACCAAAGTTGCACCGTTCAAACACATCTCTTTAGAAAGTCAGGCAAAGTGCCTCCTAAAGGCACCAGAATAACAGTTTTTAAGAAAACCGTATTTCATTTTTTCTTTTTTTTTTGGCTTGTTTCAATGGGGAGCATCTTAGCGTGGAACTAAAATAAGTCAACACCACGAAGCACAAAAGATTGCAAGGATTTTCTGCAGCATGGGCTTGTCAAAGCAAGTAGGCAGCCTTTGTGTGCTCCGGCACAGCAGGAGCATTCCTCCAGGTCTGAGTGGCGGAGCGCCCCCGGCCACGACTGCCCTGGGCGCCAGGGTTCCCACACCCAAGGCGGTGGGAAGAGGAGAAAGCAGAGCCGCAGAAGTAGCGTTGTAAATGGGATGAACTGGTCAACACGCTTCTTAGGAAATCCATGGCTTCCAGGAAGAATCACGTGGAAAGATTTACAATACCTCCACATCAAAGGGTTTGACATTGGCTATACTGGTCCTTTCAAAAGAAAGACATGTCTGTCCCCTATAGCATCAACTCTGACTCAGGCAAGAGTGCAAAGACATTGCTGAGAATCCTGCATGTCCATACAAAAGTATGTTTTAGTTTTGGATTTAAAAAAAAATTAAACAAAAAACGCTACCAAGAGTAATAGAAGTAAAATTCCTATTTTCCTTTGCTCCATTAAGGACGCTCAATTTAAGTCTTAATCTTGCAAACTGTTCTGATAAATTGCCACATTTTCACAGTTAAAACTTGGTATTTCTATTTTCCCTTTACACCTTGCACCGAGGCAGCTTTAAGGATAACGCCTGTGTTAGGCGCATGAATGGATGACCCTCCCGTACACACTGACCCAAAGATAAACTTTGACCTGATGTTTGCTAATAACACTTCTTCTTAAGATGCCTTGTTTCTTTTATGAACTACTGCTTGACTCTAGGATCTAGAAGCTGACACGCATTAATATACATCTCTGGGTGCCCTTTGACTTGGCCATCAAGACCCTTTGACCCCAGACTTGATTCCTAAACCCTGTCAATTGTTTGCAAGTGGAAAAAACTTATTTTCTAGTAGTAATTAATTTTAGACATGTTTTATTAACCATTTCTCGCCTCTTTTTAAGTTGTTGTTACTTGAATTTGGGTATAACAGATGTTTACTTTATTTAGTGGGCTTCCAGATTTTTAAAAAAATAACTAAAGATACTCCTTTAGAGTTTAATCTTTTGTTCCAAGCTTTGTAAAACTCCCGGTAACACTCAAGCGCTTTAACATTACAAAACACCTCCCCATGAATGATAATATATTCCAAAAAGCCTCCTTTCGTGCTTTTCAGATTTGTCTGTGTATTTCTGCAGCTTCACAACTTTTTTCAGATCACTTTATGGCATTTTTCAGATGCAGTCCCGCAACCATAAAAGCCAAAGGCAAAACTTAAACTGATTCCCATGTCAGCAGGATCCAGCCTTTCGGCTGAGGCACTCAGAACCACTTTCTAGCTAACCCTTGGTGTTTTTAGACTGAATTCTTGGAAGAAGTTTCAGAGTCTACAGTAAAAAAACCAGATACATTCATATTTACACCTATTCCTACCCTGTGTACCCTCTGTTCTTGCAGCCCTACACACACACTATGCACTAAAAGGAGAGGGTGAGGAGCCCACTGCCAGCCCATCCCTGCCGGCACAGGCGTGCTGCCGCTTCCTGGTACATTCCGAGTTGGAAATTTCTAATTCCAGGAATCATGTTACGTTACGGCAGGAATTGCTGCACTTCTGCCTGTTTTACATCAGGCCTGAGAGATTGCACAAAGGGAATGAACACTTTCCAGTGCTCAGATGATGTATCGAGTGTACGTCGCACACACAGCACTGCAGCAATCAGCGTCTGGGAAGGAACACCAGCAAATAAAAGGCCTCCAGTCTCAAGGAGAAGCACTGGGACACAGCAAATGAGGGGTTTTAGCAAAGCAACTACCCCTTATTTTTGTTCAGAAAATGCAGTACAGCCTCAGCAATTATGATGTTACATTCTAAGAGCTGGCTCTGTTTTCTTGCTAGGCAAAAATATTTCCCAAAAGCTCTGAGAAAAAAGCAGCTTAAAATTAAGTTTTGCATTTAAAAAGCTAAATCCACATAGCACAAACCAACACTCACTGAAGAAATCAAAGACCACGAACACAGCAGGCACTTGCACCAACAAGGATAAACAGGCACCAGTTTCATAGAAAAGATGCTCAGGTTCTACCTCTTCCTGCATTGGTAAACTAGACTTCAGTTTAGTTGGGTGGTGGAGTAGCCAGGTAAGAAATTTTGTGCTTTCAAGCATCCCACTATCCCCTGAGGGGTGCATCCCAAGCACCCACCCCACATCTCAGGTCCCCTGGCTGACAATCAGGAGTGGCCCAGGGCAGTGTCCAGCCTCAAAGTATACTCACCTCATGGACAGAGGGGACACAGTCACACACACAGCATCAAGGAAACTCTACCAGGCAAGCAGCAGCAATCAAGGGTTTGGGTTTTTATCAAATCCTTATGCATGTCTGAGAAGACCTAAAATGTTCTTTCCTGTTTCCAGAAGAGAACATACCCCAAACAATGTGGGGTTTGGAGTAGCCTTTTCAGGGTTTGGGGCTTGATGGCTCCCTTGGATCAGGCAATTGGACAGATTTCTGTAGGACAAAACCATGAGTAGAGACAACTGCAACAAAGAAAGGAAATCTGTTCCAAGCAAGGCCCTGGCTGCAGCATCCCTCCCACCAATGCATGCTGCAGCCAGGGCTCACTTGGTTTGAAACCAAAATCTTATGAGAAAACAAAGTTCCCCAAAACTCACGTAGATGAGATGTGGTCAGCTATCCCAACTCTCCAAATTTCCACAGAACAGGATGTTCAATCCCCAAGTGGTTTGTTGTATGTTCAGGTAATAGATAACACTTATCGTGGGACTTCAGTGCTTTCTGTTTTCTTTTCTCAGCTCAGCTGACTCCATCCAGCCATCCTTCTTTTGCTCTGGTCACTACCTGAAGACTATTGCTTCCTTTTGCAGTCCCTACACTCCCAATTTTACCTGGGCAGAGGCTATTAAACTGGAATGCTATCCAGCAGGAGAGGGAACCACCCCTCTGGGACATGCAGTGACCTTCCCTGCTCCAGGCAAATACAGCTACCCCAGGGAGTGAGAACAGTGCACTTTCTGACTGCAGCGGAAGAAAGAAATTTAGATAATATTTGAAACAGCTTAAAATCAAAGGAGAGAGATGATGAAAACAGCCCAGCTATCTAGCTACACCAAACAAGACTGTCACTGCCATGGACCCTGGTCCAAGTCCAGCTGGAAATAAGGCAAGGCAGCTTGCACCAGCTAAGGCTCTATGCTCCTCGTAGAAAGCCTCTCCATTTTCAGCTGATGAAATGATACTTTGTCAGTCTTGATATATTCAGAAGGATCCTTATAGAGCCTTATCCCTCCTGTAAGAGGATAACCTTTTAAAACCAAACAAATTTAATTTATGGCTTTGACTCCAACAGACTACAGATAAAACCCTATGAACATCAGGAGGGACCCATACAAAACAAATGTCATTAGTTCTGTACAGTTATTCCAACAGGAATTCCTAGACAGTGAAGTGTCCACACAGTGCCATTTTTTCTATTACTGTGTAACTTCAAAACAGTGCTATGCCTGACATACACAAGAATTCCTCTTCTTTTCTGCTCCTAAAAAAGAAAATACAGTGGCCACTATAAAAGAAAATATGATATTTCTTCTTGTATGATGGCAGAACCCTTCATACAAGCACAACCACACTGAATAGCCTTTTAGATTATTTGTTAGACTGAAGTTCAAAGGAGGGTGCAGTGTAGCCAGGAAAAAAAAAAAAAAATAGCCCCTCTGGTTAAAATTTAGCATGCAAGATCTCAACAAAAGTGATTTTTTTGACTGTGCCAATGCTTTTGTTTTCTCAACAACAGCAACAAAAAAATTATTTCTTCCTTCTCCTCCACAGTAAACCATTACCAGCTGTTGATGGAGTATTTTTTTAACATGCGTTAAGTCATATTGTATATTGTCCATTTCATGTGTGTAGAGTATTTTTTGCTACAAATTCTTTACCATGTTAAACCAAGTGTACCACCCAATCTTGTTACACAGCTTAGGGCTTGTTAACACGAGTGGGATCCCACCAAACAGGACCATGCTGGAGACTGAAGTTTCATTTACACAGAGGTGGTCACAACAGCACCCGCAAACTGACTGTAAACCTGTGCAGCAGATTTTACCAGTACAAAGCAACAGCCACTCTTTCCAATTAAAATCCATTCACATTAAAAACAGACCAAAAAAA
>VWZT01009612.1:179949-208304 GCA_013397055.1 Pachycephala philippinensis
AAAAAAAAGAAAGGAAAAAAATATCAAGATCAAAAAAGCACCTGCAAGATGCAAGTAGTTCAGTAACGTTGCAAAACTTCACATATTTCAAGATAGTTCTTGCCACACATTTCTGCTCACATCTTATTATACGATCTCCTGCATCATCTGGATCAAGGCCAGAGCACTTTTCTCACGTTGCAAATTCATTATTATTTCCTTGTTTCAATAATTTGACAATTTAATGCAACTATGAAGATAAGTTCAAGAATCTTTTCTTACGCCAGGACTTAAAAATATGACTGTTTATGGGCACATCCATTTGGGCAAATAAAATCATGTATTTGTTTTTCATGTGCAAATTCGGGCCAGTGGAAAATCAAGCCCCATGGGGATAATTTAACCAACAATACAAAAAAAACTGTGAGGCAAATGTGAAACTTTGTCCTTAATTTACCCTGTTAAGGCAAAATAAGGCAGGAATCTCGTACCATGTGTGCTACATCGCTTAGGTACAACAGCATATGCTAAGTAAGGAGAGTTGCAGTCTTGCTCTTAATCTCATTGTTTATTGTGGTTTAAAGTCTGACCCTTAACATTATATGTGGTTTAAAACTATATTTGGAGGAAAGATCGAAAACGACGCTCCAAGGTTTGTAAATGTGTTTGTCTTTAAGGTTTGTTCCAGAGGAAACCATGCGTGTCTTAGCTCGCTCCATATGCAAACCCTTACACGATTTTTAAACATGCTAATGCTCACATTCTGCATCTCAGGTTAATCGAGAAGGGTTTTTTGTTGGTTTTCTACTAGCAGCTTGCCTACAATCCACCAACCCACCACTCTTTATGTATATATGTTGAATAATTATGAAGCTGTGAGTATTTATCACCTTTTCTGAGCAGTAAGCAGAAAGAAATACAATACTATTACTTCCAGCTACTGGCTTTCCCAAGATAATTAGATAACACAGTGGACTGAAGCCTTGGTTAGCCCAATGCTGTTCAAGTTAAGTGATTGACATGCCTCTGTCTGGCTGCTCTATTAACTGTTTCATTTTGTTGCTATTTGCAGTTTGCTTGGCTAATACTTCGAACAAATACAGACTGTTTCTTTAGCCCCTTTTTTCTCTTTGACCTTCTCCTGCCCATTTTCTTTGAGTCACTTCAAACTGCCTTGAAAAGGCCTGTTGAATGTGCACAGTCCATCAGAGTCCCAGGTTCATCCCATTCCTTGCCCTGAATGCTTTACTTCAAAGATGGGCCGCATTCTTTAATTGCCCTTTGAATTAATATCAAAGGGTCACAATGCGAGTGCCAGAAGAGAAAGAGGCTTTAATGAAGCAAAGAGCTGCCATTCATTTGCAGATAAGCACGTTTTTATGCCTGACTGGTCACCATGGCTAAATGCTGGGTGAAGAGGAGGCAGGGCAGGCAGAGAGGCTTTCACTTAAGTGATGATTAGTTCAAACAAACAAGAGTAAACAAACAAAAAAAAAACCCGCAAACATCCCCACAACAGAAAATAAGTTAATACGGCTGAAAGTGTTAAAAAAGCATCAACATCCCATTGTGTTCATAAGGCCCTTAACCCCCGGCAAAATGCTGGGGTCCAGCTCAGCCTCTGCTCCAGCCCCCCTCACTCCCCTTACCTTCCACAAAAAACACTTTGGGCTTTAAACTTTCACCCTTAGACTCAGACCAAAGAAAAAAATAGTTTTAATGCAGTTCTTTCCAGGGTTAGAAAGAAAAGGAATCAGCAAATTAACTTTGCTTATTTTTTTCTGAGACACAGCTCATTTGGTAGTTTGCATTTTAGTGCCTAGGGAATAAAAAACTCTATACTTAATTATTATTGATTTACATTTTCCTAATGAATTCAGTACTGTGTAAAAATGTGTGGGTGTTCAACATTCTTAATTGCCTAAAGGTCTCTAATATTTTGTTTTAAATTATAATATTTGGGGATTTTGTTAGGTTGACTGGTTAGTTCTAATTATTTGAGACATACGAAGTGGCACTAGGAAAACTAACTTAACTTCTTGTTCCTGCCTATGAAGCTTTCTATTTTCTCTTTAAAATTTCAAGAATATAAAACTGAAATGAGAAGCTTAAACATAAAATATAATGTAATATAATTACCGCCACAATGGAAGTATAAAGAAACAAGGAGTTCACAGGTGTCCTCTTTATAAATTCTGACTTATTATTTATAGACGCAGACTCGTCTTTACACAGAAATAATTTACTTAACAAATACAAGGTTGTTTTCTTGCAGAAGAATTATCCCCCCATGAAAGAGGATTAGCTATACTCATAACAGTGTAAAAGTGACTTATGAGTGCACTCTCACCAGGAATTGTGCTGGTATCTCCCATAACTAAGAGGGTTGTAGGAGTACAAACAATCTGGAAAAACACAGACCACATTTTTAGCCCCACTTCTTCCAAAAGGTTTTCTCATTAATATTGCATCCACTCGAGCTTAATTCTGTGTGCAACCTGTCACAAGACTTTCCCTCACCGACACTTCCTGGGATTTATTTTTTAACTCCTCCATTGCTACTCTACCCCTGCCTTGCTTAGCAAGAGTGTTCATCACCACAATCCCAGATCAGAATCTTTATTACTCACCAGAACATGAAGAACTTTGACCTTAAACATCCAGCTGGAAACTCAGTACTGACAAACTCTGGAAAAGCATCTTGCATTTGTGAGGTGGAGAGAAAAAGCACAGTAATGAAAAATATGCAACAGAAGAAAAGGTCTCAGATGCAGAAGAGGGACAGAAGAGACTTGGAGGTTTCAGTGCCAGCACCAGCATGGTTAAATTGCTTTTTTCTTTCAGAATATAAAGCCATATGTTGAGCAGCCTGCTAGAAAACTGCTCAACTGTACTGCATTAAATTAACGGTACTACTGAAATTTGGGTGGGGTTTTTTGAGCTACCCTGGTTTGCAATCTTGCTTTAACACTAGCCAAGACCCTCAAAACTCTGGATTAACTCTGAAATTTATTTCATTAAATGTCAAACACTACCGCTGCAGTGGTCCTCTAACACCTGATGCTCTTCTGTTTCAGAAGTGTTATATCTTCTAACACATTTTTCAAAAAATATTACCTAATTTATTTTCCCTGTATTTTCCATAAGTCTCATTATTAATTTCACTCTTCATGCATTCACAGGCAGCTCTGTACATTAGGCTAGATTACACTATTAGCTGTCGACACAAAACATTCTGCCCCACTTGAATTCCTCTTCTAGGAATCGGAGGCTCAGGAGAGCTCTGGATGTAAAACTGCATCACAGTACATTTAGAAATAGTCACTTACATGCCACCTCCACTCCTATAACAGGAATGTTTCCCAGATGCAGTGCACTTCAGAGCAAGGCTGTGGGGACAGTGGGGACAGGAGTTGAGCAGCAGCCTGACACATGGCAGAGCTCAGGGCTGAAGATGGGAAAGTCGTTCCCAAGGGCTTGCTCCAGGCTGAGGGAGCTCGGCCAGCTCCCAGCACTGCACCATGCACCCCGCAGCCTCCTCCGTGCCACAGCCTCACTGGAGTCCAGGGGAGCAGGCCCAGCCAGGTGCCAGCAGGTTGGTTTGCTTCACAAGGCAAGGTGAGGCTCAGATACAGACAGCAGGGGCTCCCAAGGCTGGCACAACCCCAGCCTCACTGCTGGCAGGGCTCTCACCCATGACAGACACCAAGGTGCCATTATAGGAGCTGAGAGCTACGTTTTGACCCTCATCAAGTCACAATTAATAAGCCAAATCTACTCACACACTGACTGCCACAATTATTGCATTATTGAAACAAGCACCAAGCACACAGACTGTCCTCTCTTGACTAGCAGTGCAGTGGGGTTTGCAGCCTGTAGAGATCTTCTTTGATACAAACTGCTCTTACTCATTATACACAGTCTAGAAACACAGCAAAGTGCCACAATAATTCCTGACTATAATGGATAAATTACACATGCAAAGCTAGATGCAGAGTTATAGCACGAGTCTCCAACAAGGATACCTGAACTTTCCATTTGGAACATGCTAAGAATCAACCCAATAAAACAAAACAAACAGCTTAGATGCTTTCCATCTTTCAAATTTTGGTAAATTTCTTTACCCTTATACATTAACCCCCCCAACACTAAAATGGGAAAAAAATGCATTTCCCTATTAAATGTATTCTCTATTTGGTCCGATCTGTCACTCCAGCTTCTATCAGTACATAAAACATATATAGTGTTATGATAATAACTGTTCTAGAATAGCCTAATGCTGGGCAAACCAGAAAAATATTAGTCAAGCCGTCTTACATATTCACTACCATAAAAACAGCTAAATCGCTATGTTTTGTGAACCAAAGGGACCTTTTATTATTGTCATTATCATTATTGAATTATCAAGAACCACCATAAAATTCGAAACATAAGCAAATGGATTTCTTAGTGTTTTGTATTACATCAGTTCTTCGCTGATACAAAGCAGAACAGAGCCATTCATAGATACAAACCACTTCACACTGGACAGGGGCATGCACACAACCACCACTACTCCCCTACAATTAGCTGTCCATCCACTACTGCCTGGGGCATGTGTGTTCCTGGACAATATTTTCCTGGAAATTTTGTGACAAAGACCACAGGACCGTTTTGTGATAAGTGGATTCAGCTATTCTCTGCTTTTTGTCGTTTTTAATATTATTTCTGGTTTTGGTTTTCATTTAAATAGCTTCACCACCACGCTTGAAAGTCTGAGTATCCAGCTTTTTTTATTATCTGCAACTTCAGTAGTAAATCCTACACAAAGTAATTCAGTATTGGCAGAGGGCTTATTACTGTTACTAAACCAAAAAAAAAAAAAAAAAGTGGGGGAGAAATTAAATACATAAATTGAAAAAAATAAACCAAAAAACTTTAGAGCTTAATAATCACCATCTAATCTTATTGTGAGGGAATTGACTGAAAGTAGACAACTTAAACTTGGAAGAACAGAATTCCCCTACCATCTATGTCCTGTGGGTGGAAATACAGTCCCAAAACTGAGACAATCTGCTCTTTTCTACCAAGAGTGCCACCATTCCTGGGTGGCATGCAGGGCCTGATGCAGATGAGCACATCCTCATTCATCTCCTGCCCAACCCCTACCTGCTGCCAGACATTTTATGAAAACCTTTAGATCTTCTTTAAGAGCCCAGGATGTTTCTGGACAGAAGATCAATGAAACAGAGTCTGGCCTTTTTTTTTTAAAGAAAAAAAAACCAAAAAGAAAAATCTTAAAAGATCACTGAAGCTGAAAATCAAACAAAATTGTAGAAAACACCTAAACTCAAAGATGAGTTCGAATTTTCAGCAAAACTCCAATCTCTGGGAAAGCACCCAGATAAACTGAACTGTGCTCTCAGCATTCCAGCTCTTCTGCAGGACAGCTGCTCTCCCAAAGCCACTGGTTCTAACTGCACAGAGTCCTAGGAAGCACCAAAAGACTGTGGAAACATTTTATTAAGTTTTCTGTACTGAATCTTTATTTCATAAATTTCAGTCTTCCTACTTAATTTCAAGACATTTTAAAGTTCTGAAGAAAAGGATTTATGAGTGTTTAATTTTTTTTTCCCCTATAATTTTCATAGTACATCTGCTTAACCTTAAGACCAAATTAACAAAAGGGTTTGGGGGTTTTGGTCTGGAAATGTTCAGTGACAAACTTATCAAAAAACAAACACTTCAGACAGTTACAGAACAAGGATGTCCAGTTTTCACACAGACGACACAACCTAACTTTCTTCAAGGAAAATTAAAAGCTGTACAAGAGAAGGAAAATGTGACCATATGTTAATTCTTTAATCTTAAAAAGACCACTGGTATGGCCCCAAAGCACATGCTCTGATATAAACTATCCTATGTGCTCAGCCCAGAGGGACCAATCCTACTCCTACACTAAGGCAGCAAGAAGCTCACATTGACTTCAATAGGAGGAGGATTCTCCAGGAGCAGCTCCCAGACAAGGATGGCAGTGCTGAGATGGTCTTAATCAAGCTACCACGTGTGAATCCAGAGAATACTTCATTTGTCCCTGTGCCCAAACAAAACATCACCATCGTTTGAGGAGTTAAAGGAGAGGCAGGAGAAACTCACCTGAAAAGCTCTTCTCCAATTCCTACCCAAAGCACAGGCATTTTACATAAGCCCTACTTTTTTCCCCTATCCCCCTATTAGACCCCAGCAGATCCCAAAACCTTGAGGTCACTTTTTCTGATCCACCATAAAGATCCAGCAGCAAGTACTGCGCAAGGTAACAGGATTTAAATAGCAAAATAAACAGGATCCAAAGAAGATTTCCAAAAAGCTATCTGCTGAAGGTCTCAATAGAAAACATTTGTTATGAAGTAATAAGAATTTGCATAATTTTGGGGAATACTTTGTTTTCAAAGTAATTCTCTTTTTCACCTGCTTAGGACTTGACCATGTATGGCTTTAGTTAAGTTTTGTTGATGGCAGCTCATGTTTAACCAACTGTTTTTAATTTACAAATTAAACTTGTCAGAAGTAGAAATCCTTCCCTTGGAACCCTTCCAATATGTCAAGAATTAATTCTAATGAAAACGGCATTGCCTAAATGCAGGATGGCCAGTTACTTACTTTATTTACACAAAGTCCTTCTCAGTTTCTTTGATAAAAGCAGCTAAATCTTTTTCCTCTTTCATGTTTTGTCAGCACTTGATTCCTTTTGTCCCCTGGCTATTTGCCTAGCTGTGGACAATAAGGCAGGAAGAATAGAAGCAGATTGTTGGAATGGCCCTCAATAAACCTAATTATGACATGTTGACTGCACTCACCATGACATATTCAGGAGATCCAGGCTTATTCAATTACCCTTGCCAGGTTTCTCTTTCAGACCTAAAGTTATCCTTTGACTGTTTGTATTTCTGAACAGTATTCATGTTCATTGTGAAAGAAAATCCCCTGGACTTTGAGGGGTTTCTAAGTTGATGCTGTTATTGTAGCTAATTTTTATTAACTGAATGATAACATGATAAAGAAATAGACTTTTGTTATGTAATAAGAACAAATCAGTGTGTGCTTAAAGTTACACCTTTCTTTCCTTTTTTTCTCCCCCCTGCAGAAGACTGACAGCACCCATAACTTGAATTAATAAACAAAACTCTTTTCTCAACCTGTATTTAAATTTCAAAGGCACTGAATATAACCTCGCTGAAAATTTCTGGCAGCCCCAGAGATCTTCCAAAAGCAAAAAAACCTCAACATTCTTTACCCCACAAAACTTTTTATCCCCAACATCCAAAAGCCAGAGAGGTGCTCAGTACTGTCAGCACCAGTGGCCATCTTTCCACCCACACCTTTACACCAGCAGATATTTCTTCATCTGTTTGAAACAGCATAGACAAATCTTTTCATTAAAAGTCAGGTTATACATTGGCGGGGAGCAATTTACTCCATGGAAAAAACTGTTCAGGGATCATGCCAACAGTTTCTGCAAAACCACTTTAGAGAGGCTGTGTGTCAAGTGGACAAAAGAATGAAAAAGTGAAGGAATCCTAAAGGGAGAGAGAGAAAGAAGCAGCCCCAATCAAACTCAGCTTATACACCAGGCAGCTTCAAAAGAATTAATATTCATGTCTCTATTTCAAACCACTGCACAGTTATAATTAACTGCTTTGCTGCTAAGTTGTCTGCTCTTTCCCTCAACAGCTCTATGATTTTAAATTAACAGAAGTCTGCAAAACAAACTGAAAAAAACCATTGCAGTTATTGCGTAAATTGCTTCTTTTTAAGCTAAGTGCAAACCAAATTTGCTCAATACTAACACTTCACGGGTGGGGAGAATATGAGTACTCCTAGTGCAAATGAGTGCTCCTACTGTTTGCTGTGACAGCCTCTCTTCCTCTGAGGCACTGTCCCGGCTGGGGAAGTCAGAGCTGATGCTCCAGGTCCTTCCTGCCAGCTCTGGTGCTGCTCTCCCAGAGCACAGCAGCACCACGGGAAACCATCACCCCAAAAATCACTTCTTTACTTCACCCTGCAAGAGGCTGCCAACTTCTGCACATCCCACGGTCTGACTGATCTGTGTAAACCAGAGTCTGGGTGGTGGGGCAAAGAAAACTGAAAATATTGTTTCTGACATTTCTTCTCAGTCAGCCCTCTAAAGGACATTTTGTAGAGTGAGAGACTCTGGTCTCCAAAGAATTTGAGTATCTCAGCATTTGTTTGCTTCTGGTTAAGAGAAATCTGAATATGTCTCAACACTAGAAAACTGCAGAGGAAAATTCTTTTTAAATACATTCATTTTGTTTCTAAACAGAAAAATAGTCAGGTCTTTAATCTTCATTTTCTAGGAGTTAAAATTTTAAAATTACAAACAAAATTTAAAAAGTAACTAACAAAAATATTTAGTTCTGCCAAATGTTGAAATGAGTGATTTTATGTAGCCTGAATTCGTCCTTTTGTTTTCGTTACAACAAAATGTTGCCATAATTGTCATGATTTGACAGAGTTTCATGTTCAATGGACTCGTATCTTCCCAGCAGAAAAAACAGTTCTGAGATCTCCAGAGCAGCACAACCTCCAAACAGTATTTAGAAAGACAATAGCACAAAGTAACTCAAAGGATATTAGCAGTACTCACATGGAGGGGTGCCAGAGGAATGTCTTGAGGATATAACCTACTTTACTAAATTATCTGCCACACAGAGCATATTCATACGATTGGTTTTGTTTGAAACTCAAGGCTTGGAGGGGATTGTTTGTTGCTGTTTGTTTGTTTTATTTTTATTTTGAGACTTTAATGGGTGCTGACAGCGAGCCCTCTGAGCAGTAAAAGAAACGCTTCTTAATATGCATTAAATCCCCCATTTGCATTCTTTTACTAATAAAAAGAGGTACAGCTTTGCTTAAATAGTTACAAACTCATCTTTTGTACCAAGTACATGAATTTCTTCTGGCTGCACAAGCAGCGTGCCTGGTCAGACTTAGCTCTGCCCCAGCTTCACAGTTTCTGTGTATCTGCAAAATGTGTGTGAAATGTGACACACACACAGAACAAGCAGAAGTTACTGAGCATCATTCCTTAAAATCTGCAATATTCCTTAACAATACATTCAGGAGACTGATATCAATAGGCACCTACATCACACGGAATGTACTTTACCACCTTATTACAGAAGCTGAACTAAAAGTGACCAGAAATCTTTCAAATTTTCCCCAAAACATGGTATTGTTGATTCTATAACTTGTTTTATATTATTAAATAGAATTGCATTCTCTATAAACAGTAACTATTGCCCCCAAAGAAAATTAGAAAAATAACCTTACAACACGAATAATCCAATATCTGGCAGCACATCCTAGATGCTCTTGCTCAGGAAAAAGTCCTCAGTTACTCAAACTACAAAATGATCCATTAGCCAGACTGAGATCTCTCTTACATTGCTGGAAATCAAGGGACTTCCACATACGAACCACTCTGATTTTGACAGCAGTAGGCATCAAATTTGATGCCAGGTCCAGGATCTGATCTAAAAGCATATTCTATACTGTAGCACTATTTCCTGACAGTTTACTGGAAAATCTATCTGAAAGTGTAAATTTGTAGTGCCTCAATCCATTATTTCTTGTTCCACAAGAGTCTTTAAGTCAATACCTCAGATTACTTTGGTTTACTCTTTGTAACCCACCAAAACAAACAAAAGTAAATTAAAAATTTTTCCTTTACTAAAATTCAAATCAGGGATACACAGCAAATACAGAAACATACAGGAAAAAGAAGATAACGGTAGCTGAATCTAAGTGTACTGAACCTGACACTGAGCTCTTTACCCATCTCTCTTCCCGACGCAATCAAGCGCAGAAATAGATAAATGCCCAAATGTCTCCTGAATATTTGTGTAACAGAAACGTGCCAGACAAATTTTCAGGTTTGCATTCTATTTTGATACCTGTAAAGACTCATTCTACAAGTGCCTCCATGAATGATGAGCATCTGATGAAAAGTGGCAGCAAAATAAGAATCTCTCCTGGTCCTCAACTTACCCCATCTCAATCTCTAGCAAACACAGAGTGGTTTAAATCTGGAGAAGGAATAGGGTAAAAATAATACCCTGAATTTATCTAGAACTTTTCCACTAGAGAAGTCAAGGGACATTTATTATTTTATAAAAACAAGTACTTTGGAGATGTGAATACAGAGACATTATCACTGGCAAAATGTTACATTGAAATTGCAAGAGTCTAAAATTGCCCCAAGAAAGCAGGAACCAAATTCTTTCATTTCCCAAATATGTTTTAAGCTCTGTACAGCTGATGTGAAACAACGACTATTATCAGATTCCCACTAAGGGTCTAATACTGTCAGCCCACAACAGAACTAAAATCCAAAATGTTCCTCTTCCCTTTACTTTTGAAAAACTAAAATTCTGCTGAAAACACTCTACCACATTCAAGTCTGTTATCCCATTTTCAGTTCTAAATCCTATTTATTCTTTCACCCTTTTCCCAAAATGAAAGATAAAATTCATTTAAAGTGATTGTCCCTAGACTTGATTTTCAGCTAGTTACGTGGCATTGGGTTATGCTGAAAGTAAAAAAAAAAANGAAAAAAAAAAAAAAAAAAAAAAGATGATTGGTTGCAGTATTGCACATTTGAAATTTACTATAAAGTATCATTGTTTCAAATGCCCATTTTCCACAACTGCATGTCTTTGTTCTTCTGTGAAACACCCCTTTGCTTTGCTAAATGAAATTTTCTCAGCAGTGAAGCTGGACTCACCTGAAATCATTAATGCAAGGGGGACCCATCTTTTTTTTCACTTAGAGAAATTTTCCTCCAAAGTTTTCCTCAATAGGTGTGCAAACCCTTATACAGAAAATTTAAGACAGCCAACACTAATCTGGCTTTTCTGTTACCTTCCACTAATGGCTTCAAAGCAGCCCACAGATTCTGTCTAAATAAGTCATGCAATGCACCCCTAGCAAATATCACAACTGCTGCTGCTGTGGGCAAATAATTTATTTTGAACCTAACCCTCAGAGAAAGCCCATTTCCTTCAAGCAGCCTGACTGAAGCCAAGGATGCCTGAGCACGTATGGCAGGCTCAAGCCAAGAGACAGAGCATGCAAACAGAGATCTTCCACATCATCCCAAAGACTTATTTTCCATTCTTGCAGCCATCAACTCAAACACACCATGAAACAGTTACTGGAACGCAGTATTGCCAGCTAGTTCATAATTACTGGTTCTTCTTCCCTGCCTAATGCATAGCTAAATGAATGAGGGCTGTCATGGAAAGGGACTCAAATTTTAAGTCTGGCACAGCTGGATGATCAGGATAGGAACACAGAGAAAGCACACAAAAACCCCACAGCCTCGTCTTTGCAGCACTGAAATCCAAATCCAGGCTTGCACCATGCACACTTTGAGAACACCCTACCTGGCCCTTCCCTGAACCTCAGAAAAACTGCTACAGACTCCCTGAGAAAGGAGACCCAGCACTCTTTTGCCACAGCTTTGCTTGGCCCCTGGCTCTGTGGCAGCACGAGTGGCACTCAGTGATGCTCACACACTGCTCGTGGCCACGGGCTGGCAGAGGGGTTACCCACTCACCTGTACAAGCTTTTCCCAAATATTAGAGACAAGATGCTGCAGGATTTCCTTTGTTCCACCAAAGGTGCATGGCCTTCCCTACCCCACTGCCCAGAAAGTGAACAGCCCTGTGTGCATCAGCAGGAGCATCAGCACTGTTGGGGGCTGCAGTACAGACTGTTCTTCTTTGTGCTCCTGGGAACTCAGAAGAGCTGCTTTCTCCATCAGACGTCCTCTGGTTTCTCTGTTGTGTCTCTGCCTTTAACAAAGACTGATGTGACACACACACTCCTCTAAAGCAGTGCCTCCAGAGCACAGCCTCAACAGGTAACACTAAAACTGCTACTCGAACCCATTTTAAAATGAGATCATTAACTCTAGACTGCAGCATTTAACCACCTGTAAATAAATTCCTAAGCAAAAAAAAATAATTTTAAATTCATAAAATGAAATGATAATGCAAGGTCGTGTTAAAGTGATTTCTCTGGATGCTATCTGTAGTTTCTATTTCCTATCACAGAAGCATTTCCTTTACCAGCCCTGACACTCTGCATGCATACTTGCAGATATGAAGTTTGGTTGCTGTTTTAATGCACAGCAGTTATATCCTTGGACCACTTATATTAAAATACATTGGGGCTATTTCTCCACCTTAAAGGCAAATTACAGAGTATGAATAAAGAGTATTTTTTTGGAGGCAGAGAAATAGATCATCTTCCCCCTCCATCTGGCGTGGTGCCTTTCCAGCAAGGCAGAAGTGGAATTTGAGACCCCTTTATGAATAAGCAATAAAAGACTCATGAGATGGGATGGTATAGTAACTTCCAAAAAGGCAAATCAACTGGAGACAGAGATAATTGAGGCTGGGTACCTCAGTTTGCACATGATTTATTACCTCCCCTGCTACAGGAGGACAGCTCCAGTTCCCAGCACAAACAGCTTTCCCCATCTTACCTCAAGAAGAACCTGTCAGGAAAGAAAGAGCCTAGCAAGTTTTCACTTTGGCCTTTGAAGTCCTTCCTTGGCTGACTGATGCTCGTCCATACATAACTGGAAGAAAAGACTTCCATTGTGCCGCTCTTTACACCAAGTGTATTATTCTCCAGACAAAAGCTTTCAAGTCTTAACTTTTAAACACACCTCTCTTTAGGGTGTACTGTTTCTAACCCATAAAATCTTCTTTTGTTCATTAAGAAAAAAAACCAAAAATAAACTGCTTTCTCCCCCTCGGGCAATCTACTCTGCTTGTTAGATTTTTGCATTACTTTTTGCAAAGGGACACCACAGACACAGAACAGCCAGAGCTCGTTCCCAGAAATACAGTATTTTTCCCCAACTCTGTCTCCAATGGCTTACCCAGCCCAGCTTTAAACATGAAATACAGCCATTGTAGGAACCCCCCGGTTTTAGACGAGACCTGGTGAATAATCACCCTACTGAAAACATCTCCAACATCTGGCAACTTGCTGCTATTTCAGGGTCAGGCAGCGATGCAGGAGCAGGGCAGGGGGTTAAGCAATGAACATGCTCAGCACCTGCTTGCTCTCTGCCTGATTCTAATCAGTATTCTCCTCTCATGCCCAGGAATGCTAGAATTCCTCAGTTTCCTCAGAAAAACTCAAAACTTTTTCTGCCTCAAGGAAAAGAGAGGAGGGAAAAAAAAAAAAAAAAAAAAGAGATGGGGGAAAAAAACCTTTCTGTTTAGGCTCTGACCAAATTTCATTAAAGACAATGCAAGTCTTGCTATTAAATTCAATAGGCCCTTTTTCAGATTTATGAGGATTCTCACATGCTTGACACTATTAATTAGAGGAATTAGTAGTGTTAAAAAAGAAGAAAAACACACAAAACCAAACCTATAAATTTACTGTTTAAGGAATAGACTGTAACAATATAATTTGCCTTGAAACTTTAGAAATCAGTAAAAAATATTTGTTTCACCAACTCTAGAAATCAAATCTTGCCTTATTGCAAGTTCTACTGCAGTTTTACATCTAAAAACTTTTCTTTTTAAGACATGTTGACAAGTTTAAGCCAGTCTATCAGCTGCAACTGGCTCCTCAGTTTTTTGGCTCATAACTTCATGTCCAAGTTGCTGGACTATTTCTCTTTGTCAGGAAGAATGCTTATAAAATAAATTACAGATTTTGTTTAATAAAAGTTTAAAATCAAACCAAAGTAGTTCATCTGTAGTCAGCCTGTGCAACACAAAATCCCACCACTGAGAAATGCATTCTCTTGCATAAGGATGGAAAGCTACAGTTTTAAGTTATAAATACTGGCAATGTACAACAAAAGAATGTTTCAAGCATGGTTTTTGTCTCCTTTTTCTGCTCAGCACATATTTCTGTTTTAACAAACACAATAGTAAAAAATAAATATAATTTTAAAAGAGAAGAAAGAAAAACCACAACATTTTAAGCAGCTATCCAGGAAATACACATTTTTAGTGAATGTAAGAGCAGTGGTAGAGGAGAAACCAGTGCAAGACCTGCGTGCCAGTCACAACCACATAAATTTCAAGCATCAAATACTCTCTTAGAACCAATGATTATTTGTATATATTATTGAATATATTTTTCACACCACGTATTTGAGAGAATTGCAGGGTATTCATGGGAGACTCAGCAAAACCAGCAAAAAATATGCATTAATTACTGCTGTACTCCAGTAAATACATTGTGGCTCAGAGCCTCAGTGTAAATTGAGGCAATGCCTCTGGATTCATCCTAGACCACACTAGCTATTGATCTGCTTTAGCTTTAAAAAATAGTAATAAAACTATTAAAAATAAAGGTGCAGAGTCTTTACCCCTTCACCAAAGCACACCCCTGCTGCTCTGTGCCAGGGTTGCAGCATCTGGTGAGTTCAGTGGTGTCCATACCATGGGCCACTGGACAAAAGGGTACCCACGGACCCCTCTACAAACAACCCCTGGTGTTCCCCAGCTCTGCAAAACCAAAAGTTGAAAGCCCAACTACTTTTCCAAGGACAGGCTGCAATCCTATCTAGCCACAAAGCATTCATTCTAGAGGATCATTCCATCTAGATTTGCAGTTTCAGCAGATTAACTATGACAGCTGAACCTATGGAACACTTCTGATTCCTGGACACCAGACATTTCAAAATACCATTGAGGGAGGAAAATATCACTGGTCCCATTCCTTAAAAAAAAAAAAGGCAAAACAAAATACAAAAAAACCCACAAAAAAAACCCCCACCACAGACACAATGAGAAAATTTGACCATACAGGAGCAGCAGAGACCAGTAACAGGGAAGGAGGAGCAACCATTCCTATCTCAGCTGTCTCCAGGCCCAATGCAAAAATCACTGCAAGAAACACAGAACAAATTGTACCAACTCCAACCAGTTCTGCTTCAAACTAAAGCCAACTCTTCCAGCACCAATTTTGCCATAACCACTTTTTTCTTTTTTATTTGTATTTAGGGGTATCACTCACTTACAAACACAGTAGTCACCAAAATCACTCCTTCCTACTCAAAAGGAGTATTAAAAAAGATCCCTTAGCCCAATTCAAAGATGCAGAACCACACTCACCGCAGCCCAATCCGAAGAAAGTTAAGCCTATGGAAAGATGCCCTGGGCAGCCCCTTCTCCATGGCAGCAAACCAGCACCAGCTGTGCAAGGGTGGAAGAAAGCCCTTTAGCCCAAATCACAGGGACCTGAGCCATCCACTCCAAGAGCTGAATGTCACCAAGAGCAGAACACCACCTACAGAGCACAACTGTGACTACGCCACCTCCACCTTGAGAACACAATGCTCCTGTAGAAGCTTCACACCTCACAATAAATATAAGGAAATCACTTGCATGACTCACAGAAAGAAAGGGCAGAGCGAGGAGCTTCCTGGTTTGGAAACAGGGCAGCCCCAGCTCCCACCTGGGCTGGGAGCCAGCTCTGCACCTAGCCCTGGATTGCAAGGACTCTGCTCACTGCTCCAAGCTCACACTCAGAGAGGCACAATGGGGCTTTCAGACAAAGGATGTGGCCCTGAAAAGGGGCCCACAGCACCCTAAGGGCACAGCACTCCACAAATACCCTGAGGCTAAAACAGGAGGAGTAACACCGAAGTGCATCCAGAGGGGTTCCCCCATCGCCATCCTGGGAAGCCCACCATTCCCTAGCCCCTCCCTCTGCTAGCCAGTGGCCAAAGAATAAGCACCACACGGCCCATTTCTTTAATAGAGTAGCACTTTTCTGCATGGTAGCACTCAAGATTGGGAACAGGTGAGTCCCTCCTACACTCTTTGATCACCTGGAAGATCTTTTTTTTCCCCTCATAACACTTTTCTGGGGTGTTTTATTTTTTATTTATAACTACCGTTACCAGGATTCAGATAATAGCTATATTTAGGATTTTTTTAATATTCACTTTAAATTTCTGTCTCTGACTTCCTCTTCCAGGGCTGACAAGTCTGTTCCTGATGTCAGATTAACAGAAGTATTTATGTCATCAATCATCACTCCGTCTTTTTGACTGCCAATACAGGAGAAGCACAATAACTTTGAATTCTGATTTAAGTTCTTCCTTGGCTAAGTGACCTCTTACAGCCTGGGGACAAACCCTCTTCACACCCATCCTAGGGAAGGGTTTGACAACCATTCGAATTACGTGGTGTCCTTCCAAAAATTTCATTTGCTGTGTTGATTAGGACCAAAGGCTGAGGGCAGGAATGTTGTATAGGGGGACAGAGTGTGCCTCCCTTCCTGATACCCTTCAGCCAAGGAGGAGCCAGAAACCAGAGAGAGCAAGCAGCACTGCCTCCCACCCTGCCAGGACTGATGGAGCAGATTGGTTACAGAGCTCCTCACAGCAGAGAGCCACGGGGGGTTTGTTTGCCCTTTTTTGCTAAATCATATGTTAGAAAAATTAAGTGCCATTCTCTAAAGCAGCTTTTTTTAATTTGCTCTGCTTGTAGCATTTTAACTACGCTTACTGGCTGTGTCAGGTCCCTTTTTCACCAGCAAAAATAGATGTTTAGCACTATAAGGTTTTGCTAAGTCCAAGAAAGTGAAGATGTTCCCTCAAATCTGGAATGTAAATTAACTTTCATACAGGTCCAAATTCAGTGCTAAGTAACCTGCACAGCCCTGCTGAGAGCACAGGACTGTTCCGATGTAAATGCCAATACAATCTGGTCTCAAGAAACTTTTAAAACATAGACAGAGACAGAAATAAAAAAAAGATTAAAAGTATGTCTGCTGTATGCAGCCATTTTGCATTTTTACCAGGACGTGTGAGCATCCTGAGACCCTGCAATGCTTCTGGCTGCTTCAGTCGCTGCCCCAGGGCACACAACATGCAGCTCACGCCAGTCTCATGTTGTTCAGAAGAGGTGGACAAGCAGTTAGTTTTAAGGGGTTTTCAAAAGGCAACACTGTATTTGTTGGAAAACAAGTTGTGGGTACTAAAGCAACAGGGGTTTGTGTGGTTTTCTGTGTAGCTGCCAAATATTCGAGCATTTTTGCTTGAGCCTGTTGATTTAAAAGAGAGCAGGTCAAATCAACTGTGCTAAACCAGGGATGAACCCACAGGGCTTTTTCCTAACTGTGACATCTATTGTACAATCTTCTAAATAGATTCCTAAATGTTTTCTTCCATTATTTTCCAGTTCCACAGACAAAGAACACAGTGAAATCACATACCATATGGGGAATCACCACCACACACAGCAAGAGAGGTACATGTGATGCATTTCTCTGCACCACATGTGTCAGAAATCTACAGAAAAAGGTTGTAGGTCTCTGTCCATAATATCACACCATAAAGATCTGGTGGCTGCTCACTTAAACCATCACTCCTTAGCCAGCAGCTGTTTGGAAGTATCTCTTCTCCTACGTAAATACTGATAATGTAATTCAGCGTTCACTCACACACACGCATCAGTTCACCATCTGCAGTGGAGTTAAACTTGATTCATCCCTTGGTAAATGGAATTCCAGAGATTTTTTTGGGTTTTTTTTTCAAAATCTGTACTTTTCAGGATTTCGTTGTGAAACAGTGTATTTCACTTTCCATTTTCTTAAGCTAACTATTTTCCACTTCCTTTTTTCCTGTTAAAACACCTTCCTCCTGAAAACAACTTATTTTGCTGTTCATGAAAACAGCTGAGTCCTGACTTCCAGCTAGTTCTGTGGAAGTTTTTTTTCTCATCACTCAGCCTGACAGGAGGGGCTGGGTAGGTGTCAGAGTATTTACTGGGGCACAGATTCCCCCCACCTCACGCCCTGACCCTTCAGCACTTCACACCAGATCAAACAGGCAGCCCTTAGGTCGAAATGAAAAGGAAGTCCTGCCACACCATCTTCAGTAAGAATGGATTTTCTATGGAAGCATTCCCTGCTACTCCACCAGCCTGGTTCCTATAAAGCCTGTCTGTACTCATCTCCATTCTCTCTGGGACAGTTAAAAACAGAGGTGGAAAGCAGTTTTAAGTAAAATTTGGTTACACTGCGTATGGTTGGTGCTACTGCCTCACAGGGGGTAGGTGCGTTATACATTGGTTACATTTTTAACAAAGTGCAGTGTAATTTTGCCAAAAGAGCTGTGGTTGCTATTGCTCTTCTGGGCTAGTACGTGGAAGAGATTCCAATTCTATTGGCAGGAACAGTCCTACTCATTTAAGTAAGGTGAATAAGATTTGACAGGGGCTGAATAAGCTGTCTGCTTGCAGAAACATCAGCCACAGATAGTTTATTCCTCGTGCTATTCAAACCACAGCCATCTGTGTGACAATATATCTGATAAAGAAATTACTACTAGTCATTTTTGGATCAGACATCCAACATGAGCATATCATAAATACAAAAATCCTTAGGACTGGTCCTTATATGGGCTTGTGCATGATATAAACATTGATCATGTTTGGCAGAAAGTCTACAACCAGGCAAATATCCATTAAAAAAAAAAATTAAAAGGTAGCATGGATATCACTGTGCTCACCACAGCACTCCATGGCAACAAAAAGGTTGAGTTCATGGACTTTAAGGAAATTTGTATTTAAAATGCTTTCAAAGAGCGTTAGCTCTTTCTCTGGGACAAAATGACTCCTAAAGTAGCTGAGTACTTGCAAAGCATGCACAGACTGATATTTTAATTAGCAATAACCAGACAGAATGGAAACAGTGTATTTAAGAAAAGGAGTGTGAAAATGATGATTAAAAAATTTTTGTCTTATCCTTTACTCTGCTGTTTTTCACAACAACCCAGCCACCTAAAAATCAATGCAACACCAGGAGAGGCTTTCTGGCTTTACCAGGCTTCTTACAACTGTTTGTAAAGCTAAATTTCTGTGTCCAGTGGATGCAGTGGGACCTGTATCTAACACTCCCATACCTCACAATTCAGATGAAAATTCATATTGTAATGACAAGAAAACACATCCAGATTGCACAGCTTCTTCTGCTGGGGATGTGGTGGGATATATTTTACTGTCTCTGAAATAAGTATAACTTTCTGCCACGCAACAAGGAACCGATTGTTCTCAAGGGCTCTTGCTTGTTTTTCTGCACAGCCTCTTCAATCCAACTTCCCCCTTTCTTGTAGAGGGGACAGCAGAACTATCCTAGCTGGGGCAAGTAGGATCCATAAAACCCAAACTGAAGAAAATGACCAAACAAATGTTGCAAGCTTGTTTGTGTCCCCGTTATTCCGAGAGCCCAGTCTGGAGAATGGGCTGGCTTCTCAAGCTCCCTTTCTTTTATTGGCAGCCCTGGACTATTTATCTCCTATGTGATTTGGTATACAAAGACAACTTTTTTTCCCTTTAGGCTGCACTCATCAAAAAGATTACATGCAACAAAATTAGTTTTAGTAAAATCCAGTTAAATACATTGTATTTTACCTGCTACAATAGTAACATTTCAACGCACTGTATACTAAAAATAAAGTGATTAAAACAAAATCAAATCCAGTAATGCTAAAGAAAAAAAAACCCACAAAACTGTAAGAGCATACAGTGTATACATTCAACAGACCATGCAAAATAAGGATTCCATTCAAATTTCACATCTCATTAAAGACAATTTGGCCATTAATCCATACGGGTTTAGGAGCAAAGAAGGATTTTCCAAGACAGATAAACTGAAATGATCCTCCTTTGATCTCCGAGGTTAAGAATCAGCAACAATGGAAGATGAACAACAAGGGGCAGAACCAGTGGCCTTTTTATGTGCCACAATGGCATCAGCAAACAACTACTTAATCAATATTTGGCCAGGGACACTGAAAACTTTCTTTTCAAATTTTAATTCCTAGTTGTAAAACAACTGTAGGGCAACCAGCAAGATAAGACATTAAACTGACTGCTTAATTGCCTTTTACTGTCTTACGAGTTATATATGCACATTCTTAATAGTTCGTGAATCTTTATTTACTAGGATGAATAAACGACCTGTCAACAATTACATCAAACTCCCCTAACTAAATAATCTCAGCACATGACACACTTCAACTCTAATGTGTCCTCAGTGAGTTTTAATTTCATTAGGCTTCACTTTTTTTTCTAGGCAGAGTGATTTAAACTGAATTAGTTTAACAGCATGGGGCAGGAGTACTCCAGGGCAAGTAAAGTAAAATGCCGCACTCACACTACGCTAAACAAGGTCTTGTGGTGAATTACATTACTGTACATCGTTTTTATTAGCCAGAGAGCTCAGCGTTCAGGGGCCATTTGGAAGTATCCTGCATTTTTATTTCTATATTTTGTTCTTTCTCTGGCCACATGTTTTTGCTACCTAGGATTTAAAGTGACATTTACATGGAGAAATTCACATTGACTGGCTTGCTCTGATTTATTGCTTTGTGTTTCACTCAATTTCTTCTTAAATTAACCAGAGAGCACTTTGTAGTTCTGCTTCATTTCCCAAAGCAGTTTTATTACACAGCTCTGGGGACTCATGATAATTTATCACTATCAGCTTTATTGGCTTCCCTCTCCTAAACCCTGTTCCAACCCTTATCAATAAGTAAACCAAACCAAACTACACCTTCCCCAAATAAGTGTTAGATAAAAGTATTGTCTTTGACTCATACGACAGAGAATCACTATTCAAAATCAGACATGGGAAATTATTTGTTTTAAGGATTTTATCGGTATTGGCTTTTACTTACAGCATTAATTGCTAATTAGCTTTTTATCTAATTAAAACCTGTCTGTCTGCCGATTCCATTGCTACCTCTGTGTAAACTGAGACACAAAGATCCTTGCCCTCAGTGAGAGTTTTGCCAGAGTTTCACTCGGGATTAGAGTCACACTCTTGTGCAGTGGGTACTTTCTTCTAACAGAATAGAACAAATTTGGGCCCCATTCCTGCGTGCCCCAGCCCACGTGAGCAACGTTACACACATGAATAGGCCCTTTGAGTGGGACTCCTCGGGACTCATCAGCATCTGCAGGACTGGAGCTCTGGTGCCCAATCGAGTAAACCCCTCTTACATCCTAAACCTGAGGATTTCTTCCAGAGCCGCAGTTGCTCAGCACATTACAGAGCTGGTTTCGAGAAAAGCCTGATGTCTATTGTGGTAAATTCCTACTGACATCACAGATTCTGCAATCACAGGAGAATCTGGAAAGCCAAATATGTGAATCACATTCTCAGAGGAAGTCCTGGCCACACCGAAGTCAACCATTTCTTGCCTCAGCCTTTCCAGAATGACACCCTGTAAGTCTAAAGGATAAAAATTTTCAAAGCAACCAAATAAGGTGCTAACTTGGGTACAAATTCAAGTTAATCAGCTGCTGTGTGTGAAGCAATCCTGACATTTGCTAAAATAACATTCAGCTTTGTTCTAGATACATGCAATTAGAAAAACTGGAAAGGATGCCCACAGCAATTCTGCTTGAACAGTCTCTGTCTCTTTTAAGTTGAAGAAAGTGTCCCTAAGACGGCAAAACATTCAAAGCCACTAATAAAATCATGATTTCAAGCAAAGGATATGATGTCTATGTGTGTCACTTCAGAGAGTCGCTGCTAGATTAACACCCTTTCTTCCCACAGCTGGAAATATTACTGGTGCTTTTGTCAGACGATTAGCCTGCAGTTAGTCTGACAATTAGCACTGTCCTCAAAATCCCCCACTTCAAGACAGGAGGGCATGGGCTGCCCCAGCAGCTCTGGAAGAGCAAACTCCACTTTGAAGTCACCCTAAACTCAAACATTTAGCACCCTTCTAAAAATGCTCAGCACGCTGGGACATCACACTCTCACTTGATTGTGAGGTCATAATTCATTGCTGAGGTCATCAGTCATTATTATTATTAGCTCAGAACAACGATTTGGAAGCAGAAGCCTGGCCCAGAGCCCCACAGTGATGATGGGTCATGCAGAAGAAACAAAGCTGTGCTGAGTTTGGGTGGAATCACCTGCACCAATTTGCACTTGTGCAACACTTGACTTTTCTACCCAGGCCTGGACTCTCACTATTAAGATACAAGGAAAGAGAAGGGGAAAAAGACAGACAGAAAATAGAGTTGGCACTATCTGCTTTGAGCCAAGTTCTGGACTCACTAGGGAGTTTTTCTTAATTAAGCAGTATTTTCTTGTCAGTTCTGAGAACTTCAGAAATGACACTGTTCAAGTGACATGAGGTGATTTCTTAGACCTGCTAGGGACCAAATACACAGAGTACTGCATGAAATTTCAGGCTCAAGAAGATAATTGCCTGCAGCCACAGCCATCACATTTCATTCAATAAGAGAATCTTTACCATGAACACTGAGCAGGGGAACAAACCGTGCTTCTCAGCCCACAACAGCGTTTCACACAGCACATTAAGTCCTCCTATCACTGTGCCCTGGGACAGGACACTGGAGCAAAACCAGGACAACCCCTGCAACCAAAATCTAACTCAGAATCTGCTTCATCCCATGATCCAGCCACTAACCCAACAGTCTACGATGTAGAATTAAATGACTCAAACTGATATCTGGTTTCTCCATGTTAATCTTCTCCCTTAATAAAATGTCTTTATTAGTTTAGCAATCTAAAAATAACTGGCTGCATGATACTGACCAACTCTAATCAAAACATCTGCCAGCCCATCTAGCTCGAGCTACCCTTTAGATCATGTGCCACCACTTCAAAGCCTCGTGCATCAAGTCAGTAATTGTAACATTGCATCTAAATATTTAAGCTAGGGGCTGGTAGTCGCGTGTCCCATTTACAGTCAGCATCTGTCCTCTAATTCCATTACAGTACAAAGCAAAAATGTTTCCCAAAACTCACAAACAGGAAAAGCATCACACAGCTAGAGAGGCAGCAGCAGCTTGAACTTTCGAGCTGCTGAGCAGGGCTTTTGTGCTAAGGTCCTTTTTTTTTCCTACCCCTTCAAACTCCCCACATACACACACTAAAATAGGGGTGGTGCCGAAATTGTATTAATGTGAGCCTCAGGCACACAGAAAAAAAGAAAAGAGGAAGGGGAGGGAGGGGGGGGAAGGGTTTGGTCCAAGATGAAAGTAAGAAGAAAATAAAGGAGGCAATTTAGTCTGCTGTAGCCTGAATTGCTCTCAGTAGAGCCAAGGGTAGAGGCTTGGGATGAGTAGGGCCCTTTTTGGACGGGTGCGCATGACTGGGGGAGGATCGGCCAGGACAGGGCCCGGGGGCCAATTCCGCTGGCTGGGAACAGAGGCCCCCTTTGAGGCCGGGCGGGGGGGTCCCGGCCCCAGCCCCTGCCCCAGCCCCAGCCCGCTCACAGCGGGCCTGGGGACCAGCTCTGCCCCATCACTGCAGTGCTGAAAGCCACTGGTTCCTGCCAGAAAACAACAGCTATTTTATGGAGGGGGGAGTTATCGGATTAGTCAGCAAACCATGCTGCACATAACTCGCACCGAAGGTACAAGCAACTCCCTCTTCTGTAGTGGTTATGCTAAAAATAAGCCCTGATGTGCCACATAAAGGCACAAAACTTTCTCATGTTCTTTATTTATGGCTTGTGCCTTTAAGAAAAAATTATCACGCATGCAGAAATACAGATATGCTATTATAGAGCTATCAGCCTCCTGATACACACTCTGACAATCAAGTTTTCTTTAAATGTATACCCGGAATCGGGGTTGAGGGTGACGCCGGCAGAAACACTGAAATACAGCACGTACAGGGCTGCACATGTGGCATCTGTAAACAGTGTGAGAATCACATGTAAATGTCCGAGAAGAGAGGTTGAAACAGAATCACACCCGGCATACAAAAGTTTACCTACGCATATCTATGTGGTGGGAGAAATCCCAATGATACACTGTTTCTACCACACATTTTTTAAAAATAGCATGTTTCCATTCTCTCAAATCCCACTCTGCTGTAAGTACTCCCTAAATCTTGAATTAGCTACCATTAAAATGACAACTGCTGTCCTTATCTTTGGAAATAATGCCACTCCTTGAGCCACCCAAAGGCCCACAGCAAGGAGGGGATTTCAGGCAGCGCCAGCAAATGTCCAGCACTAATGTGTGCTCCCGAGCAGAAGAGCCATACTTTGCTTCGTGCTCAGCCTCGGGAGTCACTTTCTGACCTATCCCATAGCCTTCCCCGGCACCCACGCTCCAGGATACCTCAAGCCCCCAAGAACAGAGCTACAAAAATTCCTCATACTGCAAAAAACTTCACTCTGTAACACGGAGCACTCAGCACTGAGCCACCACCTGAGGGTTTTGCTGCACAGCACACAGATAGCCTTTGGACATTCTGCAAGCAACCCGAGTGTCAGAAAGGGCATCTGAGATGTGCTGCCAGTGGGCACCCTCTGCCACACCAGGCCTCGTAGCCAAGCTGGTGGGTGCTGGCAAACATGATCCTGCAGCATCAAAATCCTTAGGAGTACTGCCAGTAAATTCAGTAAGAGAGCAGGATGATTTTTATAGATGGAGTGAAATCAAAGCTCCTCAGCTGGCAAGGGGAGTTGAAGAACTTTTTTTTGTTGATCAGACACAGAAAGTAGTGGTGGGCTTCTTTTATGGTTATTCTTTTCTTGCAATGGTCTCACTGGTGTGTTCTCCCTGTAGTATCACACTCCACGCAGGGCTCGAGTACGGCAGCAAATGTTTTCTGGAGCAGCAGCACGCTCGCACTGCAGCATCCCAACCACTCCAGTAATGAGATTAAGCAACAGCTTGCTGCTTGGGGAGGGGGAGCAGGCGTTGCTGTGGGGAAGAGCACACTCTCCCTCACTCTGCCAAACCTTCCCAGCCACTATCACAGAACAGATGGGATTACCAAAGCTGCCGTTTCCACAGAACTGTCCGGTCACGTTCACCCAGTAAAAACCTGCATGCCCACGGCAGGAGAGGGCTACACTACCTCATGTAATGAAGGGGGAAATTGCTACTGTTTGAACTCAAAACAAACAAAGTAAGACACTCACATCCACAGAAAGTGAAGGAGAGGGTACATCGGGAGGTGGAATGCAGCCTCCTCATACAACTGTGCTGGGAGGCACGAGTGAGCCCATTTCAGCAAGGCATCACCAGCCCCAGCAGTTTTCCTGCAAGAGTTTTGGGGTTCCCCTGGGCTGCTGGGAGGCAGCCATGCACCCAGACACTGACTTACGATAAATCAGGAGCCCCACTTTAAAGGGTAGACAGTCAAAGAACAGGAAGACTGTTTCAAAGAGAAACAGAAGGATGGGTTATATTGATAACAATATTTTTTCTCTTGCTGTCTCTATTAACCACTCTTTGTTCCATAAAGCAGCGATATTATCAAGGCTTGCTATCTTCTGTTTCTAATCTCTGTCAAGAAATTCAAGAAGGCAGCAAAGCTAGCTATTTAACAAATAGGGCACTGAATTTAACTATTTTTCCCTCGGTGCACGTCCCTCTTGGAAAAAATCCTCTGTCGAAGGAGATGCTGGAGTAAACTCTGGACTGATCATATGGGGGTAACTAGACCAGGAAATCAAACTGTGGCTTCCGGCCTTAAAATCTCTAATTCTGTTAGCATCTTCTGCATGTTTGTATTATACACATACTTGCAAACACAGACATGCAGAAGATGAGGCTTCCCTGAAAGTTTTAATAACAGTTGAAAACTAAGTTTTAGGAGGGTTTAGGGATTTGTTCCAACAAAACAAGGACATATATTACTGTCAAAGAATGGATTTCAGTTGTCCTTGAACTGCACCGGCATCCCTTGATGCCTAGAAATGCTGTAAACATTTTCTCTCTAAAAACAGCTATTTTTTTCCACGATGGAGAGTCCATAAAACTACGTGGAGCATCAGCTATTAGGGGCTCATTGAATAATTCATCCCTCATTGCAAGCCCATAATGTCTTTTCTCAGCCTTTTGTGGGGCTGTTTTCTCTTCTTTTCTCCTTGAATTATAAAAAGGTTGCCTTCTTTTGTTCACATCAAGCTGCTGCTAGCTGAAGCTTTGTCTGTGCAAAGCCAAAGTGTGAGTTTCAATGGACTCCCCCCTCTTTGTTTTCCAAGTTCATCTCCAAGTGTAGATTGTGTATAGAAGGCCTTCTTTGTAAAAGCTGGAAAAGTTGTACAAATGTTTGACCAGCTCATTTGGTACTTTTGTCTCGCCTTCTCCAGTGCCTGTGCATGTGCTGGGCAGCAACTTCCACACACAGTCGGCCGGGCCGGGCCCTTGCCTGCCCCTTCGCCCTGGCCCAGCCGGGAGCCAGGCATGGCTTCAGCGGGAGCAGCAGCTGTCCCCCCGCAGCAGCCCTTCACCTCCGCCTTGTTCAGGTTGCAACCTCCTCGCAGTCCCTGGCCAAACACCAACACACGCTCTTCCCAGCAGTTTTAAGAGCAGAAAAAACAAAACATGTGGCTCCCCGCCCTGTTCAGACTGCAGAGACTCGAGGCTCCGCAGCCTTTTGCTACAACTGCCCCTTCAATGCAGCTGCAGCCTTTTGCTTGGCTTGGGAAAGAAGCCCCTGCACGGCTGTGACGAGGGGCTCTGTAGTGGCTCCAACCCTCCCTGCTCCCTGGTTATTGAAAGCCAAACCAACAGTGACTCCCTTCTTTGTTCCAACCTCTGCGCCATTCCTGCACACTGCAGGGCCGTTCCAGTGGGGGAAAGGGACACGATGGGTTGTGGCAGCCAGGCTGTCAGGGCTCACTCCTTGCCCTACACCTCCCGCTGCGCTGGCCCCAGGACAACCTCTGGGAGAAGGGGAGTGATAGCCACCAGCACCTAGGACTGGCCCTGGCCCGTCCCAGGGCTTCACCGAGAGCGGGGGCAAACAGGACTTTACCTCTTTCACTGAGGATGCCATCAATGCTGTGCTTGGCCTTCTTGTCGCCTTCCTCCACCTCCTTTCTTTCCAGCTCAGCCTCCTCTTCCTCGCCTTTCCCAAACTTGCTCCGCAGGATGCGGCTGATGGAGCTCACTTCAGGGGGGGAGTGCAGAGCTGTGACCGGCTCGTCCCCAGCAGCCCCCCGCGGCTCTCGGCCGGGCCCGGGGAGCCGAGCCCCCCATCGGTGCAGCCGCTGGCCCGTGTCCCTCGGCCGCTGCCAGTCGGGACTTAGGGAAGGCAGCCGCCCACTCCCGTCCCCGCGGGAGTTTCCCGGGGCACCGTCCCGCACCGCACTCCAGCGCGGGCACAGCGGCTCCCGAGAATCTTTCTTTTCCCCGAGCCCGCATGGCGGGTGATAAAAACCCGCGGACACCGCACAAATACTGCTTCGGCTCCATGTGCCCTCCGCCCCATCCCGCAAACAACCGGCCGTCACGGGGAGCTGCTCCCCATCTCCTGCTTCCCAGCTCCGGGTCTCCGGCAAGCCCCGAGCCCTCCTGCGGCAGCAGCCCGGAGGGGACGGCGGAGAAGCATCGGGAGGAGGAGGGGAGGGGGATGCAGTTGCGATTTAATTGAAAACACCCCGCCGAGCGCAGGAATCCTCCCGGGACGCGTGCTAATGCCGGCCGCTCCGTGGGCACCGGTCCGGCCCGGGGCTCCGATCCCGAGGGGAACGGGGCTCACCCGGGTACCGCGCTGCCCTCCCCGGGCCGCCCCCGACCCTCCGGGCCCCTCCGAACCCCCCGCTCCGTACCTGACGGCACCGTGTTGCGATCACACACCCCGTCTTTCAGCAACTTGTCCCGGATCTCCCAGCTGAACATGCCCGCATTTTCCCGCTTGTATTCCTCGATTTTCTTCTCAACATCCGGCGTCGTCACCTGCTTCAGTAAAGACAAGGCGAGCGGGCACAGTCTGTAGGGCCAGAGCCCCGGGGCGCTCGGAGCCGCCCGCGCCGTCGTCAGCGAGAGCCGACACCGGCCCCGCTTAGAAACGCCGATATAAAACACGCGAATGCGGGCGGGGTGAAATAAGAGGGGACACAGAAGTTAATAACGGGCCCGCATAAGACGAACACCCTCCGCGATAAACGAAACGTCCCAGAAAATCCTCCGGGGTTAACGGGAAGGTGGGATAGAGCCCTCGGCAGGGAAAACCCCGAATTAGGCAGCACCGGCTGCCGTGCGGCCGAGAAAATCCCGGGTCGCTACCAACGGAGGACTCCGGGAAACGAAGCTCCATGTCAGTAAAGTTTTGGCTGAACAAAGTTTGCAGCTCCGAACAAAAACCAGCGTAATAAAAACGTGGAGAGGTTAGAGTACCGGCATTTTTCTTCGGTAGCCTCGCGATTTTAAAATAAAGCTAAAAAACAAGCAAAAAGAACGATCTCCCGCCTGGCAATAGCCTTACGTTTGAGTAACACGCTTATAAAAAATTCCCTCTACTTCTAACACTGAGAGGAAAAGTTCGGGCATCGCTTCGCTACTTTAGAAGTATCAAAGGCGGGGGGG
>VWZT01009612.1:212414-226325 GCA_013397055.1 Pachycephala philippinensis
CACCGCTCGGCTCGGCTCCGCACGGCTCGGCACCGCACGGCAGGACACGGCACGGCCCCGCGCTGACCCCGCGGGCAGAGCCGTGCTGGGCCCTTTCGCCGCAAGCAGAGGGCGGAGGGCGATGGGGATCTACTCGGTGCCCCGACGGCCGCCCCAGCCCCGGGAGACAAGCACCAACCGGGGCGGCCCGGACATCGCATCCCTCAGGACCCCGTGTCACTGCGGGACTCCGCGGGACAGCCCCGGCCTGACTGCCATGAAGAGATTTTCTCCTGGCTCCGGTCCCCGAGAACCAGCGGCGGGGTGGGGGGAACAACCTTTTTCATTTTAAGAAAAAAAAGCTTCTTCCTTTATTCTTTCCTTTTGCTTATTTACTTTGAAATCGAAAGTACTACCGAAATCTCTCTCCGTCCAGAAGAAACATCTCTGGAACAAGTGGTGCTTACGGCTTTGAAAGCAAGAGCTGCCAGTGAGATCTCCGTGGGGATGTCTGCTTTTAAAAACCGGTGGGACAAGGGTGTCCCTGCGTTTCACGCGTGTGCGTGAGCGTTTATATGCGAGCGTGTATGGGTGCGAGGCGGTGCGTGTTAAAGTCTTACTAACAAGCGTTTGTTCCCAGGAATTTATTGTAGTATTCAAACTAAACTGCTGGAAAAATAAAAGAGGTAAAGTCTGCCTCGGAGCTGGAGTGCCCACAGCAGGATATGACGCCAGGAGTGTTGTAAAGACTGTCTGTCCTTAGAGAAGGTACCATTGTGCACGGCCTTTTATTTATAACTTGGTAAGTGCCAGCAAACTCGCCTCCTTTACACCCCGAAGTGCCAGCCCGGCTTTCCACAGGGCTCTTTATTTGCAATCGTCTATTCAGGAACTGTCACTCCCGAGCTTCAAGTTATTCAAGACCTTAATCAATCAAAAGGATGAGAATCGCTCAGGTTTCCTCCTTTGAAATGAGGGGGAAAAAGGTTTTCTGGGCTCCCAGTCCGCGTTCCCTTTACGAGCCGGACTATCGTTGCGGGGCCGAGGCCGGCCCCAGGGAGGGCGGGGGTTCGCGTTATTTAGGCAGAACTCCGGAGCCTCAATAGTAAGCGAACCGGCCGCCGAGGGACCGGCAGCAGCACGGCGCGGCCCCCGGGGAAACTCGGAGTTTGCATCGGGGTCTGCTCCGCAATGGGGGGCGAGGGGTCCGCAGCAGAACCGGCACCCGCTGCGCGCCGGGGAGGCTCTGGCCCCCGGTCCCTCTCTCTCCAGCCCCACGCGCCGGCCACCAAACTGAGTGTTTTCCCTCGCTTTCAAACGCACACAAACAGATCCAAATACCGGGTGCTGCCTGGGAACGCTCCCGCATCCCAAGGAAAAGACTGTCAGGAAAAGTTCGCACGCTGTGAAAGTCAGCGTGTATTTCACAAAGCGTTTGTGTTCTACAAACACCCCGGTGGCCGGAGCTCTGGGAAACCCGTTAGGGAGCCCTATGGAAACCCAGCCCCGTGACAGCCGGGCCGAGCCGGGCAGCAGAGCGCCTGCGGCAGCGGGGGAGAGCCCGGGCCGGCGGCCCCGCCGAGCCGGGGCGGCAGGAGCCGTGCGGCCCGAGCCGTCGCTCCACAAACCACGCCGCGCCACTCGCCACGCGGCTTGTACTGGAGGAAGGAAGTCGGTAGAAGTGTTATCGAAAAAAAGGGACGAAACTCCTTAGGGTTTAATTCGCGCTTGGGAACTTCGCGGCGGGGAGCAGGGCCGCCCGAAGTGCACCCGGCGCTAACAGCATCCCCGTGGCCACCTCACTCCCCACCGGTACCGCTGCGGCTCCGAGCACGGGAGCAGAAACCCTTCCTACCCATCGCGATGGGTGCCATTGTGATGCTCGGGCCGTAATCCTCGTCCACGAGAGGTGCGAATGGGGACTGCCTCGACCCCTCACCCGCGGAGGAGGAGGAGCGGAGCCCCTCATCCCGGCAGGAGAGCCAGCCTGAGCAGTGTTTTTGAGCTGCTTCCCCCCTCCTTTAACGATGCGCCTTCGAGTGCGTGCCGCGTGTTTTTGCGTGGAGCCAGTGTCGCGCCCGGGGCAGCCCCGGCCAGGCCCATCCCGTGCCAGAATCCGTCTCGGGAGCTCCGCAGCGGCCGCTGCTCCCGGCCATCGTTGCCGGCCAGGGGTCGGGGCCGGGGCAGGGGCGGCCCGGATGCCTCCCCCGACAGGGCTGGCGGCTCCCGCAGCAGCTCCTGTTCCCCGCTCCGCGCCCGGCCCCGTGGGGCTGCCGTGGCCCCCGCCACCCCAGCGCCTCCCCGCAGCCCCAAAACCCAGCCCCGCTGCCCCAGGACAGGCTCCCGGGCCGGGCTCGCGTGGACGGCAGGGGAAAGCGGTGCGAAACCCACCTAGTCTCGCCCTCGCGGTCCTGCGCTACCAGACACCGAGTGCCCCGCGATGAAACAGCCTCATCTTCCCGCACGGGAACTGTGAAAAATTCGAGGCAAAAAGATTAGGCACGAATGCCTGGCCCCGCTCCTCCCTCCCCTCCTCGCCCCCACCCCCATATTACAGTCCTTTAGGCCAGCAGAGATGATTTCACGGTTTTCCAGTGGAAATAGCTAAAAACGCTCCTGCTAATTACAGAGCTCTTCCAGGCCAGGTGCACTTTTAATTGGATTAGTAAGTGCTCTATATTAAACCTGCAGCACATCAAATGGACAGTGAAAATTAGAGCTATTAAGAACACAGGCAATCATTTCTGAACGATAAACAGTGTTGGTCTCCCCTCTATTAGAAATAAATCAATTACACTGTTTCCGGCTTTGCGCGCACAAATTCATTTCTCATACGGGTTTCGAAGCGAATTCCCGGGCTATTTCCAAGGGAGGTGGAGAGGAGATTACAGTTTCGTACATAGAAACGTGTGCTTGGAGGAAAAAGGAAAGGAAAGGAAAGGAAAGGAAAGGAAAGGAAAGGAAAGGAAAGGAAAGGAAAGGAAAGGAAAGGAAAGGAAAGGAAAGGAAAGGAAAGGAAAGGCAGAGGGTAGACAAGGAGAGAAAGAGAGAAAAAGAGAGAGAGAAGGAGAGAAAGAAAATCGAAAACCACCAACACTAAAAACCCTAAGAACGAATGTAGAAAGTCAAGACTGGCGTAACTATTGGGTATGGACCCCTGGAACTGCTGTTTCCTACTCCACCCTGCGCTCGCCATAAACACCTCAAAAAGAAACCTCTGGTTTTGGGTCTCCGGCCGAGGAGACCCTCGGGGCCGCCAGGTTCAGCTTCCCCCGCTGCCTAAAGCTTTCCCTTCACACAGGTTTCCCTCTTCCTCCCCTTCCCACAGAGCGAGCGGGTTTGTGCTTTTGGGGGACCCTCTGCCTCCCGATCACGGCCTCCCGGACAGGGCAGAGGCCGAGAGCCGCTGAGGTGAGGGCAGAGGAGCGTGTGCCCGGCGGGATGGGGAGCTGGGCTTGCGGGGCTGGGGCTGCGGGCTTCCAGTGACCGCTGTCCCGCCCCGAGCGTGTGCTCCGCGTTAGGAGGATCCTTCCCCACCGCAAGCCAGGCGTGGGGGGATGCGAGCGCTGCCACGGACCAGAGGCGCGTTAAGCCAAACCGGTGTCGACGTGTTCGGACGAGAGTGACCCGCGCAGGACGGCGAGTTGTAAAATGCCACAGAAGAGAAACTTCAGTACTGTTCAAGTAATTTGGGGTCAGTGTAATATTATGAACGGTTATCGAATCCCCTGCTTCGAGAGGGGACGCGATGGAGAGTGTCGGGAGTGGTGGGACGGAGAAGCGGGGCAGGTAGGGAGGAGGCAGGTGGTGGCATCCCGCGACACCCCGGCGGCGGCTGCACCGGAGCACTGACCGGTCACAGCCACAGGCAGCTCCGTACAGCCCAGTCTCACTCTCAGGAATAAGTTCCGCCATAGAGCCCTCCCGGGAAAGCCGCTCGGCACCCTATTTTCCCACATCACCCCCTCCCCATTTATGGTCCCAGTGGTGTCCGGGCACATTACTCGTCGAGCCAGGGGCTGTGAGGGAGCGCCGCCGCGCCCCGGGGCAGCCACCCGGGAAGGGCAGCGGGAAGCGGCGGTGGGATCAGCGGGACGCGGCGGTGGGATCAGCGGGACGCCTCCCCGGGCGCCGGGCTGTAAGGCTTTGAGGGAACCAGACCCCGCCGACGGGTTTAGAAGGTAAAAGTACCCGCTCGGACACCTCCCCCGGCCCACAGAGCACCGCGCTGCGGGAGCAGCGAGCCGCCCGAGCCCGCAGACGCCTTCGCCCCGGAGGAGCCCGGAGCGGGCGCCGGTGCCCTGGGAAGGCCCGGGCTGGCGGTGGAGCGCGCAGGAGGGGCTCGCTCCTGGGCTGGCACCTGGGCCCAAGCCTTAGCAATAATTCGAGACAAGTAGCCTAAAGATTAATTATTTTTAGTGGTTTTTTTCTTTTTTTTTCTTTTTTTTCTTTTTTTTTTTGGTGGCAGAAACATAATACTATTTGGTAAAAAAAGAAATTACCAGCAAAGGGCCGGGGAGATTAACATTTGGAAACTTATGAAATGTAATCTGCATATCCAATTGATTCCCAGCATATCAGTTGAAAGGATAAAGATGTGTATCTCCATGATGGATATTGCATTAATAGGCACATAAATAAAGGTTGAAAAGTCATCACTGAAAGCTTTGAACCTTTTTCCATCGCTTTTATGTCTCATCTGCACGTTTCAGCACCATCTTTTTTTTTTTTCTTTTTTTTTTTCCTTTTTGAATTGTTACGTTTTCATTAATGTACAGCCACAGTGAGCCTGGCAGTCGGAGAAGGGGCAGCTCAGTACGGGAGGAGGTTGTGCAGAAGGCCAGGAATAGGGGACAGAACACCCCGGATCCCCCGAGCCCAGTCCGGGACCACTCTCGAGCTCCGCTGACCGGGTCGAGAGGAAAGGAGGGCACCCTGCCTCTGCCACTCCTAAGGAAGAATTTCCTCCCAGGGTTTCATCCTCGGGGATCGCCTGTGCCAGCAGCACGGAGGGAAGAGAAATCTGGAGGGTAACGGCAAAACACTTCCATGGCGGGAAGATCCGACGTAGCGCTCATCCCCGGGGCCCCGAAGGGAGCCGTGAGAGGGAGCAAACAAACACCCGGGGGGTGGGAGGTGGTCCCGGGAAGGGCCGAAATCCATCTCCCCGTAACCAGCGAGGCTGCCCGTGGGCGAAGGCTGAAACACTTAACCCTACAAATGGCTCACTTCGCAGCACCGGCCGCCCTCTGTCTCCCTGTAAACTGGCAATAAATATAACATGTATTTCACTAACTCCTCACCTTTCTGATTATTACCAGATCCTGCAGTAAGTGATACTACAGCCGCCACTCGGCACTGACACGCGCCCTCCGAGCCAGGACAGGGATACATCTGCAGTCCTGGGGCTGGCAGCGGCTGCGGGCCCGGACCGCAGAGCCCGGGGACTCCTTCCAGCGGGCCACGGCGGCTGGGCAGGGACGGTCCTTCCCTGCGAAGAAACGGGAGGAAAAGGCGGTGTTAGTTATTTATGACTTTAAAGATGACCGTGGAATTTCGGGTGCGTGTCAGAGAGCGGCGGCAATGCCCCGCCGTGTCCCCGCCGGGAGGGCAGGGCCGGCTCCCCTCTCACGGGCCAGTCACCCACGGGAAACGCGCTCCTCCTGCCTTCCCCCGCTCCTCCGTAGTTAACGGCCCCATTTCAAAACGAGGCGTCTAATCCTCGTTAATTACTAGTAAAAACACCGGAGATTATTAATTGTAGCAGTGTCACAATAGATTTCCACCGGGAGTTTTACTGCAGCAGAGACCGGGAGGCATTAGGAACCCGAGGCTCGGTCCTTGAGATAAATCTGCCTGCGGAACGAGGGATTTGCACAGCGGCTGGGAGAAACCCGTGGCCCTGCGCGACCCGCTCCGGGTCTGCCAACAGATAGGCAGCGGCAGGCATCCAGCACTCCATCCCAACGGTCCTGTCTCCTGGGACATTCTTTCCCCCCTCCCTCCTTCCCTCCCTGCTTCTTCGCCCTTTATCCAATACGATGGAGCCAGGAATTAACGATATTGAGAGAGAAGCGGCCCTACTAGCACAGACATTGAATTCATTAATCGGTATTTCGCCCACAGCTATATGATTTCATCGCTTACTCTTTTAAAGATGAACTGAACTAAAATTTGGGAAAGGATAAGCAGAAAGAGAGTGAAAAAGAAAGAAAATGAGAAGGAGCGAAAGAAAGAAGGAAAGAAGTAAAGAAGGAGGAAGGAAAGAAGAAAAGAGAAAGAAAGCACGAAGGAGGAAAAGAGCGGAGAGGGGTCCCGCCGGTGCCGGGGCTGCGGCCGTGCCCTCCGCGCCCGAGCGGGCGAATCCCGGACCCGGGGCAGCCCAGCAGCGCCAGCAGAGGGTGGGCGGCGGCCGGCTCCATCCCCCGGCTCCATCCCCCGGCTCCATCCCCGCTCCCCATAGTGAGCACTGCCTATCCCCGAGCGGGACCGGGAGCCGGCTGATGCCGCTGTTCTGCCGTCTCCTTCCCCGCCACCCATCCCGCGCTGGATATACAGGGATCGATCCCGCTTCCAAGCCCCCGTCAGTGCCAAACGCTCACTTCCAACGTCAGAGCATCACTGGGTTAAGCAGAACACAGCGGGGCAGACACAGCTCGGGATGCGGGGTTCGATGTGGGGCTCTCAGCACCGGCCCGAGGGTACCCTCCGGGGGCCGGTTCCCCGCTCCGGGCCCCCCCGCTGTCCCCGGTCACACAGCTCCCGGAGCGAGGGGAGAGCTGCTCGGCCTCGGGCCGAAATTAAACAACTGCCCACAGAAAATAAAGAAGTTAGTGTGTTTGTTTGGGGTTTGTTTTTTTTTTTCGGGAGCAACAGACCCAATTAATATCTGGATTAGTAATATTAGTGATCATTACCAAAGGCAGATTCTCCCCTCCCCTTCGGAAAGAAAGCAGAAGGAACTTCCAGACGACTAGAACGTCACCTATTTTCCAAGCAATGTTGATACTTACATAATGCAGGGAGATCTAAATTTATTCTCACATAGAAAGGTTTGCCACCTGACTAGAAGAAAGTGTATTTTCTATTTTATGGTTTCATTTAATTTACTTCAGAGTTTTCAGTAGTTTGAGATTTATTTTTTTTTTCACAGAGGAATATTTTCTTTCTCCTAATAATAACTGTCCAACAAATCCTGATTTTCCACGTGGAAACCAAGCTGGCATTATTGTTCATCATCACTTTTTCTAAGTCATAAAAAGTTTTGTTCTTCCCGTTTTAAAGGAAAGCAAATTTTGATCTTTATCTCAAGCATATTCCTCAAATTTTACTCACGAAAAAACCCAACTAAACAAACAAACAAACCCTCAACCAAAACCCAAATGCTCTTGTTGCTATTTATTACTAATAAAAATATCACAAAATAATAACTAAAAAGGATTTATTCGATTTTGCTAAACGATTAAACAACTTAGAGGTAGGATAGGGAAATGTAGCTTACATCTAGACTTGTAATGAGCTGAAGTCTAAAATTAAGATTTCCTGACTAATCAGTAAGTAGGTTTGGGGTAGAAATAAAAATAAAAATTAAAAATAAAATAATAATGGTTAAAGCTATTCCCCTCAAATTTCATAATCCAATGAGACTAATCAACCTCATGGTATTTGATTACTGTAAAAATCTTCTCAAAACGGCTGAAATATTTCTCAGCTGAAGCTATTTGTAAGATCACCTTGATGCCAAATCTCTCAATCTGCATGACATGTGAATAGCACGCCTGAGACAGCTCAGATGCTGAGCTGTGAAGCCGGCTTCAGACCCAGGTGTTTTCAGTAAGAGCAGATACAGGCAGAAGGCCAACATTGCTCCTTCCCTAAACACAAGCAAGAGTATTTTATGCTGCATTGATCAAAGATCGGCATAGTTGAATGTGTCTAGTATGATCGTGTGCCTCCCCCACGACACAAACCACATTTTGGTAATGCAGTTGTGGCATTTCTTCCAGCTATCGCCATTTCTACATGCACCTGGATAAAATGTGAAAGCAGGGTAAGTTGCAGGGTTTTCTAGCTTTAGTAAAAGTGAGCCACCAAGTTTAAATACCCTTCAGAAACGTTAGGAATGATAGCCATGAAAAACCCATCGTTTCCTTGTTCCGCTTGCAGCATGAAGGGAACATTTGTACTGTTTGTGTGAAGATCTTGCACTGATGGACAACTGACAGGGAGCTGCCTCTGATGTGGTTTAAATGAGAAGAGATGATTATAAGCAAATATAAACATTTATATTTTTATCTTTTATCTTTTTCAAATCTTGTTTCTTTATCTTTTCTTTATCTTTTAGGTTCTTTGGCAATATAACATGACAACAAAATCAACTAACCTCCAGTCAGAAAAGCTTCTTCTCTAGACTAGTAGAGCAGACAAGGACAGAATAGCTACAAAACATCCATAACACAGGGAAAAGAGCCATTGAGCTCAGGAGGCTTTAAGTGCACACAAGGAGCTCTGACAAAGTCAGACACTTTTAATTTCAATGAATTTTAGGCTCTCAATTTTGTGTCCATAAACACATCTCACACCATACTAATAACAACTGCACTGGTTATCCTTGAGCCAGCAGGTCAGAGATGGTTAAAGCCGTTCCTCTGGACACATTCATGTTTAAATATTGTCTTCCCCAGCAGCTGTTGAGAATGTTAGTGATTCAGAGAACACACTGTTATGGGAAAGAGATGGGACTGTAGCAGCCATGAAAATGACCAAGGGCGCTGCGACAGCACCTTCCCGTGGGATTCACCAACATCACTGCCCTAAGCAAAGCTGTTCAGCCCCAGGTCTGAATACACACAGCTTACCTACAGATAAACTGCCCTCCACACACACCTCAAATTCCCCCTCAGTGGGATTTAGTCGGTTTGCACCACCAGGGCAGCCAGCTGGAAGAGTTCTCCCACTCCAGTGAAATTGTTCAGCAAAGAAGGATTTGAACAGGGAATCCACATTAGCCCTGTAACTACACCTGTACCTCCCAGCCTGTGGTAACTGTCTGTGTGCAGAAACTCACTCTCTCATCACACATAAAAGGCATTTTATATGAAGTGTTACACACAACGAGCCACCTTGGGAAATAAGCCTTGAAGACAAACCCCATTCCCTGTGAACAAGGATCTGAGCTATAAAGAAAGAGCATTAAGGTAAGAAGCAACAATATTTCCATTGCACTTGTCGTTCACCGTATTTTTAAAATATATTTTTACAGTGCAAGGAAAGATCAACAGAAATTTATTATTCTCTGTTCTTAGAAGTATAAATGCAGACAGAAACTCACTTTTCAGAGTAAGATGGTCTTTCGAGGTTCTCATCCCACAGTACTATGATTAAGCCTGATTTTCAAAATGTGCTTCCAAAATGCTGTCTCAACACAGACAAAACTAGATGGGAGGCAAACTACCAGTCACTTGAGGAAATACAGGCTGTTGCTCTAATTGGAGGGATGTACAACCCAGTACCCACTGCCATTAGCTACTTTTTTATTATTTGTCTTTGTGCTAAATTTCAAATTATCATAAACATGTGAGCAACAGCTATGTTGCTTTTTGCATGATAAAATAAGAAAGTCTATCCATATGCAGGCTGTCTAACCAACTCGATAATATTCCTTCCATGCATTTATGGAGCACCTAAGTGTTTTTCTGTCAAACCTGCCTTTCCAAAGATGAATACCTACCGTAATAGAAATGAACATTATATATATNTACTACTTGTGGGCTAGTGGTGAAAAAAGGAATATAATTTCTTCTCTGCAACCGCAGGATTTATTAGAGACACTTTCAAAGGAGAGAGCAGAAATAACCGTGTCACTGAAGGTACACGATAAATATTAAAAACGTAATTGTTTTTAAAAAATTGAGTTCTTGAGCACAAGTTATGCAGAAGGGCAACATGAAAGAAGTTGCATCCCCACACATTGGCAATGGCAGAAGCTGCCCACAAATAGCACATATTGATTTTTCTCCTGCAGCTGCTGTTGGGTCCAGTGAGAACTGTCCTCCAGCAGCAGGTGGTCACCTGTCCCAGGTGAGATGGAAAAGCCCAGTTTCCAGCACATGACTACTCACTCAGGTTGTGTGTTGATTATCTGGGTTCTGCCCTCCTATCTGTTTTCCTTTCCTTCTCTTGGTGTAATATGACCGACATCTGGCAGCCTATTCCAAATCTCAAACTTCACATTTGATCTTCCCATTTGGAGTCCAGGATGCTCCAGTTAGGCAGAGGAACTGGGGATTATTGCTACAAAAATGCTGAGATCTTTAGGCACAACAGGAAACTACGGATCTTTCAGAGCTCCCACAGACTGTGATCATGGAGAGGTCAAAACATTTCTGAGAACGCTTCAAGGCCTTTGTCTATCTTTTTGGTTTTTCCAGTCCTTGTGCCACAGACTGGCTAAAACAGGAAAACACTGCACAGTAGAAAAAAAATAGCAAAAAACTGAGCACAAGGGGAAAAAAACCCAGCCAGCAGCATCTTGTATTTCCTATTATTTCCCCCATGGTGTTGTGGATTACCCTGTTCTACCTGCTTTCCCACAGAGTGCCCCAAAGTGACACTTCTGCAAGATGTGTGGATTGTGTGACTGATGCACACCCCTTCTGCTGCATATCTCTGCGTTTTTAAACAATCAGAACACACAAGTGTTGTGACTGAAATAGCTACAATAATAAAACACCACCAGCCACACAGATTTTATCTTTTTGTATTTTTACTTAACTTTTTTTTACTGAAACTTGATCAAAGTTTGGCTTTGGACAAGCAATCTGTACACTCAAAGGAACCCAAAATACAAATATAATACTGGGATTCTACCAGAGATGTATACAATGCATGATTTTTTCTGACTTGTACTGTGATGTGGATCCAGACTAATGCTCCTGAAACCAGTGGAGTTTCCCAAAATTTGTATAAGCAGAGAGAAGGATTTGGCATATGATCAGACTGTTCATTTTATTTTGGCTCTGATATATTTTCAGATATATGGGTAGGAACCTGATATGTAATATGATCATTCAATGTGAATAAGCCTGAAAATCCTGTTTAGGCCTATGATCTTCAACTTTTTATAACGTGCCAACCTCTAAATGCTTTAAAGTTGACCCTCACGCAACAGATCTAAGCTTCTGATGATCAATTTGCTTTTCTTACTTACCTTTTGCAGCTCTTTTAGTAGTCCACGGATCCCAGTTGAAACCATTGGCTTAGTCAAAATGACAAATACTGTTTACAGACAAAAGGCAAGGCTAAAACTATGATGTGGAAAGTAAAGAAAAAGACGGACTATACATTTCTTACTGTAATCAGTAATTCAGGGCACAGCTCCACAACAGCTTCGGCAGGACAGCAGCTCCAGCACACATTCCCACACGGGAGGGAGCTCACTGGTGTGCCCAGAGTGCTGGCAGCACCCCTGGCACACCTGAGCAGCTCCCTGCAGCCAAAGCCTGCAGGACTAAGGCAAAGGAAAGAAATGAATGATGCAGGGAGCTCCAGCTGAGCTCCATGAGCACTCAGAGCTACCTCTGGATGTTTATGAGATGGAGCCGGAGCAGTGACCGCTGGCTGGGCTCACCTGAACTGCAAGGTGCTGGAGCTTACCTGGTTGAACAGAAATGCAGGTACACACACTGCATTGGCAGGAGAAGCACAAACAGGTAGATCATGTATTGGTGCATATGATGTACACATGTACATATTTTATATATTTATTTTTCTTAGAAAACATTGCTGCTGTTTATGTCCATTAATTTACATATATTTATTCCTACTACAGTATCATTTATAATAATACTTTCACTTCTATAGCACCTCCTCTTCAAGGATCTCCAATTGCTTAAAAACATTAATAAATAAAGCCTCACATCTTGCCTGTGAGGTAGGTCAATGCTATTATCAAACTTTACAGATGCATTAACTGAAGAACAGAGAGGTTAAGGCCCAAATTTTCAAACATTTGTACCTGAAGTCAAGCACCTAAATTCTCATTTAGATGCTTAAATAAAAGTCTCGTGATTTTCTTTGGTGCAGAACATCTACAACTACTGCTGAAGTCAACAGGGGCTAACGGTCAGGCCTGATTTTAGGAGGCATAACCTTTTAGACAGCTAACGAGCAACTCCAAGTTGGAAAACACTGGTCTAAATACACAAATCTCAGTTAGAGCCACAGTTGATCCCAGTAATTTATCTCCTCAGGGCCTTTATATTGTGATATACAACTTTAAAAGGCTGGTGCGGATCTTTTTCAATAGACATAAGTGACACAAAAATCATCTACTGTTTCCACAAACTGCGTCCATCATCAGAGTCTGTACAAACACCGCTTGGTTTGTGGGGTTTCATAGGGTCAGGGGGTTATTTTTCACAGATTCGTGATAATCAAGACATTGCACAGCACACACCACTTGTGCAGTCATAAAACACATCACACATCTTCACCTGCTGTCTTTACATTTCTACAGAGTAAATTCCTTTGCACTTGTGATAAACAGAAGTGGTCAAGTAAAGGTCTATTAAGAGGATACTTGTCAGAATATCATGCAGACAACTTGCAAAATACACGTACTAAAAGATCACTTTTAAAATTCTTGAATTGTTAAGCACGAAAATAATTACCTCATTCCATTACAGTACTGTGTAGAAACACGGAATAAGCAGCATTATCTTATTCCCGATAGAATAGATTATAACAACTAATTAAGTTTAAAAAATTCAGGCACCAAATGAATTATCCTGCAACATAGAACAGTATCTATATAGAGTGCTCTCCTTAATATACTACAAAACCAGCTGTATGGCAATGTTTTTCCATTTCATATCATGAGCATCTTGTCACATTTCAAAGACACCTTTGATGTTCCAACCTCACAGAACAAAACCATTTTCTACTGTCCATTACAGAAACTCCCAATACAGAAGATAAACTTACCAAGAGGAAAAACCACCGTCTTACTACAGCTACCTCGACCTGTTCAATCACAATTACACTACTGCATTCCACTTTTACAGTAATGCTGAAAGTCCATACTTTAATGTGGGCTCCTCTCACTGCATAAAAATTGAAATCAGTGGCCAGTGAAATATTAATCCCTACGACAGGAGTCTCTTAGCTCTATTTTAGAGCTCCATTAATTAAATAATCTTCCATAAATTGTTTTAAGTGTTCAATGTAGTGTTTCAGTCTCCCACATTAAATCAGAATTTCAAAGAATTAAATAATACAGCTTATTTTAAGCAACCATCAGAGGGCTCAACAGCCTTCTAATAAAATTATAATGAAACCATACTCAGTACACTGTAGGAAACTTTGGCTCAGTCTCTTTTAAGATAATACACTTCTGTTACAGCTTCTTCGATATGTTAACTTGTTAACTTCATAAAAGGGAAAACACAAAGCGCATTTAACATCGTGTTCCTGTTCTGCTCCTAACCACAGTAAACCTCTCCAATTATCTTCCAGGTGGGGGCAACAGTAAGCCAGTTTTCTTTAATCGCGATTGTGTCCTTCTGCATCAGGAGCTCAGCACCCGGGATGCGCTCCCGCAGAGGCGGGGACCACGCACATCCCAAGCTCCAGCTCCCCAGGGAGGCCCTTCCAGCCATCTCTGCTGGCAAGGCGCGCCCTGCCCTCCCTCCTGAGCGGCCGGACCCTCCGTGACCCCTCGCCGGGTCACCCTGCAGCCCAATTCCACCGCCTCGGGCTGTGCCGGTGCCGCAGAGCCCACCGTGACATCGGGCCGGGCGTGGGGCCGGTGGCCGTGGCAGGGCTGGCACCTGTCACCTGTCCCCCCGCCCCGCCCGTGCGCTCCCCGCCGCAGCCCGGGGCTCCCCGCCCAGCCGGGGCTCCCGGAGCAGCGGCCGCGCTGTCCCCGCACCG
>VWZT01009612.1:227635-243674 GCA_013397055.1 Pachycephala philippinensis
CGCTGCGGGGAGCACGCCTGGGTGCCGGGCAGCCTTTTAATCGCGGAGTGCGTTTTTTAAAAGCGTTTGTTGATTTTAACAGTTAACGAGGATTGCCCATTGTCATTATGCTTTGGGACCAGCAGTTACAATGACACGACACTCGTTAGACGCGAACACGGCAGATGAAGGGTTAATATGGGAAGGCAGGGCGACGTCTCTTTCATACACCGCAGCTCACGGGCTAACTGATATTTTACTGCTTTTCGGAAAGAACATTTTGTGCACTGTGATTCTCTTTCATTATGCACACTGAAAAATAAAAGATATTTTATTCCGGAAGCTGGAGGCGGAAGGAGCTGCTGATGTTATTTACACCCTGACATCGCTAAACAATTGAGAGCTTTTGCCCAGTTTCATGAAAAACCATCCAAACAGTGAGATGTCCATAGCTGGTAACATCGTATGTTAAACAACCTGATAGATTTCATTACATCACTGTGGAACTCAGGGAAATCTCTGGAGAAACTCTTTTATCTTCAGGTATAGCAGAGGCCATAACAGTGATTATTTCTCTCTGTGGTTCTGAGGATAGCTCTAGGCAGATAAGGCCCATGTTTCAGGTACACTGCATTGCCTTGCTGTCCTGCTAAAGCTGCATCTTGGGCATGTTGACTCTGGACTGAGAGCTGTGTCATCTTGGACGCCTTCTCCTCTCCTCTGCTGTGTGACATGCTGGATCAGGCATGTCAGCAAATGCTAAGGAAAGCCCTCTCCTGCTCAGTGCTTCTGTGCTAGGACTTTGTTCTTGAGATCTGAGCATTCTTGAAGAGCCAAATAAAGAGGGGAAGCCATTGTTCGGAAAGACTGACTTGTTGGAAAGATGAAAAGCAGCAGATTTGTAAACTGTGATGACAGATCTGGTTGTCCTAGCAGAAGAGGGAACGTAGCTTATCTTAACATAAACTGAAATAATGGGCTGAAGTCAAACAGAGAAAAGTGGGAATGTTCTCTGTGCAGAGAGACATATTGTTTCTATAATGTATCCTAAGAGATAATTTAAAATCTTTTAAAAATCTTGGTTGTATCTCTAAAAAAAAGAAAGAAGGTGACTTTTGCTGTCACTGTCCATAGTGCACAGCTACTCGGCCTGTGGAGTCAAAAATCCCCATTTTTTAAAAGCCCACACTGGTTTGCAACCTCAGAGCTAATCTGCCTGATGAATTTGGACTTTTTCATCTAACTCTGGTAGCTTCCATTTTTTAAATGAGATCTCATTGTATTTACTCAGGCATTCTTATATTCTAAAATGTTGGTTTCTGGTAGTTTGTCTGTTTTGGTTTTGGTTTTTTGTTTTGGTTTGATTTGGTTTAGGGTTTTTTTTTGCTTGCTACTGTTTCCCAGTTAGCATCATCTTCCTATTTAATTAGTTCACTGTTAAAAGATGTATGTCAGATTATCCCAGGCACTGCCCTTCCCTTTAATTACTGCCACTTTCCTGCAACTACCAACCCTACAACTTCCAATAATTTTCAAAACATGTGAAAGTCCTCAGATCCACGCAAATATGAATTAATATTTCAAGTCCATTTTTTTTTGAGTCGTATCAAATGCTTTAATAAGGTCCAGATACATCAGCTGCATTTCTGGTTCAAACTGCTTTGCCCCTGACTTTTGTGTTCTGAGTTTTCTTATCTGATGTGTATCTGCCTTGAGGTCAACTGAAACTCCATCTAATAAGTATATGCAAGTCAGCATTGGGAAAGCTTCCTGTAATTCTGGCATGAAAACTACACAGAATAGATGGGGAAGTTGAGCATAACTGAAAAAATAACCATTAAAAAAAGCTAAATGCAAAATCAGGGTTAAATTTACTCTTTTCTTTGCTAAAACAAAGAATGAGAAAAACTGGTGAGTAGTCACAGAAACTTCCTTGTTCAGAATTACCCCTGTGAACACAATGCTGGATAACTTGGTCCCACATAAGTGAGGTTCTCCTGTGCTGTGCAGTCCCTAGAGAACATTATTTAGCACAACATGTAAGGTGCACGGGCCTCACTCCTGGTGAGATGCTTCTTTGTTCTGGAACAGTTCAACTCCTCTTCCCCTCTTTGTGTCTCTAGTGGCATTTGCAGGTTCTGTCCTTACCCTTCTGCTAGCACAGGAACTCGTGTGATGACATGGCCAGTCAGTTTTGGAGACAATCCAGCTGAACACTTTTTAGTTTTTTGCTGAGTTTTTCTGCTGGAGCAGCACAGGGAAGCAGGTTGTTGCCTGGGTGCGTGAGGTCTGCAGCCAGTGCAAGGGAAAATGCCAGAGGCTGTGTGGTCAGGAGAGGAAATGAGGCTGGGACCACAGCGTGGTTGATTTACGTACATTTACCTTCCTATGGAACAAAGCCATTAATGATTTCAGCCCTTCTGTCGTAGTCCAGCATCCTGTCATGTGTACATTACAGTTCTGTCATGGGATGGTACAGCCCAGAGCCAGGCTTGAGAGCCTGCTGTGACAAGCTGAAGGAAAAGCTCTGCTCCTGTATCCCCTGGCAGCCTTATCTATGCAGGAGAGTGTCCCACTGCAGCTCTCTGGGAGGCTGTGGGTTCACCAGGCAGGGGGTTTGTGCCACATCCACTCCCTGTGACGTGGTGCTGCCCTGGCTCCTCGGTCACTGGGACAGGGAGGGTGCCCAGCCTGGAGTTAAAGGTGGCTTCTCACCTGGATCCTTGTGGTGATTGAGCCTGTGATTCCTCATGAGCAGAGGAGCTGGACCATGAGTACTGGAAAACATCTCTATGATGAATTTGAAGGCTTCCTAAGCTGGGGTTGAAGAGATGAAATATTTCTTCAGGTTTTTGGAGTAGTTACTTTATTTCTGGAGATCCAGATGAATTCTCTCTTTTGGTCACTTTAATGACAATGAGCGTTTATTATTTGGATTGTCAGCTTGTAGGGACTGTTCCTTAGTGGGAAACCTGTATCAGTTATTGTAAGAAAACCCCAGGATGTAGCTGAGCTGATTCTGAGGGCTGACTTTGTCTGAACCACTATAGGAGAATCTGGATGTTATGCAGCAGAAGTTGTGTTACAAATGAAGAGCAAAAGTGGCAAACAACCCTTACAAAAGACACATTTTTCCGCTTAATCATTCTACAGCTGGTAAGAATTGATTTTTAGTCTGTTAAATATTGGGCTTGATTTATCCTGTGCAGTGTGCCAGTTTCATGCTGGTGCAGGACTTGGTCTAAGAAGAGCTGTAACAGTGTAAATTAACTCATTGATGGGTCAAGCCCAAAACCTCATAGAAGAATCCTCCTGTTTTTCATGAGGGCCATATTGACATACACTCCTGCAGCAATAATGTCATGTTTAGCCAGTTTAATTCCCCAGAAAGTCTGTGTTCTTATACAATGGGTGTGTTTTTCACTTTTGGGGGGTGGCAAAAGATGTGCCTTCCTTTTATGCCCTCTCATTGCATAATTGGATGCTGCAACATCTTCTGCTTTCTTCCCATTGACATTTTATTTCATATAAAGTATTTCTGAATAATTTATAATTAAAGTGCTTTTTTACCTTTTCTGTATTGGATCTTCTGTAAAAGCTATTGCATGTGTGGTCTATTGCATCCAGTGCTAAAAAGAATGTTCATTTTCAATAATATTTGCAGGCCATTTCAGGGAACTGAAAAAGTGAAAATGGATTACAATTATGAACAATTCTACATCAGTCACTAAAAATATGTTAATCTCTTAATGTATATAATAGGAAAGATGCAGAAGCAGATGCAGGAATACAATGTTTGACATCACTCTGCCCCCAGAAAAACCTTTGTTGTGTTGTAGCTGCTAAATACAGTCCTATTTCAGTTGCCTCAGGAAATGAGAATCGTGTGAAGGACAGACCTTCACTGACCACTCACCTCTGCTTGTGAGGTCTCTGCTTTCTCTTTCCTCCTAGGTTAAGCTTTAAGCTTCTCCTGCTCACCCAGTGTTGACCTGCAGCCCCAAGCACAGACACGCCCTTGTTGGCATCAGTCTGATGCCAAATTGTGCAACAGGTTCATTGGCAATAAAAGGGTGAGGGCTTAGAGCTGGGGGTGATGCATAATTTCTGATGGGAATAATTTCTCTTTGTTCCCATCCATTTCTTTTCAGTGCTGTGTTTTCAGCACATCCCAAATAGGTAACTGCATGACAAGATTTGGTTAAGAAAAAATGAAGAACCATTTGAAATTGTGAGGGCATGTCCAGGAGGTGCATATCCTTCTCTAATAGCTAAGCTTGAACAGCAACAAGGAGATCCCCACAGACGTGCTACCCATAGGAAACCCAACTCAGAGATGATGTTTAGGCAGACATGGGCTGTCTCTGCAGTTTGGGCAGAGGTGACTCTGGTTTCCCTGTGCACACCTGGGTTTGATCCAGCCAGAGGGAATACCAGGATGGATCGTTTGGGCTCCAGAGCTGTGCACCCCATGGTCCCTCAGGCTGCAGAGCAGTGGCACACACCAAAGGAGCCCCCATCTCTTGTGGTGTGGCACGTTATTAATGGCTCCTTGGAGCAGCAACTGTGTTAGGGCAGATCTGCCCTGCGTGTTCCCAGGGATTTAATAAATCTTTTAGAAAACAGTATTTAAATTGGTGCAGTCTTCCAGGCTGGCTGCAGCTTTAGGTACAAATGTATTTGTATAAAATTTACCTTCTCCTAAGCTAATGGCACTTCTTCAAACCCTTTGGTGATGATATGACTGAATCAAGAATCCAGGAATTTGATTCTTGGATTTAACTGTTGCATTTTTTTCAAAAAGGACCAAGCTAAAAAGGGAAAAAGAGGGAAAACCTCAGAGAAGTCCTTTGTTTTAGCCAGCACTGTGTTTTCTGTGCTCCAGAGTAATAGTGAAAATTTAATCCAGCATTGGGTGCTGATTTAGGTGTCAGTGTGGGGCTGGCAGAGCCTGTTTGGGCTTGCTTGGAGCAGCAGCCTCTGCAAGGAGAGAGATTTCTGCAGAGCAGGGCATTTTCAGATGCAGAACTTCTGTCTCCCGGTGACACCTTGGAGCTCAAAATTATGGTTATATTGGCCACAGTAAAGCAGCTGGGTGGGAAAAGACATAAAAGCAAAATGAATAATTATTATTAATGGTGATTAGAGTAATTAGTGAATGCCAGTGTGGCTATTAGCTCTTGAGCAGTTGCTTTCTGCTACCCAAATTGTCCTTGCATTGCACTGACACAGTCCATGGAATCACTTTAAAAGATTACTTAGTACTTTGGGAGCTCTGTTTAGAAAACACAGTATGCATTCCAGTTTCTGCTTTTGTTACAGGATATCATTGGTAACCTTGAATTAAAATAAGGGTGGTTATCTCTGAAGTGAAATCCTGAGCCAGTGAAGCTGGTTAAGATTTTTTGTCATCAGCGTCAAAGTGGCCAAGTTTTTGTCCTTGATAATGACAGGGACATATTTTTTTTAAGACAGCTTGGAAACAACTACTATTGCTCAGACCACAATATTATGTATACGTGCTTGAATCAAATCAGAATGAGAAACAGATGAAGAATTTGGAAAGTTTTGCATTCATACTATTGTGTATATTCAGATATTAAAAATATAATTTGTTTGTTTGTTTTGAGCTGAAGTGAGCACATGGAAGCTGGTTTGTTGGGGGTTTTTTTGTGGTTTTCAAATAAACTTTAACATCTTCTCATGAGAAATAACAAATTTAAACATCACTTGACATGAGCCTAAAACCCATCTGGATCTTTGCAACCCTGGAGAAGCCCAGCCTCTGCTTTTAAAAGAGGTATTAATAATAAAAGCAAAAACCAAATGTTAGGGGTGAATTAGGAACAATTCTAGATGACAATAGAAAACATAGTTTTGTTGCTGTATCAACCACGTACTGAGCACTGTGTGTGCTCTGGTGCCTTTCCTCTAGGAAGGAAGATGTTCAGGCAAGAGCAAGAAGGAGCAGGGGTGGGGAAGATCTTCCTTATGAAGGAAAGCTGACAGACCAGGACTCCACAGCCTCTGGAAGAGGTGGCTCAGAGGGGATACAAGAGCAGCCTAATTGGCTCTGCTGAACACTGCTCAGACACAGTGAAGAGATCTGCATCATTTCAGGGGGATGGAGACTGCCAGGGGGGATGCTGCCAACTTCTGAGCTCTCCCTGCCAGGGGTGACCGTAACTCTAGAAGGAGAGGGAGATCTGATTTGTTACTTGGCACACTCCTGCTGTATTGTCCCTGCTGATGGCCCACTCATTTTCATAGTATTGGTGAGGAAGTTGAGAAGCTTGATTCTAATGGGTTGATTAGATATTAAATATTTTGTAGCAAAAACACCTAACAACTGCGATGTCTTTCTGATGGGGGTGAGAACTCAGGATGTAACCTTTGGAGAGAAAACTCTCCAATTAGCTAAAAATGCAGTTCTAGCTGAGCTAAGAAAGAGATCCCGTCATCCTAATTTAAAATCTAAATTACATTAATTGAAGAGTTTATGGTTCCTGAGTTTTATGAGTAAGAATAACTGAAAATTGATTAAATTGCCATTTTTTGTACACAATTGTTTTCCCCATAAAAATGTGGACTAAATTTGTAGACCCAGAAGTGAATGCCAGTTTGGAAGAATTCCACTGGATTCATTGCAGTTATTCCAGTTGCACCTTCCTTAGCGAGCACAGAATCAGGCCCTGCATACACAAGTTTTCCACTTTTAGACCTGAGGGAATATAATCAGGATCCAGGCTGAGGTTTCATTCCAGATCAAGCCTTTCATATGCAGATTATAAAATCGGTAAAAAGCAAGCTTAGTTTGGCAGTGACTTCAAAAGAGACCTTTGGATGATTTTATCAACAGCAGAAGAGACAATTCGTTCTTCATGCTAGCAATCAACATATTTCTCATTTTAGGAGATGTGATCTATACTGACTGGGGGTTTTTGTGTAGAGAGAAAAATACCATATTTGAGAAAATTTTTCTTAGGGCCACTTCAGGTCTCTGTAAACACTTCTGCCCTCAAAAACCTTATCCCATAATCTCAGAGAAACATTTCTACCCAACAGATTTAGATCAATATTTTTGGTTTATTTATTTATATTGTCTTGTCTCTTTGACCGCCTGAGGCTTCAAAGAAGATTTCAGAAGTTTATCCCAAGTTTCTGTATTAATTCTGCAGGAAGCCTGAACATTGAGTTGTGGTTTGGATTTGTAGATGCTAATGCAAGAAAGCGCCCAAGGAATGCAACTTCTCTAAACTCTTGCACTGCAAGAGACCTCATAACCACTAAGGAAGGGAGTTAAAACCTGATTTTCTCTTCAGCCATTGCCAGGAAAGCTGCCAGCCAGATGGATGACCCATGGTGGATGGTCAGCAATCATAGTTAAAAGTTCTCTGTATGCTGCCATTGCTTTTCAAAAGTACATATTCCCCAAATGAGCACAAATACATAGAGAGATAATGGGGTGAGCATTGATGTCTTCTCTAAAACAATCACTGGATGTCTCAAGTCTTGTTGGCTTGCACAGTGTGTGTGCAAGAGCCACAGTAAACGCTGCCCCAACATCCACCCTCCCGGTCAGAGGGTGCAGCAGCTCCTGTCAGGTGTGGTTGAACACCTCTCAGTTGACATCCGACATTCAAAAGCTTGATGCAGAGGAAATATTTTACTGAAATAGTTAAAAATAATATCAAAATAACCATACATGCAGTCGATAGAGTTTGCATTAAGGGGAGATAAGAAAGTATGGCCATATTTCTCTCCTGCAAAAAAAAAAGCTCAAACCCCACCCCTAGCCTGCCATTTGGTGATATTTAAATACATTTCAACGGCAAAATGTTTGGCCTGGAATGAGATATAGTAGAAAATCACTCCTACTCTAAGTCATTAGAGGTGAGGATCGTTTCTGACTCTGTTCTGAAGAGGGATGAGGGAGCTGTCCAGGCAAGCCCCCTGCTCAGTCTGCCTGCCCCCAGCTCAGCAATGTCTCCAAAAAGAACTCTCTAAATGGAGCCTAGCCCTGTATTTCTGTCGTCCACATGGGCCCTTGTTCCTTTTTTCCTTCCACTGGTCCAAAGATGGTCACATTTTTAAGGGTTTGCAAACTGCTTCAGAAAGGAAGGGCAGGACAGGCTCAAGCTCTGGAAACATTCTGGTTACACGTGACAGAAACAGTCAGCTTCATTTATCGACATGTAAGAATAGCTGTGTCCCTGCTTCATCAGAAACTGGGTAGTCATTGCTAGAATCAGGGCAAATGGACAGGGTATTAAAGGTTTTTTCCACTGCCGTGTACAGTTAATTTCACCGCTTCCACTATTTGAAGTGGATAACTTGTATTATTTTTAATTAATCGAAGCAAATGCTGTCAGATCTTCTAATGGTCATTTCTATCTACTATACCTTAAAAAATGTACATATGTATCCTTCTTGGTTTACTGCCACTCAATCAATGTTAAAGCGTTGACATATGGATGTGGGATTTTTTGCTGTCTTTAAAATAGGATCAATGACATTAAGGTTTATCATGTAAATAGTAGAAATAAAGCAGAAAAATCCAAGAGCTATTTATGGTTTCAGGATGACATCTGTAATGTGGGTGGCATAGAATGAAAAGTAGAGAATTTCAAAGCTGTTCATAGTTGAATGAATTGACTGAGCATATATTTTTTAGTGGTTTAAAAGGCATTAGTTATGCAAAGTTCATGCATGCAAACAAAATTAATATATGAACTAAAGATAAATCTATGAACTGGCTGCACAAATCTCAGTCCATTTCTTTGCTTATTTTCCGCTCCCACCCTTTTTTCTCTCAACTGTTCACTCCTGAACAGACTTTTTGCTGAAATTCATAAATAGCCTGAAAAACAATAATTTAAGAGGTCAGCAGCTCCCAGCAAAAACCTCTGTTGCCCTTGACAGGATGCTTCTGGTTGGCTGAGTCTCTGCAGGGACCAAACAATCCTGATGGCCAGGTTGACCTGCCCTGGCAGTGCCCAGCTCCATACTGCAAATAGATTTTAGAGGAAAGAAAAGAGCTCTCCGTCTGTTGCATTCCGAACAAGTGTTTGGCAGCAGTGACTCATGCTGCCATAATGCAGGGATAAACATTTGGAAGACATAAAGCTGCAGCTTTAGAGATGATGGCAGGAAGTTGGATAGATGTAAGGTGCCACAAAGGAGAAGCTATCAAGGGGCAGGGCAGAGAGGTACCTGGCTTTCAAATCCATCCTCTGCTCTGAACAGGAGGGAGAACCATGGACAACATGCTGTGTACAGAGGGCACCTGCAAGTGGTCTCTGACAGGGCAAGATAAACCACTGCTCCCCAGCACTGGTGAGTATCAATTACTTGCGCCCCAGAAAAGGTACAGGATTAAAACCAGCAGCTCCTTTCCCGCAGATTTTGTTCAGCTTTTTACATGCTGGCTGTGAGCTGCCCATTAGCAGCTGACTGCTCAAAGGCAGCACACTGTGCTCAGGCTTCCTGCTGTGCATGTGGGCTCGCAGCAAAACTGACTCTTCCAGAATAATGGCTTTCTTGAAGGAAAAGGCAGTTGTAAAAAGTAGGGTATTACTCTGTATTTGATAACAATTACTCGAGAACTGTAATCTTGTCTCCATTTTTACAGCTGCTGAATGAGGATTCAGTGAAGAGCCCGTGCCAGGAGAAGTCTCAGAGCAAGGGAAGCAAAAGGAAAGGATGTTTGCTGAGCTGTGCCCTTCCAGCAGTGCTCTTGTCCCTTCAGCAAAGGTGTGCCACCAGCCTGACCATTTCCAGGGGAGCTGGCTGTAAGGATCTGGAGCTGGTCACCCTCAGCAAAGACCCTCCCAGGCACTTTTACAGGAATGATTTACAGAACCTGCTGAATTCCCCTGTCTTTGTGCCACCCCTTCAGTGCAGGCACTGACTGCTGTAAGCAGAGATCGCTAGGAAGCAGCACGGGAGCTGCTGCAAAAAAAGACTCAAAACCCTTTCCACAGTTTCAACTAGATTGAGGCAATACTCAGCCCAGAGAAAGAGAAGGTTTTACCGTTTCAAGCCTAGACTGTCATTGAGACAATCTTTTTTTTTTTTTTCCAGAGGGCTGGTATATGGTATTTTAAATAACATCATCAGACAGGTTAACTCTTACGATAGTTAAGTTTTTAAAAATTCTTAGGGGTTAAGTTTGACATTTCGATACAACATTATTAATCCTTCTGCTGCTGTTGTTTCCAAAAACACTGCAATAGCAAAGGTCTGGCATAGCCTACAAATAACCAGAAACATTGTGAACACCTCTAGGAATGTCACAGTAGATGTGCGTGAAATTGAAGTGTCCAAGTGATATGGTGCAGAATAATTATTTAAATAACATGCTAATCTTTGCTGGAAATTAGCAATACCATTTCAAGCAATGCAAATCATAAGCAATTACATGGAATTATCTGGTTACTTACACTGCAAACAGAAAAGTTAATTATTTCTACCCAAGACAACAGCCACAGCTTCAGCACATTCCCTTTCCCGCAGTTTTTGGAGATGCATTCATCTTCCCAAGTTCTAAAATTTGCTTCGCTTTTGTACTTACATTTTCTAAAACTGAAAATATAACCACATGTATATAAAATAACCATATTATAATAAAATTATATGAGAATTATTAACAAATGGGTCTACAATTCCAGTTTCCTCCCTGCCTAAAGCTGATGACCAGTTTGGACCCCAAAGGACTGATGTATTTAACACACACTGTGTGCTGGAGCTTTACATTTTCAGACCACCTGTGCAATGACAATTGCTGTGTGTTCAGTGCATCAAAGGCTGCAGAGGTATCACAGGTTCCAATCTTTCTGTATCACTCAGCTAAATTAATGAAGGTATTGGCATATAAAATATTTTCCCTTAGTCAGAAAAACATGCAGACTTGAGACCCATTACAGCTGTGCAGACTCCTGTTGAGATTCTTTCTTTATTGACCTTTCTTGATTTTTTTTTTTTCTAAAAACATTTCTTCAAACTGGACTTTATTTGACCTTTGATGTGCATTAAATCAAAAGCAAGAAATTTGAGTGCTGTGGAAACCACAGTCTCTCATGTGTTGGTTTCCAAGGGGACTTTCTACAGAATTTTTTCATCTCTTCACCATATTTCCAAATCTTCAGTTCTTCCAGCTAATCTGAGAAAGATCCATTTTGTTGCCTGCGAGGTTAGTGGGTGGCTGGGTCTGACATTCAGTACTGAAAGTCTCAGATCCAAAATAATGTGTTCGGTAGCTTGTCAACTAAATATAATGAAAAAGCAAAAGTCTTATAAAAGACTATTATATAGTTTGTGGTATTAAAGCATACAAATTTTAATGGTTTCTTTCTCAGTATAAACAGTAAAAAATTCAAATTGTCAAAAAATGGTGAAAGAAGATGAAAGTAAGAGTTGAGCTCCAAGTATGTTGAGAAAATGACCGAGGATAATAAAAACACAAGATGAATCGGAAGAGAAAATTTGTTTAAACCTGTCTAAATACAATGAGCTGTGGAACTTCATGAGTTGGTGGGATTTCTGTATTCACTGCATGGCCAAAGGATTTCTGTGTCCAGATTCCTGAGTGCCACCTCTCCCTCTGGCACAGCCCACATCCCATGCCAAGTTCAGTGGTCCCAGGTCACAGTGTGCTGGTGTTGTAGCTCTGCCCTGCCAAATCTTCATCACCCCTCCAAGTGTCAGAGATACTGCTAAGGCCTCTCCCTGGTACCAGAGACATCTCATCATGCCATGGCTCTCTGCCTACTGCAGCAGTGGAGGCTTCAATTTGTTCATGTTCCTGTCACTTCCGTGGTTTTTTGTTTGTAAACCTGCAGTTCTGACAGTTGTGTTTGTAACTAACAAGCCACAGACTCCTCAGAGGGATCTCAGCCAAAGTGACTCTGAGTGTGATCTTCCACAGTGAAATGTGGTTGCTGTCTGCAGAGTGACAGTAAAAGTTGTGCTCATATTTTGCTCCTCCAGACCCATTCCCTCAGCTTATGAGGGAAAACAAGGTTTGTCTGGCTGTCAGGATTGCAAACTCAGGCTGACATCTGAAAACTGAGCTGTGCTCTCCTGGCATCATCATCCACCCCCAGCTCTGGAATTTGTACTTCACTCTTAACTTTGTTGATGCTGAAGGCAAAATTATCCACCATCATGACAATGACACCCGTTGTTGTTAAGGAAATGCCTTCAGCACGAGGCACTATTCTCAGCTTTCTCAAAAGTTATCCTTTGTATTCTCATCTTTCATGCTTTTTCTCAGCCCAGGGGTGATTTTCTTCCCTTGTGAAAATGTAGCTAAATACTGACCAGCTATTAGTGAGATATTTTGGCTCTGGATGAGGCAGTTTCACTAGATAAAGCTTTAAAAGCTTTTTTTTTTTTTGCTACTGGGCAGTTTATAAATAACTTCTTTTAAACACTCTCAGAATCCTATTCATCTAGCTTTTTGCAGTGACATTGATTCCACTGGTTTTACAGAAAGTTGCCTTTTTAAATCTCTGGAAGTTTGTATGGGCCACACAAAGTGTGGGACAGTTCTTGAAAATTGTTTATTTGTTCAATTTGGGAGGGTGGGGTGGTGTTTCTAAAGCAAATCTTTCAAGGAAGCAAATCCTGAGTATTTTCCTTGCCCATCAGAAGTAACGGGAGGTAGGTGTCAGGAGAAGGCCATTAGAACATTGTTCCATAGAGGGAATAGAAGATGAATGATTCATATTCTTGCTTTGAGCAAGAGTAAACAAGTCTTTCTGTGAGCAGGAGGAACGATAAAATAAGGTTCCTATAGATCTTTACATTTTCACATTACTAGACATTTTCAGTCTTCTGCCCTTGCTTCTCTCCTCGAATCCTCCATCCTCTCTGTGGCCCAAACACCTCCCACTCATGTGATGGGGTCCTTCCCACGACCCTCTGTTCCATTCTGGAAGCATCTCTATTTCCCTCTTTCTGGTCTCCCACAACCATGCTGCTGTATCCTGCAGCTGTATCTGTTCAGTACTGGATGGGCAAGAGGTGGAATTGCCTGGAAATAAGGGTGTCCTGATTGGGGTCATCAGGCAGCTCAAGTTGTGTCTCTGCTATTTCACTGTCATTTCTCCCTAAAACCACAGGAGTTCGAGTCTGGGGAAACCTCTGTTCCTGTGATGAACGTGGTTTGTATTTGCCAGTTGGTTGAAAATTTGCTTGAGGGGAGGTGTTAGCAGTTTGATTAGACTGATCATTATCTTCCTAAGAAAATGTCCAAAAGCCGTTAATGAGTTTTCTTTGTGTCCTAAACCTCTGAAGATGGTGAACGGTCTAGCAGGGAAGCCGTGTGAGAAACAGCTGAGGTCACTTGGCCTGTTCAGCCTGGAGAAGATAAGAGTGAGGGGAGGCCTCATCAGTCTGCAGCTTCCTCACCAGGGGAAGCAGAGGGGCAGGCACTGATCTCTGCCCTCTGGTTCTGAGGGAACAGCATGAGGCTGAGTTCAGGGAGGATCAGGTAAGATACTGGGAAAACATTTTTCCTCCAGAGGGTGTTTGGGCACTGAACAGGCTCCCCAGGGAAGTGGTCACAGCACCAGCCTGACAGAGCTCCAGAAGCATTTGGACATTTCTCTCAGGCACAGGGTGTGACCCTTGGGGCTGTTCTGTGCTGGGCCAGGAGTTGGACTTTGATGATCCCTGTGAGTCCCTTCCATGTCAGGATATTCTATAATTCTATGAAACTGGACCTGAAAAGTTTCCTTCACTCCAGAAATCAGTGTATAGGAACATAACTCCCACAAATCCCTTCACTTTCCACAGCAACAAAAGGGTCACAGACTTCCTTTATCAGCTCCCATAATACTTGTAATTACTCATGTTGATTTGGAGACATGGACAAGGCATATTAAAATTAACAATAAGTAGAAATTTCCCACTTATTTTTTCTCTCTATTAAGTTTAGAGTAAGTTTGATTAATAAAACCTGAATTCTCATCAGCTGGATGCTGATATATACTCCCACTGAGATATACTCCCACTGACCTAAGTGTGCACCTGAAGAGGAATTAGGGAGAAGCTGGCTGTGAATGGTTAGCTCTATTTTAATACCTGGGTAGTATTATAATGACATAACTATGTAGGCAGATCAGATAAATATTGACTTGTGGTTGACAAAGAGATGCTTTAAAATACCCACTGAGTGCTGTCCCTGGCCATGCACTCTCATTTCTGCTTTCCTCTGTGTCCCTGGATGAGATCCTATCCCACTGGCATCAGTGGCAAGGCTCCCAGCTGCACCAGCAGGGCTGTAATTTTACTCTTCAAATTAACACGTTACAAACTTTTGTATGTGTTGTCATATAGGTGGACAAAATAAAAATGAAATAGTTTTGAAGGCTCTTTCTGTAACACAGTGAAGGGACTATGATTTGAACTCATCCAGCTTTACTGAAGTCAGTCTGTGTAGAGGGAATTAAGCAATATGAATGCAATTTTTAATTGAAACTCCATGCTTGTGGATTTTTCACATATCCAAGAAACTGGAAAAAGAAGATAAATGTTTCCCGGATACTTATGAGTGCACCTAGTAAATTTTACAGCTATTAAAAAACAAACCCAGAAGCAAACAATAAATAATTCCCCCAAGTAAAAAAGTACAAACACATCCCGAGTGGGCACAGGCTGCCTTCCTCCTCAGTCCCTGTGAGCTGGTTCTGCTGACAGGGGAACCCTCTCATCACAGCCAGGGCTGAGTGTGCACACACCAGCAGTGAGGAAAGCACCTGGAACGTGATGTCACCTGGAGGTTGTGCAAACCTCTAATGATAGAAGATTGTGTTTGGAGAAGATAAAAGAAAATGAATCACACAAACAATCAGATGAGATCTATGGAGTCTGCCCTGGCATGTGGATGGGAGTGATGGAGAGCTGTCCCTGGGATTCCTCACAGAGGCCAGGAGCTGGCCTGGCCCCAGCCCAGGCTGGGTGATGAGATGTCTCTGCCATCTCGAGAGCAGTGGCACTCACAGGGCCCAGGTGAGTGTCTCCCACTGACAGCCCAAACCGTGGCACAGGGACACACTGACTTGCTAAAAAGCAAAGGAACACAGCTTTGGTTTCCAAGTGCTCTGGAAAGAAAAGCCTTGATGCAATCTTGCATAATTTGGGGTATTTGAGAATGAATGGAAAAGCAACAAACTTTAAATGAGTCTATGTTGGGCAAATGATGATTGTGCAATCCTTGCACAAAATACATTTCTGGGAATAGAAATGGCCTGTTCTAAACAGAAAAATAGTGCATTGATGGAACTAAGGTCCCAAATATTTCAAAAGTAGGAATCAGCAAGGATCAGCTGTGGAAAGAGTTTTGTGTGGGGTTTGCAGCCCCAGAGCTTGAGGGGCATCTTCCAAGTGATAACTCCTCTCTTTCTGTGGGAAACTCCATAGCTGTATTTAAGGGAGAAAATATTTAGAGATGTATCCTTATAGGTGTTTGTGTACATGTGATGTATACAACGTAGACGTGCAAATATTTGGAAAAGAAATATAAACTGATTCCAAAACCAGACAAAATGAAACTGGTGACAACCCAGGGTATATTTTACACCCAAGAGATGAATAGACAGGAGATGAGCTCACGATGAGCCATGGGCATCCCCGTCTAAGGGTTTTTCCCAAAGATCTCAGTGTGATTCAGGGCATTCTATCTTCGAGTTAAGCAAGCACCTTGCAGTGCTTTCTTAATGAAAGAGAGGCAGATTATATTCTTTTTTTCTTTTTTCCTACCAAGGCCATCACGGCAGGAAAAACACCAAAGAAATGGAACACGCTGAATGTCCCGTCCTCCCGGGTGGGGCAGCGAGTTGGGAACCAGGGAGGGGAAAAGTGGGGCCCGGCCTGCAAGGGGCGCTCCCGGGCGGGGCATCGCACCTGTGCGGGGCGGGACAGGGCACCTGTGCGGGGCGGGACAGGGCACCTGTGCGGGGCGGGACATCGCACCTGTGCGGGGCGGGACATCGCACCTGTGCGGGGCGGGACAGGGCACCTGTGCGGAGGGGCGGAGCGGGGCGGGACATCGCAC
>VWZT01009612.1:243850-320632 GCA_013397055.1 Pachycephala philippinensis
GGGGTGCGGAGCGGCCGCGGCCCGCAGGTGAGTGCGGCGGGGGGCCCGGCTGTGACTCAGCAGAGCCGCCCCCGGCACCGTGCGCGCAGGGACGCCCCGGGAGGGTCCCCCCGCATCCCGCTGCCCGCCCGGGCCGGTGCCGGGAGGAGCGATAAAGGGTTCGGGCTGCGAGCGGGGAGCGCCCTGCGGTGCCGCAGCCCGGCTGCATCCCGGCCCCTCCGGGGAGGCGGCTTTGGGTTCCCCGCGCTCCCCCGTGGCTGACGCCCCCGGGATGGGGCGGTGGGTGCGGGCGGGAGCTGCCTGTAGAGGGGCCTGGGGGGCACCGCAGCCTCGCCCCGGGATGCGGCTGGGAAGGAGCCGCTCTGTTCCCCGCGGGTCTCTCTCCGTGCAGGGCGCACCTGCCGCGGTGCTGCGCCGTCCCCGGCCCCTGCCGTCCGCATCGGGCGGGGCTGTGCTGCTGCCCGGCCCGGGCTCTGAGCGCCTCATCCCTGCTCCCTGCAGCCGCGGTGCCCATGGAGCCAGGCTCAGCTCCCTGCGCTTCCCGCTGGCCAGGCAGGTCGCGGCGTTTCCCGACACGGTCTGTAATTCCCTTGCGTATCAGAAGGGAACAGGGAAGGGTATGATGCAACCCATGTGTACAGGTCGGGCGACCTGCTTTTTCTCTTACTGTAATGACTTGAATTCATTAGCAGATGGCTTTGTGGTGCCTTTTGGAAAGCAGGTGTGATAATGGGCTTCCAATTTCTACCTGCAACATAAACATGGACCAGCCGTGAATGTCACAATTCTACCACTCCTTCCCTTCCATACTATGTTACCCTTCCCTGTTCCCATCCAGTGCCCAGATTCTCATTTCAAGCATCTAAAATTCTTTCTTAGCTGCTTCTTGACTCTTTCTCAATTAGATGTAGTTCAGTCTGTTCACTTCTGAACTACAGTAAGCTCTATTTTGGGAAAACTAGGCATATAGTACACTAAAAGATTTATTATCACTGCCTTCCTTTGAACAGTGACGTAGTTCATGTAGCAGTGTTGATACTAAAATCCTGTCCAAGTTAATGCTCCATGAATGCAGCTGTTCTCTTCACCTTGAGCTATTGTTTTGGGTTTCACAAAGTAAGGCACAGTTACCCTTATGTGAAGGGTGAATGTGTTCCAGGTGAGACTCCATGAAACTTGGAGATAGAAGCAGAAAGGTTTGTTTCCATAGAATTAGAACACTCACTTCTGAAATATGAAAGTTGGGTCCAAAATGCAGACGGGAGCAATGGCTTGAACAGTGTTTCAGTGAAGTACTAGAATTATAAAGACAGGGTCTCTCTGTTCCTTTTTCTCAAAACTGTAAATGAAAAGTCCATTTTTACAAGGAGGGTCTTCTGCAACCTGACAAGAAATGTGAAAAGTGAATTTGGATCTCTCTTAGGCTAAGGCTCAGACCCCCTGCTTTGTTGCTAAATGACCTGGGGTTACCCTGATGTATCTGCAAATAAGCAGGTTTAGGAGTCTCATTTACATAGCAAATTCCTCGCCCATAAATTCTCTATGGACAGTGGCATTTTCTTGCTGTTAGCTGCAGGTGTTTGCAGAAAGGTGCTAAGGTGCTGCTCCTGTACCTCCCTCCTGGTGATCTTGTGTGGCTCTGTGCTCATCCATCCCTTCCTGTAACCTGGGAGTTTCAAAGTCCTTGTCATCAGGACAGTTGGTTTCTATGAGGTAGTAACTTTCACACTGCTTTGTCTTTACTGTCACGACTGTCTTCAAGGTTCTCAGGTTCTGCTATGTAAGTTGTTGGACAATCACTATGTTATACCTGTAAAAACAGAGTATATTGCATGCAGTGAAGAAGATGTGAATGGCTTACTGGACAATGGGGCTGCCACAGCTCCATCTCTCCAGGACCTCCCCCCTTTCTTCAGTGCCAGCTCTCAGGCCCCTGCATCTTACATGGGCTGGATCGTGTGCCAGGACAGCCCAGCTGGAGAGACTCTGGGGAGAGGGAGCTGAGGGCTGGTAGCTGGCGGCAGTTTGGGAGGGGATGGACACACCTGGGAGATGCCACAGTGCATGGAGAGAAAACAGGATGCCTCAAGAGGGTAAAAAGACAGAACAGCTCTTCCTCTGGAAGAAGGAGGCTTTTAATTATTGCATACATTTGTTCCAGGAGTGCTGCTCACGATTCTTCAGCATCTTCTTTAACCTGGAGATTAAATGTATGTTAAAAGAAAAAATAAAAGAGGCCACAAGGCCTGATTACAGTGGTCAGCAGCAGCATGAGTGGCTGTGTCTCTGAATCTTTGTAAATCAGTCCTGTCTGCCCCACGGGAGTTGCCATGAGATGAGACAAGGAATGAAATGCTTAAATGTGACAGCTGTGGATGTGTTTCTTAAATACTGAATCAGCTGCCTAGCCCATGTTCCTTGATGTTCCTTGGTTGCCAGACCATTTAGAAACACTTGTTAACACCTCACATGAAAACTCTGGTATCTGTGGATGATACAGAATGGTGCTAGTCCAACACACTAACTGGGTTTATGTCCTGGCTTGGACTAGGTATTGAATCCATGGGCTTTTAGTGGAGAAACTGTCTGGGTTTATTACTACAGAAGAGAGCAACTGCTTGTAATTATCCCGTCTCTAGCTAATACTACTTTCTTTTCTGTGCTGCTTTCTATTATTAGTTTGTTTCACAAGGAATTTATTTCTGGAACAGCTTAAAAGGTATCTTTTCTTGACACTTCATATGAAATCCTCAAGTTGTGCTCTTAAAAATGACCACTTACTACCTGAAGACTTCTCTGGTGTTCTGTGAATAGCCAAATAAAGGCCACATATATTTAAATAATGGAGCTTTGCTTATCTCTAATCTCCTGGTGGACTTTTGCTCCTGAAATTGATAGCCTGAATGAAAGGGAACGAAGAAAAAAATAGTCTTCTATTCAAAGTCCTTTGTAGAGATTTGTTTGCCTTTCTCCACTCTTCCTTTCCCAGATGCTTTATCAACTCAAGATCTGTCTTCCTGCCTTTGAGAGAGTACAGTTCATGTTTACACTGTAGTTATTCCTTAACTGTCAGAACTGCTCCGAACTGGAGCAATGTTTACAACCTGCCTGATGATGGTTAGTGATTGTATGGTTCTTGCTCATGCCGTAGGTGAGGAGGATAATAACCAGGATAACAGCCAGGTGATGGTAACAGAAACAGAGAACGTGGCTACACACTGCACACTCATCTCAGATGTATGATGGTCCCAAAAAATGTGGTGAATTACTTGCAAGGTATAGCTGGAAACACTGCTTTTGCTCTGATGGGATGGCTGGTAATTTGAACCATGCTTGCTCTAGAGCCCGAGTCAAGATCTCTCTTCTGTGGTGGTCCCTTGCAATAGATTTTTGCATCAGCCTCAGAGTCTTGCATTTTCTTTTTAAATTGTTTTGCATTGGTTTCACATTGTTTTCCTTTCTGTGCAGCAGTAAGGTGGCAGTAGCTGAGGTAGGTTCAGAAGGAGAGGCGAACCCTTGTGAAAAAAGCCCAGGAGCACTGCTAGGAGAACAGGCAGCAAGGCATTTCTGCCTCAGGTGCTAACACTTTGTCCTCCTAGGGAATACAGCTGAACTTTAGGAACCTCCTCCGTTTGGAGCTGCAGCTGGGGAAACATGAGATCCAGTTTCTTATTTCAATGGGCTGAGCACGAGGCTCACATTCCCCAGCATCACCCCTGTGCTCTGGTATTCTGTGTTCAGATCTCCCCTACCTGGTGTGGCTGCTGAGGGAGCTTGACCATCCTGCATGTGTCCAATTTCTGGTTTAAGGTTTAAACAGCCAACAAGGGACAGTGTTAATCTATATGAATGAGACGGTTTCAGCAGATGGTTTTGGCCAGCCCTGAGTGACATCCTTTGGAAGATGACAGAACAGTCACATCCAAGGTTCAGGTGGTGTGTGGCAGCCCTGTGAGAATCTGTTAGCACTGGCTTTGCCTCTCTTCAGGGAGCAGCCTGCATCCCCTCCAGAGAGCAGGCTGCAAAGACAAATGTGTGCTGTTTGTTACCATCTCATCTTCAGGATCTTGCTGCAGAAACACCTGAAGCTAACAAAAGTTTGTGAAGCTGTGCTGATTGCAGTAGATATCCTGCGTGGTGCCTGCTGCTGAGAGAGTGGGTGCTGGCACAGGGGCACACGGGGGCCGTGCTGGCAGCCCGAGTCCTTACACCGATGATGATGATGTGCTTCATGACTCAGTGCTTCCTGGCTCACAGCCTGAGTCATCTTTTTGGAGGCCACTGGACCTCGTAATGAGGAGCTGTCAGGATCCTAGGATTAATTCCAGTGCTTGGAGGTGAGCCACTTACTGCTTTATAATTCTGCTGAATGTCTTGGGCCATTAGTTCAGATATCAACCAGAATAATAAAAGCTAATCTGCTGTCGTTTTTCTCCTTTGGGTCTGTGGAGAACAGGAGTAGATCTAACAGACAAGAAGCCAGAGAAAATGTGTTCTGGAAAATTCCTTTGGACAGCCAGTTCTTTCACTTTGCCTTGTGTTTATGCTCTGCAGGGAATGTGTATGGGTCATCTGGGCAGTGGAAGGTGACTAATGACTGCCATAGCAAGTAAATCTGAGGTCTAGAGGGCACAGGTAGTGTTGTCTAAACCATGAAATTTTTATTTAAAATGTCTGTTCACTTTTCTGCTTTAAAAGGTTTCATATCAGTTTCGTTAGCACCTGTAATTTACTTTCCCAAGGTAAACTGCTATTGGTCTAGGTGTAGAGGACTGTGAATGCCTTAATCTGGAGCTAAATTGCCGACTTGTTATTGTTTTCTTTTATTCCTGTATTTTGGAATATTTATTACTAGGCGTAAAAATAAAAAATACGTTTAGTCTTTCCTTTTGAAGTCAGCTGGCAGTTGCAAACCACTATTAATAGTGAGCCTGTGGGTTCTGGCACACAGGAAGTGGTCACTATCACCCCAGGCCAGGTCATTGTTATCCCCTTTGCAGCTTGCTCCACTGGATGGAATTATGGCTGCTTGCTTATGTCAACCAGTTTAATTAGTGTATTGCCTTTAGTGTTTCCCATTGCCATCTCCCTTTGCAAAGGCAGAGTGTTGGGGTACTTTATTTTACAGGAGGAGCCAGTGTCAGACACCTCAGCTGTGCCTCAAGAGGAAAGCCTGGATGTTTGCAGGGGAAAGGGCCCAGAGGCATCAGCAGTGAGGAAGCTGACAAATATACAGCCCACCACCAGGATGTGTGGCATGAAGCAGAGGGCAGAAAAGACTGAAAGCAGGGTCTAGGGAGGAGAAGGGAGTCCTTACAGAAGGGCAGCTGACCCCCATGTCACCTGCAAGTGTGAGGTGCCAGGGTGAAAGCTGAACTGGCACTGACTGAAGTATTAAAGCTTGCAAGCCCCTGCCAAACAGTGCCAACAGTGCTGTGCCAAGGGGGCTGCAGCCACAGAGGGCTCATTCAGGGGGCAGGGGATCCAGGCCTTGAAGCAGCAGCAGAGATCCTTGAAGCAGCACTTGTTGGCAACGTCAGGTTACATGTTGGTCTCCTCGTGTGTTTCTCCATCAGAAACAGAGCTGACATCGGCATGCCCTGCATTAATTGCAAGTAATAATGAGGCAGCAAGTGAATTAGAGCATCTTATCTGCAGCTCTCCTCCCAGGGGTGGGCTGGCTGCTGAGGTGTCCTCCCATGTGCCTCTCCACAGCCACAGCTGCAATTTGAACATGTCCCTTCCTCCTTACAGGGATCTCCCAGGCTGCAGTTAATTTCTAAAATAAAATCCTAAGGTGAGAACAAGCTCTTTGCTCTGAAAAGAAATGTAAGAGTGAAGTCCTGGTTCTCCATGGTCACTGGCCATTCCCGCAAGCTTCTGCTGGGTTGGATTAGGTTAAGTAGAGCTTCTGTGGAGGAGCTCCTCAGACCTGGTGTGCTGGGGGAAAAGTAAGTGAGAGTCTTCCCATTCCTCCTCCTCAGTATCTCTGGAGAGCACCTTGGGTATCCAGCAGCTGTGCAGGCCCTGGTAACACTCTGACTCATTTGGTTTTGGCAGGAAGTCAAAACTAAGAGGTGGTGGTGCTTGAGGGTGATGGGTGGGTGTGTGGGCAGGGTGGCCATCTAATGCTGTGCAGTTGGAAAACTGGTGCTTTGTGGCACATCCTTCTTCTACCCAAAAACAGTTTTAGTAACACTATACCTTTGGAAATACAAAGTACAGTACAGCTTCAGGGAAATCTGATATCTGTTTTGAAGCTGGAATCCCCATCTTTCTGAACTGCCTGTAATTTGCTTTCTCTGATTCTTGTGTTTTCCTCCCTCTGTCCACAGCCACTGGTGCTACCTAATCCTTAAAATACCTTCCTCAGACATTTCCAGGTGCAGGCTCTGTGTTGCACCTCACAAAATTGCAGTCTAATTCTCGTAAATTAAAATGCAATTAAATAAACCTGTTCTTCCACTGTAAAACAGGGAGGAAGGAAGCATTTTCCTTCTGCCCTTCCCTCTCCTGCCTCTCTTGCCCTGTTGTTTCCGTATTGCACAAATTGGCCAGTTCTTCCTGGAATATGGGAGGATGCTGAAGTGCATGAGAAGCTCACCCACCACATCTGCCAGGGCAGCTGAAACAGCTGTGTCCAACCTGCCCAACCTCTGCCTGGCAAAGCAGGGCTCAGGGAATGAAGGAGGTGAGCTCATCAAGGAGGAGAAGTGCACAGTCCTATTTATCCTGGTGTTGTGCAGCTTTCTTGGCAGGAAAATGCTGCGGTCACACATCAGTGATTTAAAACAAAAGTAGAAAGTGGACATCTGGGGAGTTACTCCAGCAATGAGAATGCCCATGAGAGGAACAGCTTTCCACAAAGAGCAGACAAGGAAATAAACACAGAGGCATTTCCGTGTCAGAAAGGTGCGTACAGGCGCGTGCTCAAAAGTCTGAAGCTCATGGTGGATGGCAGACCTATTGGAGTTCCTCAAAATTGTACTGGAAGAAAAGGGGTGAAACATAATTCTGATCCCACGACGCCACTGCGTGGAGAAGGTCAGACCATCTTGCCTTTTTAACAGCAACAAGCAAAAGCTCCAAAGTATATGAGTTGATAGGTGTCAGGGTTTGACTAGATGATCTTTAAAGATCCCCTTTCAACCCAAACTATTCTATGATTTTCTGAGTGATGGATGTCAACTCTCCAGGCATCTTCTAGGAAAGGAATATAGGAAGCTCAATGGCCTGTGAGTTTGAGTGCCACGATGGACACCTTTTGATGGAAGGTGATGAGAGTGTCTTCAGAGCAGGTTTCATAGCCATGTGGAAAGCACTAGTTGGAAACATAGGCGTGAGAGGCATGATGCCTGTGAGATGAATGTAGAAGAAGCTGCAGTTAGGCTGGAGGATGAGAACAGAAGTCAAATAGTCTTGTCAAGCTGCAGGTATGGTTGAAAATTGACTTCTATCCAACAGGTGCAGATATTTATGGAAGAAGCAGGTGTAGACTCAGCTGTAGAATGGAAAACAATAGATGTGGTAGAGATTTCATGGAGGAAAAAAGTTGTTTGAGATCACAGGTTTGACGTGGTTCACTGGTGACAAAGCTCTGGAAACTGCCCACAAAATGAATGACATTGTGCAGGACTGTTCCTTCAGCATTGCTGAAGTGCCGCATCTGATCTTTGTGCTCTGGAATTCAAGACAGGCATGTTAGGTGCTGTGTCTGGAAAATGCTCAGTTTTCCCTGTAAGAATTACCAGGTGATTAGGGAGTGGAAGAGAGAACAGTTATGTCCTTTTTGAATGCTTATAACAACCTTCTCCTGTGTCAGCCCTCCGAGGAAGGAAACAATTTGTTCCTTGTCTGCAGTAGATAAGAAAATAGCCATAGGTTTAAATTTCAGCAAGAAAGTTTCAGGCTAGGTGTCAGGAGAGCAAAGCACTTGGAGATTGCCTGGAGCAAGCAGTGGAGTTTGCACCTCTGGTTCGGTAAGGACAGGTTAGACACACTTCCACCAGAATGATGGGAGTGTAAGGCATCCATCCTTGGTGGACAAGCTGGACCAGCCTTGGTTTAGGCTGTCAGGAAATGTGAGGCTGTCCTTCCAGTGACTGCAGGCATGGTCCTTCACAAGCAATCTCAGTCTCCTTAGCAGCCACCCCCCTTTGAGACTTACTTTTGTTTCTTTAAGACAGATTTCTTTTAGGAAGACAACATAATCAATTTTTCCTTCCTTGATTCTTCCTATTAATTGCCTAAACAAATGCTCTGTCAGCTCTGGTCTTATGTTATTCCACTTTATATTTAAATGACTTGGCAGATTCTGTTACTTCTATGTGTGTTCCTTCAGCAGAAGGAAGGACACTAATTGTTTTACTTCTAGAGCAAGACACAGAGATAAAACCTATAATTCAGTCTACATCTGAGCTGCTAATCAGATTGGAAGGGAAATAATATGAAGATTAACAAATGAAATCTTCACACATAAACTGAGGTGTCTTAACTGTGTTCTGGACCCATTGAAGCTTCAGTGTGCTGGGTGTGTGTTGGTGTGCAGATGTGTGTATCTGTCTCAGCTGATCACCCTTTGCAGGCTGAAGGGGAGAGTTTGGATGAACACATACTGGTGTAAGATGGGGTGACTGGTGTGAGGGATTCACTGGATGAGCATTGTGCCCAGGGGCACAGTGTTGGTGGGAGACCTGCATGCACCTTCCCCTTTTCCTCTCTGACTGGTCTGAGCCTTTGGTCTGGCAAAGCGTAGCCCCTTTCAGCCTGACAGTTTCCAGCCATCCCTGGTGCTGTTGGCTGAGCAGCACTGCTCTGCTGTGGTACCTTGCTGAGAGCTTTGTGTAATGGCCTTGTTGGTGCTTGGAATGAGTTAAGCAATTGCTGAAATTCTACCAGGATTCTGCCTGATTTTTGGGCTCCCCACTGGTTCTTTACCTGAGACCACTGAAAGTACTGTGACTCTCTGCCTTGAAGCTTGAGCATTGCTACATCTCATGCAATGAATGTCTTGCTTCTGCATCAGCTGATGGTTCCAGGCCACATCCCTGCTCGTTATTCCAGGAGTACCTGCTGCTGTCATTGCTTGCACAACAGCTGGAGCTGATGTGTCCTCTCCGAGTTCTGGCCAACAAGGGCTTGCTGCCAACAGCAGAGCTGGCCAGAACTTTATGGCATTTAAGGGGGATTTTCTTGTGATTTCTGTTTGTCTCCATCTCCACCTCCACATATCTGAGGTTTTGGTTGGCTCTAGGGGTCCCTCCAACAACACTGTGTAAACTTGGACAGCTATTGAACACTGGCTGCCTCATGTTCTGGAGAGACTAAAACATTAATGACTTGTTTTAAAGCATTTAAACAGAGTGGGAAGCTGCACATATGTATGAGCCTGGTTAGGTGTATTTTTCATGCCTTGAGGCTCCTTGTGAGTACTTTGTGGGCTCTGTGCTATTGTCCTGCCCCTGCTGTCCCTGACACCTCTGCAATCCCTCCCACAACTCTGTATTCCTCCTTTGCTGGCTGCACCCTCACCTTTCCATGGGTGCTGTGCACCCATCCCCTCCCTGCAAGGGGCTCACAGCCACACTGGGATCCCCCACTGGGGCACAGCCCCTGTTCCCTGGCCACCCCATTCCTCCCTCACGGAGCCATGGGTTGCAGGGCTGGTGCTCCCAGGGAAGGTAAATGCATAGGTGCTGGAGTGTTATTGGCTGTTCCTGGCTGCTTGCTGGGTCTTCAGGAAACTCTGAATGTGTGTGACATGGAGCTGTGCAGTTGGATGGAAGAGCTGAAGCCTTTGATAGTCATGAGCTTTGCTTTTTCTTGTTTTCCAAAATCTAGTTACCAATATCTGATATTTTTGTTGTGACTCGATAGATTCCTTTATTAACTGGGTACAGTTAATACACATAAAGTGATGTAAAACTGACTGCTTATGCCAAATACTGCAGTCCACAAGGCTTCATCCCACTGGTTTTACTCCACACAGTGCAGCCCCGTGGGGCTGAATTGTCTGATTTATATTGTCTTTGTGTACAGCAACATCTAGATTGGAATTTTTGGCTTTTTCTTTTGTGCCTGATTTTTGGTGGCTTCTCTAAATTTAGTACTCTTTTTTTTACCACATTAAAAAACCTTAAAGTGAAAAGTATGTAATGTGTTAATTAGGGGCTTTGGGAGGGAAACTCCTAATCTTTTGCAAGGCAATTCTGTTGGAAGGGAAGCAAGGGACTTCAAGAACTTCAATTAAACATGTACATCTTCTGAAAGACCCGAAGTAATTGAGAGCTGAGAACAGAGTGTTGGTTAATGGGATCTCTGGGTCAGACTCCGAGCCTTAGAAGTCTGATGCTGCACAGCTTGTCTCTAGAGACAGGGCAGGAAAAGCTGGGGCCTGTTTCGCTCTCTGACAAGAGATCTCCCAGAGGAACTGTGAGGAGTAGTGTCTTTGCACAGCTACTTTTTTTTTTTTTTTCCCCTAAAAATACATTTTTAATCTATTATGTTAGTGGTTCAGCTGCTGTTCCTTTGCTTCAGCCTTGAAGGATAAATATCTCATGTACACATTGTTTCTAGAACGATGGATTCCTCCTATGCTGTGTCATTGTGTGTTATTGTATCCCCAGAGCCACCACGGTGTTGGTTTGCCCTGCTCTGCTGGTGCTGTAGGACTGTTTTGGGGATGCTCCCATGCTCCAGGGAGGTTGGGTGGGTGCTGTGGCAGCACCTGGTGTGGGTGACCCACCCCTGTGCAGAGACTGCAAACGTGGCATGACCTACACTAGCCATTTTCTGTGCCAGTACTTCAGCTGGGTAGTTCATTTATGGAGACTCACACATCCGTGAGAGTTTCTTGTACTCTGAGCACTTGAGGTTTTTCAAAATAGATATTTTACAGCTGATGAGAAGCGTCATTTTTGTGGGATTACCTGTCTTCTGTGTCTGTGGATGTTGAGGTTTATTACATCTTGCTTCTGAAATGCTCTAAAAATTCTGACTTTATCTACAGCCTTAATTGCTGCCCATTAAAACCTCTCTGATCCACACTGAATAGCCATGGAGATGGATGGAGGGCTGAAGGGCTTCAGGGATTGTGGAAGGCATCAGGTCACTGCAGTACATTAAGAATAACCAAGTCTAAAAATAGGAGTTACTGAAAATTAGAGATTGAATAAATTTCTGGGAATGTTAGAAGATGTTCACACAAATAATAGTGATGGATTTTTCTGCAGTGGAGTTAGAATGAGAATAAAAATGGGAAGATACTTCACAAAGCACTCTGCCTACTGCAGCTACAGGGGTGTAGATAGTAAATGTGAGCCAGCTGCAGTCTGAAGGTGCATGGAGGAGACTGTCATACTTACAATGCTTTAGGATCACAACAAATGCAAACATCACTTTACTACCCTGCACTACCAAACATCGGGGGGGTGATTCTGTGGCACCCTGTGTGCCTGACCTGTGGCTATGTGCATCGTGTCACAGACAGGCTCTCTTTGTCCCCTGGCACACATTGGCTGTGCACAACTGCTGGTGTAGAGTCAAAAAAAAAGGTGTTAAAAACCCAACCAAACCAGTGTGTGGGTGTGTCATTTCTGCTAGAAAAGGAATGGAAGAAAGAAAAAGAAAGGTTTTTAAAATCATGTGGAAGGACTTGGACCTGCCTTCAGCCTGGAAGTATTTTTTAACTCCACATTTCTTTTAGAACCTGATAAACTATACTTCTCCTCACAAAACAGTTACTGGAATTAGAAAGTTTTATCCCTCATCCCACGAGGTTGCAAGTATAAAAGCATTACCTTAGGGATGTGTCTGATCCTCTCTGAGCTAAAGCACACAAGCACATAATTCCCAATACCTTGGAGACTGATGTTTAATTGAGGAGTTAGTGGTGCCAGAAGAGGGCTTTCTGTGGGGCTGTGCTAAGTGTCACCAAATACAGTTTCAGGATCTCAGACAGAAGCATTGGTGTTGCTAATTGCTCTGGGGGTGTTTTTTAAGTGGCAGATGAGACCTGAGACACTCAGACTGATCGCTCTGTCATGCAGCCAGCCAGAGCATAGAGCTGTTATCCTAGAGGGATGCCAGTAACTCGTCTGTGACTAACAGCTGGGGGAACACTTCTCTGACCCTGGAATTTCAAAAAATGTTGACTCATCTTTTCTGTTTATTGATGCAAAAATCAATTTAAGTGAGTTGTGGGGTTTTTTACAATAGTTGAATGGATGCAACTTCTCTCCATCTTGCTTTTGTCATCTCCGTGCAGTTTGCCTCATCTCTGCATTAAAAGCAGATGAAGAGACTGGAATTTCTAATGGCTTTTGCAGTGAGTCACAAGTGCTTGTCTAGACTCCTTGACAATTTTTATGTTTTCTCACTATCACGTAGGATGAGAGTTTCTCTTCAGTAAACTGTTTACACAGTCAGCTCCAAGCATAAGAGTTTTCCTATTTGGAGAGTTTTACAAGCTTATGCCAAAGCTGTATCTTAACTTGGTGTGTCCATGCTGAGACCTTCATGACCCCATCTCCGTTCTCATCTTCAGGAAGTTCTTTCATCTTATATTTACATAGCCAACATTCATATTTTTAATTTTTTGGAGGAAGATGTAGTGAGACTAGATTGGCTCCTTTGCTCTTCCCCTGAATCAAAACTCCTGTCTATCTATCTATGTCTGTGTCTATCCATCTATCTCCTTATTTCCTGAAGGGACAGGTGCACCTACAAAATGTGATTCACTCGTCTGTTGCTCCTGCTAACAGGGTGTGAGGTTTGTTGGTGGTGTCCTAGTCCCAAAAGGGAGCAGCAGCAGCAAACCTTTTCTAGACACATTCAACAAGTGGCCAAAGTCATGGCCTAGCAGTGTGTGCTGTTGTGTGGCTTCCCAGCTCTGGAGGGCTGGGTCACCTTTTGGAAGAGGGAAAATGAGCATGTTAGGTGGGGTAGGTCTAATGAAGTCATCTAGCTGCCAAATCCAGAGAGTGAATGAAATCTCTAGCTTACTAAAATTAATAAAGTTCTAAAGTGCCACTGTTTGCAATGTATCTGCTGGTAATACTTAAAAAGACAACCTGGTGGTTATTACTTAAAGATATTGGAGTGAAAATTTGATGGTGATGTCGGCAGCTCTTTTCTCTGCCCACTCAGAGCCTTGTGTTCCCCTGGATCTGCTCATGCAGCTGTGGTTGCTGAGCCCAGCCCCACGTAAGAGGAGAATCTTCCAGTGTGGGGTGATCCCAGGAGATCCTGCCACTGGGAGCCCAGGGCCAGAGGCACATGGAAGAACTCAGTGTTGAGGGCTGTTGTCAGCAGCACCTGGCAGCAAATTTCAGGGATTATAATGAGGAAAATTTTAAATGAATTGGTTCAGTTATTGCAGTTCAAGTTTTTCAGCTCAAAATACATTTCCAATGAAAGCAGTGGTGGCTTTGTCTACAGATGTAGAAACTTCAAACTTAGCGCATCGGTACCTTTTATGAAATACACCTGATTACCCTGGAGGGAAGGCTGATCCCATCTCTTGAAAGTCTTTGTCCATGTGACTGCTACCTTAATTAGTCTGAATAGATTTCTGCTCTGCAGGAAATGTAGCTGCCCTATCACTGCAGTCTTCATTCTAGTATAAAAGTTGAACTTCATTTCTTGGCACTTGTTATAACAAACTGTTTGGTTTAAGGACTGGGAACTGCAGCAGTTAAAATATTTTAAGTGTTTGTTATATTTTTCCAAGTCACTAAAACGATAAATTTCTCTCATTTCCAGGGTTGCACACAGAAGTATATTGTGAAGAACTACTTCTACTACTACTTGTTCAAGCTTTCAGCTGCTTTGGGTGAAGAGATTTTTTATATCACTTTCCTTCCATTTACCTACTGGAATATAGATCACTCTGTGTCTAGAAGAATGATAATTGTTTGGTCTGTAAGTATTTACATGATTAATTTAAACCTTTATTCTGTATCCATAGCAAATGAATATTTAAGAATAAGAACAACCCTTCAAACAAAAAAATCCCTTCAAACAGAAGAAGCACCAACACTATTCATGTGTAACTCATGCTTAGGAAGCAGAGACATTGCAATGCCAAGAGAGGAGGCGAGAGGCATCATCTGACTAAGGGTTTCTTCATCTCTGCCACATCTTGGACTGAGGTTTTTTTTTCCAGCACAATCACTGATTGAGCTGCTTTTGATACAGTTTGCACAGAACAGTTGGGAAAACACTTCCTTCCCAACATGTCATAGTATTTTAGGGATCATTTTTCATCACTTTAGCAAATCTTTCTCTTAGTCTCATTTCTTCTGCATAATTTCATGTAGTTCTGGCTTGGTTGAAATTACTATAAACCTGATAGTAAGGGGATGTGCAGGCTGCAGTGGAATAAGGAAGGTGCTTCTGAAGTCACTTGAGGGGGGGAAAAATCAAATTGTCTGTTGGAGGTTAAGACTTAAAAGCATTGATTTTTATTAATATGAAAGCAGTCACAAATTAACTGACTTTGGCATTGCTTCAGCCTTCACAAATGTGGTTTGGGGTATCCAGAATAACGTATTTGCATTGTAGCACTGAAAAAATGGGAGATAACCAGGCACTTTCAGGCTCTGTTTTGTCCCTGCTGTTGCTTATCTTGGTATTGATCAGATATTGCTGCCCAAATAAAACCATTTTAAAACAGAGAAGGTAGGCAGCGAGCACCTCTGCCAGGTGGCAGAGCCTGGAGGCTTAGCTATCAATCTACTCTGATTCAAGAAACTGAATCTTGGTATTAACTTCAATATGGTATCCAAGTTTCTTTCTTTACAGTGAAGCTTCTCCATGATCCAGTCAATTCTGGTTAATAATATTCTGTCTTTTGACCAAATAATATCATAAAAAATAATAAAACCAATTTGAATTGCGTCATACACTTAAATGCACCTGGTCTTGGACAGAAGGCATCAGTTGCTCTGTGCCAGTAACCTTAGTCAACACATTTTATAAAGAGAACATGAAAAATAACTTCCAGATGAAATTTAGAAGTAGGTGGACACAGTATAACTAGAGCTGGGTTTTGGCCAGAAGTACAGCTACAGCTTCTGGAAACGTGCCACAGAAGATGAAAATTGGTAGTCGCTGCCTTCTGGGTTTGCATATTGCTCAAAAAAATGAGCCTTTGGAGTCCTTTACATGCATTTCTGCAGACTTGCCTTGCCTTTTCCTTGCACGGAGTTCATCTGAGTATTGGCCAGATCTAGTCTGACTTAATTAGAGTATCCAAGCGTGTGATATTATGATAATTAGTATTATTTTTCACTTACTGAGTGGTGGAGTTGCATTTTATACTGAAAAGGGGAAGCTGTTATAAATACATGGGCTTGTGACAATCTGGATTTTTAAAACACGTTAATTGTATGTAATTGTGGAATGGCTAAAAATGGCTGTGCAGGCCATGTGTTACTGTTATGGCACACTCAGCTGGGGGAGTTCCTTGCTGGTGAGCAGGGACTGGCACTCACGGTGCTGTAAGTGGTGTTGGTCTGCCTTACAGAGTCATGAAATCACAGAACAGCTTGGGTTGGAAAGGATCTTAAAAATCATCTCCTCCCTTCCCCCCTGCTGTGGGCAGGGACACATTCCACCAGACCAGGTTGCTCCAAGCCATGTCCAGCCTGGCCTCAGATGCCTTGGTCCTGGATGTGACATTTGGCTCAGCTGCATGGGAACTACCAAGGTGTCAGAGGGACAAAGCTGTGCTTTCAACTAAACTGGAGGGTTTTGGTGATGGAGTTTTGAAGAAATGCTTCTGAATGCATGATGATGATGATGTGGAGCTAAGAAGAGCTGTGCTAGATGAAAGTAAAAATCCAGGCAGTTTCTAACAACAGCTGCGAGTGGAAGGCTGGGAAGAGCATAAAGGGATAAATGCAGGACCCAGGCATGCTCTGCAGAAGGCTCCTATCCATCTGGGGAAAGGAGCTGGTATCAAAGGGAGAGCTCTAAGGGAAAGGCAGTTGTAGTTCCCCATGTATGTGTGTGCTCAGGATGAGGAGAGGTTGTTGGTGAAGCTCTTCAGCAGGGAGAGAGAGTGGACCAGCAATGAATTTTTCAAGAGGCTGGTGCAAAGCACACGGGTACATTGGGAACATGGTTGGCAGGGATGATGGTGACAGAGAGGGTGACACCAGTGGCCGGGAGAAGTGGCCTTCCCTGGGAGCTCTGGAGAAACAGAAGTGGTGCTGAGGGTGGTACTTTTTGTGCTGTTTCCCACTTAAACCTGTGAGTTTCTGATGCAAGCTGGAAATGACAGTATCAGCATCCCCAGATGAATCAGGGGAGTTTCTTCCCTTAAAAATTAAAGCAGCATTAATGCTGTTTACAAAGCCTTCCTGCCATCTTATCTGTAATAGTGTATGCGGAGCCAGTCACCCCCATTTGAGGAAGATAATTTCAAATTGGAGCAGGGCCAGGGATGATTAAAGAACAGACTATTTTCTGAACAGAGACCGAAAGCTTAGATAAATCCCTAGCAAAATGAAGTTGGAGAGGGAATGGGGCTGGTTGCAAAAACCATGGGAAGGAAGGAGCTTCTTAAAATAAAAGTACAGTCACAAGAAGAAACTTGCATAAGGCAGTCATAAATAATTTCAGTTGAAGCCAAAGGTTGTGAAATAGTTCTAGAAGGGTGAAGGGCAGTAAGAAAAATTATAGAGTTTATTTCAGCAGCAGCAGAGAATTGGAATGTCTTCTCCAGCCCTGGGTCCCCAAAGCCAGCTGCTTGTGCTTTTCTGTTCAGGTGGATGGCTGTGGGAAATGCTGACTGCTCTGGCAGCTTAAAGCAGCATGTTGTGCTTCCATGGTGCCTTGCCTCTGAGGATTCACAGAATATACGCAAGCTTTGCCTTTACCTTTGTGGATAGATGGAGGAAATGACTGTATGGAAGCTCTGAGCAAGGTGCTGAGTCAGTGGTGAAGGTACCCTGGTGTCTTTGCTTCTCTTCTCCAGCAATTTGAAGTAAACACTCTTGAAACTGCACAGGCGAGGCTTTGATGCCTGTGACTCTTGCACTTTCAGCCAGGAAGAGCAGAGATGAAAAATAGCTTCACACAGACCCCAAATACACTTTAAATTTACTGCATATCTCAGCTTGAGAGGTGAAAGCTCACTTTGTTTCTGTTTGTTTGTTTTTTACTTTTTGCACTGCTTCAGCTTTATTTTGGTGTGGAATTTCAAAGGCAGAGACCTGGAAAAAAATAGTTACTATTTCAGTTTGCTGTTCAGCATGCCTAGAAATCTCTTAATCTGGGTTTTTTTTTTCAGGCCACACCTCTTTATAGCCTATAAAACTTTAATTTATGCAATGTAAATAAGAGCTGGCCAGCATGGACTTTGTTGGGGCAGGTGTGGAAGCTGTTGGCATGTGACAGTGATAAGCTGCTGACTCAGGGGGAGGTGGCACCTCTGAAGGAAGGCCGAGTTTGGGTGCAGGCTGTGTGTGTCCCTTGGGGCTCCCTGAGCAGCACTGGGTGGGGACATCTTCAGCAAGTCTGAGAAGGTCCTGGGTCTGAATCCACAGCAGATTAGCTTCCCATCTTGCTTTTCAGAGGAAGAGTTTTCTAAAGGCTGTCAGCACTTAGTTACTCAGCAATGATGAGCTCTGAACTCCCTCTCAGGGTAAGCAGGAGTTTCCTAATCAGCAGGAGTTTACCTGCAATTGTGATGCCACTGATATTGCCGTGCAGTGATTGAAAACACACTTGGAAGCAAACTTTGGGCTTAACAATTCTTATGTTTGTTAGTTCTAGTGCTTTTGCAACATTTCACTGAAACAAGCCTGGAACTGCTGATAAACACAGTCACTTGAAAGCCACGCTCTTTAGAGCACCAAATATTGCACTGCACAAGAACATGTAAAACAGTATTCAGGCACATAAGTAACTACATGTCAGAATACAAAAATAAGTGGTGTGTGCAAGTTGATAAAGTGTTGGTTGAAAGGAAATTTTGCAAGAGCTGGTAGCTGTACTCCACCCTTGAAGACAAAGTGCCAATAAGGCTTTCATAACTGAGACAAGCTGTGAATCCTTTAAGGTGAAGTCTAAACTGGAAACCTTTCGTATTTCAGTAGAACTTCTAGGTGTAACAGTTTGCCAGTTTTAGATGTTAGATGACAAACCAGATCAATGTGGCAGTACTTTTCCCTGCTACCAGGAGCCTGGACCCAAATTTCCTTCTCTAAGCCCATTATAAGGTAGTCAACTACCTTATAGTTTTTGTCTAAAGGCTTCTTTTAAAGACAGTGAATGTGTTAGGGTGTTGGGTGGTTCTGCTTCTGGGGGCTCAAGGTTCTACTAATCTTGTTCTGGTTTTGCATTTCTGAAGCCTGAATTGAGACCAAGTCCTCCCTCTTGATGTGTGTGTGTGTATATATATGTATGTATGTATATAAATTTTTTAGGAAGCTGCCCATGCTGTCTCTTCCCTGTCCCTGCCTCCTGCTGCCCCTTGCTGTGATGTGAATGCTGTGCTGCTTGTGGTGGGCTGGAGACCTGCCTGCTGGTTTTGCTGCTCCCAGGTGGCTGGGACAAGCCAAGGGTTTGAGCATCCCACCAGCTGAATGCGACCTTGAATGTCCCATTGATCCTGGCCAAACCCTTGGTAGACATGAAAAGTTCCTGTGCAGCCAGCACAAGGTTGATGTGTTTTCTGGAAACCAGTAACCCTGCTGGAAATGGCAGGCACTGGAGCTCTCAGAGCCAGCTGCCCTCTCCCACAAGGTGTGTGTGCCTCGAGGAGGATCCCAGCCTGGCTGCTGCTGTTGGCACGTGGGGAGCAGCCGGATGCTTCAGGAGGGGACAGGGAGCAGGACACAATCCGAGGGTGGCTTAGGGCCCCCAGGCTGGGAGTGCCTGCTCTGCAGGGCTTCCTCCACCTGGGCTGCTGCCAGGGCAAGGGGCCAACAGTGCTGCTCAGTGACTTTCATGGTGTGCCTCCCTGCAGCCAAGCCTTAGTTCTTGGCATTGACTTGGGGGTAGGAGGAGTATCTCCACAAGAACACGCTCTTCCTTGCCCTGTTCCTCTTTCACTCTGAACCAAGTGATGCTCGAGGGACACAGTCACAGCTAGTATCTGCTGCAGTTTTTATCTGGTCACTTAACTTGGGGCATGCTGAGAATAGAATGGTGCAGGCTGGGTGCTTGGCTTAATTTCTGTATGGTAAATCAAAATCACGCCTGCCTTGGCAACCACGTACAGTCTTTGCTTCTGCTTGACTAATCTGCAAATGCTGGTTTATTAATAGTGCATCCTTCTTTTTTTTCTTTTCCTCCAATATGCTTGGTCACTCCTATCAGTGCACAGTGCTTGTGAAAAAAGCCCAAAGTAACATCATTTTCAAACTGTCAATTTCCTTTCTGGGAAGATGACACAGTACTGCAGGCCAGGGTTTCTAGAGCCAGGTTATAGAGTTTCTATTTTGGAGCTAAACTGGCAGATTCAAAGTCAGGCTGCCACACTGTGAGTCTCAGGGAAGAAGTTGTCGATGCTATTTGACCGTGTGTCTTCTCTAGAATTTCGTCTTATCCTTTTAATAGATCAATAACGAAAATAAGGAGACCTGTAAAATCAGAAGCTGAAAACAAATATGATCTGGTTCCCCTTTGTTAGCTGAAATATTACAGAATACAAAAAGAATTGTTCCTCCTGACCTTTATATGCCTGTGGGAGGGTCAGATGTGTCCATCCTGTGCAGAGGTTGTGGCAGGGGAGGGATGATGGAGGATGTCCACACACAGCAGCACTGAGCCCTTTCCTCAGTCCTGCCAGGCTCGGGGGCTGGGCAGCTGCCATAGGAATGTTCCACAGGGGAAATTGCACCCTGCAGCGCTGGTGCCATGCCTTGGCATAGGGAACTGCCTTGGCTATGTCTGTCTGCTCCATGTGTGTCTGCACTGTGGTGGTAAATCTGCTTCCAGAGCTCTTGCTTCCTGTCACAGAGTGCTGCATGAGAGGAGTGAGGGGAAACCATTGCAAATGCCAGACAACACCTGCAGGTGAGAAAAACCTCCTCTTAGATGGCTGACTTACACACCAGAGGTATGGGAATGTCAGGGAAACAGGTCACTTGATGGCACTCAGATGCTTGGAGGGAGGGGAGCAGCCCCCCACCACAGAGGGAACTCCTGCAGATGTCGGAACAAATGAATTGGTATCCACACCTGTGTGGATGTTAATGCCTCAAATTTGGTTCTGTGATTGTTCACTAAAGCACGATCTGTTAAAACACAAAGATTTGTCTTGTTTATCCTGATGCGAAGACTCAGGTGAAGGACTATTTTTGGAGATAGACCATATATATGACTCAGAGCAAATCAAGAGGAAGCTCTCAGAAAAAGACTACAGAGGCCGTCTTGCTGCTATAGCAACTGCCAATTGCCTTCGTGTAGTAAAATGTAAGGCTGTTGGCACAAAGTGGCAATAAAGCCTTGCTTTTCCTTCACCTGGAGTCCTGGCTTACTGTAAAGGATTGCTGTTGCCCACAGCACAGGCCAGCCCAGCTGCAGTGGTAGGCACCGGAGTTTGAGGAAGGTCTTGATTTTAAGTTGCTTATAGTTTTGGGGTTTTTTTATTGCTGATTACATTTGTTGCACTGGAAGACTTCAGAATCATTTTCATTGCATTGGGAAAGCATGGATGTGTGTGAGAGAAGGGCAGGGGTGAACACTGCTGGGTAGGTCCCACGGGTGCTGCTCCTGCCCTGCTCCGTGGCACAGGGCTGTCCCCAGGGAGGGCACCCCACTGCCTGCTGCAGGCAGCTCTGGCAAATGGGCTGTTTGCTTTGCCGTGCTGTGAGCAAGGAGCTGGGCAGGCTGCTGGCAGGCTGCACTGCCCTGCTGTGGTTTGGGGGTTCACTGTGTTTTTGCACGTGGGGTGACTGTGGAGGGAACGTGCCAGCATTTTGTGCTCACCCCATGCCCACCAAATCAGTACTGCACGTCGGGAAGTGCTGGCTCCCAGGGAAATCGAAGGAGCTCTGTGTCACCTGGTTTCTGTATGAAAGGACAAGCATCCTTGGAAATCCCCTGGCCCTAAGCTGTGTTAGACTAACAGCACACAGCTGATTGGAAAGGCTGCTTGTCAGAGAAATAACAGCAGCTTCACTGCACTGGAGATGTGGGCTGCTTGGGGAAGTCACATAATTTTTCCTCATCATCTTTCTAAGAGGTTTATTTGCTGGAATATCATTTCTCCATGATGATTATTTTCATTCCATTTTATAAATCTAAACGTGTGTTTCCTGTACTCTAGCAGTAATAACTTTCAGCCCCTAGAGCCCGGGCAGTGCCGTGCCCCTGGGCAGTGCCGTGCCCCTGCAGCCGCTGTGAGCAGCCCGTAGGGTGCAGGTGACACAGAGGTGACACCACCTGTGCTGGGTGGCCTTCAGCAGTGTGCACCTGCCGTCGTTCTGCTCTCGGGAAGCCTGCCAGTTCAGCTGGTGGGGGGTGTTTTATCCCACCCACAACTGCTGCTTCTGCCAAATAATCCAGGACGATGTGTGTAAAGCCACATGCACGGTACCCAGATAAGCTAAAGGCAAGATCTGGTGCTTCAGAGATCAGTATTTGGTCTGAGCATGTTCTGGAGTTCGCCTCCATGTTTTATGGAGGTCATCTCACCTCTCCTTACTGTCTATACGATGTGTTTTTAAAAACTAGAAGGGTCAGAATTTAATCTGGGATGCCTGGAAGGGGAGGGTGTTGTGAGGATGCCTGGTATTTTTGCTTACCCATCCCACCTCCAGCATTCAGTCTGTTTTTCACCATCAGAGGAGTCCTAGCATAGCCTTCATTTTTGAGATGACTCATTTCCTTTCCTGCAATGCTCTTACGTTCTAGTGCTAATAATACTTCCACAAGTGGAAGTCATTATTATAGAGGACTGCTGATAAACTTGCTCATCCTACCTTGCCTCTCAGATGGTATCACAAATGGCAGCCTCAATGCTTTATATTCTGCCCAAGAGAGTAATTTTTCTTTCAACCCTGGAATTTAATTAACTTCCAAACATGTGCCTGCATCCATTTGGAAACTGATGGCATTAACTAAATAAACCCACACAGTAGGTTTTTAAAAGACGTTTGTTCCCGGAGCCTTTGTTTACTGTGAACAGTCTGGGGCAGGGTATTCACTGTCTCCCCTGTGCCGTGTGTGTCCGTGGGAGCAGCCAGGTGTGCCCCACCTGCTGCTGATAACAAGGCAGCAACGTGATTCACATGTTGAGGGATAAAGCAAGCAAAGGCATCAGCAGTCACTTTTCCAGGCTCTGGTGCTGGCTGTAAGTCTAGCACTCTCTGGCATGTGCTGTGCTGTAGAGAGAAGGATGAAGGAATGTGACTGGCTTTTTCCTGGTCCTGACTTGTGAATCCTGCCATCTTTCTTTTAATGTGAAGCCATTTTTCAAATGGCTGATGGGAGAGAGAGGAATGCAGAGTGTCTGGTGATGAATGTGGCAGTGGGAGATTGTGTTGCTGTTCCAGCAGATGGCTAACACCAGTATGGGAAGGATGTTATTTTAAGCCCCCTCCTTTGCTGGTGGAAGCATGAGAAGCAGAAGAGCGAGCAGCCTCACACAGCAACTGAGCTTTCATGGTAGACACCAGTTAACTTGATTTTTGTATTTAAAAAAAAAAAAAAAGGAAAAGGTTTGCTTTGCTTTGTTTTAAAAAGCCTCCTCTGCCTATGTCTGGCTACATTATCTAGAGGGAGGACGGTTACAACAGAAAGCAAATGCATCCTACAGGGACAGCCTGGCTAACTCAGCTGTCCTCACTGCGGATGCTGAGAGCCTGCTACCTTCAGGAAGAGGGTGCTAAGGAGCCAAGGATGCCCTGGGCATGGCTGGATGGGCAGCACCTCTCAGGGATACTGGATAGCATTGCCTCTTGCCTCTGCTTCCCTTGCTGACCTGAGAATGCAACATTTCTCCCATTTTGCTGTGCTTGGGAGCTAATTAATGTAGCCCTCACTTAAACCTCTGGTGTCCCAAGCAGGGAATAAAAGCCTTTACTGGGGAGTTAGGCAGGAGAACTGGTACCTCATGTTGCTTGTCCAGTCTTCCCTCTGCTGCCTCTGTGAGGATGCCGAGGTTGTCATTTAATAACCACACGGGTGGTGCATCCCAGCAGGGTTCCTGCAGCACCCGGTGCAGTGGGTGGAGTGGGAGCTGCTGGGAACGGGGGAGCTGGTGCTGGACATGGCTGGGCAAGGCAGTGATTCGAAGGTGGGGGTGGAAAAATTTATCTTACAACTGTTTTCTTTGCTGGAGAGGGGTTGTGAGGGATAGGGAAGAAAGTTAAACTTCTCTGGCACGGGGTGGGAGCCAGCTGTCTGTCTCACACTGTCCTGTATTGCTGAATCTCGTCAGCCAGCCCTCCTCTTGGTCCCACTTCTGCTCAGGTTACCACACAGTGCAGCAAAACCACCGCTTCCTTCGCTGGCCGAGCTAATGGAAACCCCTTTAATAATTCAGGGGATAAGTTCTGCACTCGGAGGGGTGGATTCTGCAGGGAAAAGCACAGAAACACAGGTGGTTCTTGGGTGGGCTGCATGGGGATTGCCTGTGCTGACTGACAGCCCTGTGGCCTTTCCTGTCCCCAGATAGTGATGTACATAGGCCAGGTCTCCAAGGACATCCTGAAGTGGCCTCGGCCCCTGTCACCACCTGTTGTGAAGCTGGAGGTGAGGACAAATGCAGAGTATGGGATGCCGTCCACCCACGCCATGGCAGCTACAGCCATCTCCTTCTCCTTCTTCATTGCAACCACAAACCAGTACAAGGTAGGGGGTACAAAAAGAAAACAAAAGAAGAAAAAGAATATACATTAAAAAAAAGAAAACCACGTGTCTGCTTCCAGTAAGCCACATAAAGCTTGCAAATCCAAAGCTGTTGCCACTTCCAGAGGAGATCTGTATTTATTTTCACAGATACATATTCTTCCCTGTGCTTACCTGTAGCTGGCCAATTACAGACACAGAAAAAAAATTTAGTGGAAATATCCTTTCTTTTGCATGGACTCCTCTCAGAGCTGCTGGCAGGCTGCACTGCCCTGCTGTGGTTTGGTGGGTTCACTGTGTTTTTCCACGTGGGGTGACTGTGGAGGGAACGTGCCAGCATTTTGTGCTCACCCCATGCCCACCAAATCAGTACTGCACGTCAGGAAGTGCTGGCTCCCAGGGAAACCGAAGGAGTTCTGTGTCACCTGGTTTCTGTATGAAAGGAAAAGCATCCTAGGAAATCCCCTGGCCCTAAGCTGTGTTAGACTAACAGCACACAGCATGACTGGAAAGCCTGCTTGTCAGAGAAATAACAGCAACTTCACTGCACCGCAGCTGTGGGCTGCTTGGGGAAGTCTCATCATTCTTCCTCATCATCTAAGAGGTTTATTTGCTGGAATATCATTTCTCCATGATGATTATTTTCGTTCCATTTTATGAATCCAAGCATGTGTTTCCTGTACTCTAGCAATAATAACTTTCTGGGTGCATTGTATTTAAGAATGTTTCTCAACCCTCTCAAGGGACAAACCCATGTAACCAAGAGGGCTCCAGCTCCCTGTGTGGTAACTGGTCAGAGCAGCTTGACAGTGGGATGGGGACAAGGAGCCATAAGAGGGAATATTTGTCAGCCCTGGAAGGCCAGATCCACCCCATGTGTCAGAGCTGCCAAGAAGAGCTGGTCAGCATCACCTTCTCCTCCTCAATCCACAGGTGACCAGTGGGACACGCAGCTCTTCACAGGCTGTCTTGTGCTTCTTGGAAACTGCCACGAAACAATAAAGCTGCTGTCAAATAATTAAATGGTTTAATTGCCTCTATTAAGATGGAAAAATCTCCCAGTACATTATGCTGCTATCTTCTCAAGCTGCCCTAATCATCAATTACTGATCTGGACTAGCTCCCAGACTGCCTGCTGAGGGAGGAGTCAAGTGGGTGTAAATGCTCCAAAGGCTTAGAGAAATCAGGAAAAATAGTGTTTTATGAACTGGGAGTGACATCTGCAGCTGGGTCTGAGCTGTCCTTTCAGGGGGCTGGAGTATGCTGGGGGAAAGGGTCAGAAGAGAGTTGTTATGCTTAGAATTTCCACAGAAGCATTTTTGTGCTGACCTGTGGCCACCCTGGTCAGTCATCAGCCTCTGGCAGAAGATGAAGACTTTGTGTCAAATTGGATGAATTAATTTCATTTATTTATATTTTGAGTTGGTTTATTTTTTACAGAAAAAATCTCCCTTATGGACTGAAAGGAGCCCAGCAGCCCACTCAGTTTCAGGATTTGAATGAGTGGATTAAGGGCTAATATGTTAAGCTTATTCTTTACCAAATGTGGGGCTTTTTTCCTTTTTAAATGTTGATTTATTTAAATGCATCTCCCCATGTTTGTAGGCTACTCAGAGAGGGTATTAAGCAAAAACAGCTTCATAAGAAGACGTTTAAACCTTTAAGTGTCACGGGGAAGAGTGGTCCTGACTGCTCTAATAGTTGGATTGTGGTTTCAGCCCAGACATTGATTCTCCCCACTCAGCCCACTGCGCGAGGACTATTGATCACACTTCTGGCCAGACTCTGCAGCTGCCATAATCCCCTTGGCTGAGCTGAGACTGCAGTGCTACCTCAGGCATGGCTTGTACAACATGCTGTGCCTTTTTCCTTAAGCTCTTTAACATGGTTTTTGCAGATAGATATTGTAGGGAACAATTCTGCAAATACCATCTATTACCCAGACTTCCCCACACTGAGACCAGACCTTCCAGAAGCAGGCACCCCAGGTAATGAAATGACCTTCTAGCAGGGTTGCACATTGATTGGGGGGGGTCTTGTCTCAGATCACATTCATCTCTTGGGGAAAGTACAGCTCAGGAGCCACTTTCCAGCATGAGATCCTTATGTCAGTCCAGCTGCTTGGTGTAATGGGTGTATTTAATTTTTTTTTCCTTTTTCACAGTATCCATTTGAGCTCGGCCTGGTAGCAGCATTTGTGTTTTCGACGTTGGTGTGTCTGAGCAGGCTCTACACAGGGATGCACACTGTCCTGGTAAGGATGTGCCTCCAGCTCTGCTTTCCTACAGCAACTCCCATCTCCCACTCTTCAAGTGATGCATGATGTGCCTTGGCCGTGCCACCACGGGAGCAGATGAGTTGTGGCACTGAATTTCAGGCTGAGCATTCGGAGGAGCTGTGAGGAAAGCCTCGGGCTATTGCTATTTGAGTCCGCAGGGGAGTGATTTACAGCACGGGGAGGCAGCGGTGTGCGTGGGCGAGGAGCCGGGTGAGGTCAGGATGGCATCTCAATTGAAGCGCTCCATTTCGAAATTTTAATTGCGAGGAATGCACTTGGGCAACTGACGCTGCTCCTTAGCTAAGCCCTTTGTGCAATAGTATCACTGTTTTCAGCGAGAAGCACTCGGGGCTGGTTTGGCCTGGGAGTGCCGGGGAGGAATTGCAGGTTGGTGAGTCACTAGGGTGAAGCATGGCAAGCCAGCTGCCCTGGGGGCCTGGGCAACAGCAGGTCTCCTGCCACCAGACAGGCACAAGGCACTTAAAAATATTATGACAAGCTTCTTGTTTTCAGCCGGAAGGAAATTAATTCTTAAGGGACTGAGATGCACAAATACTTTGTCTGAAAATAATAATAAAATATCGGTGACTTTATATGACAGACTGGCTGGGCACAGTTGCTTAGAGACATCAGTCCTGCTTTAGGAACAGATTTCAGTGTGCCTGTGATAGCTGGTTCTTTCCTGGCAAGAGGAAACTTTATTGATCTGTTATATATAGTGGTCAGAGGGGTGGTCCAACTTCCCAAGTATGAATAAAAACTCCTGGCTAGTTCCCCACATGAGTTTGATATGCATTGTTAGTTGTATGTGCATAAATAATTGAATCTTTTTTGCTAAGTAATAATTATGTTTGTAATGAGACTTGATAACTGTAAGAAAGGGAGCCCTCATGAGATTAAGGTCAGCTATAAAATATAGCTTGACCTTCCCTTTCAGGCCCAGTGGATCAAAACAATATCTTACATCGAAGCTGCAGACACCCTTTCTTGGCTACTGACCTTAAGTCAATCAGTAAAAATTCTTTGCATACTTCTCTTGCTGGCCCATCGTAATGAAAGACCCCTCTAAATTTAGATGGATTTCAGGGTAAAGAAGAAAACGTCCTTTGTGCTTTTGACAGGATAGAAAAGGGCTGTAAAATAAAATTTAAGAAAAGCTTCTTAACTGAAGTGTGAGCAATGCTGCCTTTCAAAAGGGCAAACGTACTTGGCTGGGGTCTTCACCCCGTGTGTGCCATGGTGGGGATGGAGCTGGGAAAGGCCCAGTGACTACAGCTGCCACATGCAGCCCCTCTCTCTGCAGCAGCCTGTCACCCACAGTGACTGGCTCTGCTGCCCCACCTGCAGTGGTGGTTCTTTGGGGAAAAAGTGCAGTTCAGAGCTGTTTCTGACCCTTTGTGGGATGGCTCCTGCCCTGAGCTGTGATGCCACAGGGCTGAGGCACAGCAGTGCCCAGCCAAGCCATCGGCTCTAAGAGCCTCTGGATTTTTAACTAAGGCCTTAACTGAAAGGATATAATTATGTATTAAGTTGTGACAGCATTTTAGTAAAGCAAAGGACGGGGTAACAAATATCCATGGACTTGGTATAACTGAATTTTTCTTGTTTGAGGTAGCAGAGGAGGAGTGACAAGGAGGGTTGCATTGTGCTTTCCTGCAGCTCTGGTGCAGAAGCTCATCTGCTGTAGTCTCAGCTCTACAAATCTGTCTGTATTTCAGCACTGCTGGCCTTGCTTTTGAACCAGGAGTGGTGTCAGAAAGCGCAGTCATGTCAGTAGAAGAGATGTTACCATTAAAGACCTTCTGGGGAGGCAGTCAGCTGCTCTGGGAGCTATCTGCATCCTTGCAGCTGTACCAGAATGAACACTATGCTCAGGGAAAAGGGAACAAACACCCGTGGCCTGGGCTGTTACCAGGAGAGCATCACCCAGCCAGAGAGTGGGGTGGCAGCAATGCACTCACACTGCTGACAGGTGATTTAGTTACAACCACCCTTCTCCACCACCTCAACATCAGAATGTCCCACCAGGATGTGTGGAAAAACAGGGGAAAGGCAGAGTCCTTTCTTGTAGGTCTTAAAGACCTACAAGACCTAAAGATGGAGTCTGAGGACCTGGTAAAGAGGGGATCTGGAGTTACCTGGAAAAGGCGAAGTAAAAAAAAAGTAAAAATTTGGACACATTTTGAAGCAGTGAATCTCTAAGTTTTTCGGGGTTATTTCTGAGCAACAAGAAGCAGTTGAAGATTATATGATTGGTAGTTGTTGTTGTTTACCTTTTTCCCCAGAGAGTTGTATTTTAGAAAATATTACGTTGCTTTTTATCTTAAAACATGGGCCCAATTTTTGGTCCCTGCCTCGGTGCAGTGAACAAGTTTTCCTGTCTCACAGCTGCTGAAGCCATTCCCTCCAGAGCTACAGCTGATGTGAGAACCTCACTGGCACTGCAACTACCCTGAGTTACAAGCAATAATGCCCTGTGCTGGCCAGCATGGTCGCTTTTTATAACCAAAAAAACCTGAAGGCATTTTTGTCCCTGAGATTTACCCATTCAGTGTTGATGCATTTATTGCTGATTACACCTCCCACAGAAGGGGGTGTTCTGGAGTTCCCACCCTGCCCCTTTGCTGGGCTGTATTTCAGGCTTTTTCATACTACCATTAATCCTGAAATTATCTTAAATATTTTAAAGCTGATAAACACACAACATATTCACAGTACTTTACACACTGTGTACTACAGTCCTTGGGGGATGAAATAAAGTAACCCTTAAGAGTGGAAACCAAGTATGATATTTCTGTTTAGGAGAGTGAGTAGTGTGTCATATTAAATGAAAATGTAAGGGAATTCAGGTAATAAAGGCAGAATAGGAAAAGTGTTATTTTTGCTTGGATTGGTAATATCAGGGAAGCAGGGCAGATGTTTGGCACTGCGTGGGAGCAGGGCTGAGCTGCATAGCAGTGGAGGGGCTTTAAGGGAGGTAGATGGAGCCTGGGGAGGACTTGTCTGTGCTGAGGGAGCTGGAGCATCCCAGCAGGGCAACTGGAGGTTTTAAGTTTTGCCGGTAGTACTGCACCTTGAGCAAAATCCGTGCCTGCCCTTATTTAAAAATTCCTTTATAATTGCGGGCTTGGCGAGAGGCTAATCTGTTTACACAGGCAGACAGGCAAGAATGTGCTTCCTGGGAGTGCTAACAGCAGCTCCACCCCCGGGAAAACCTCAGGTCCTGCTCCGGGGGGCACAGCAGGGAGAGACCACAAAAGCAGTTTTTCTCGCAGAAATCTGAGCCATCCCTCCTCTTCCCATCTTCTCCTTAGCTTAACAGGCAAGGGGGGAAATCATTTATTCTGCACTGCTAAATGTAGGTATTGGTCTGGATCTTGCCCACCTCCTCTGGGTGTTCAAAAAATCAAACCTGCCCATGCACACCAGGACTTAAGGGAGTCACCACAGACAGCCATGGCATGTCCTGAGCTCTCCAGCAGCTTCTAGTGAGGAGTTTCCAAAATGAGAAGCCCAGATATTGGTGGACAGGGAGAAAAACAGAATAAGCCACTGGCCTCCAAACTATTTTGTTCAGTAAAAAAATTCTGCACATGCACCCCCTACATATATGTATATATATATTTACTTACCAATTGTATATATGTACTACTGTACTGATACATACATTATAAAACACATACAAAATACACTCTAACAAATGTAAGATAAGGATGAAATAAGCACTATTAAAAAAGGAATATATTTTATTTTACTTACAAAGTGGTGCAGAAAGTATGTTCTCCCCCCAACCCGGTGTGTTGCCTGGTGCACACAATTTGGAGACCATGGGTACAAATGCCACTGGTCAGGGGCAGAGCTGATTGTCTGGGTCCTGCTTGAAACCTCCAGGAGCCATGGTACTGCACTGGGGCTGAATGGGAGGATAATAAAATTCAGAAAACTCTAACCAGGTTTGTAAATAGGGACTGTTTGCAGCCGGGTTGGGAACTGCTGCAGTCAGCTGGGTAAATCTGAGCAAAGCTTTCATGAGGGAATGTAATCTTTGGCTACATTTCTGTAATTGAAACAGAAGAGCATGTGAATAGCTTTTGAGTTTTGCTCCTTGATCACCCATAGAGGCGTATCAAGGACTTTTTCTTCTAACATGAGGTGGACAAACAGCTGGGTGGGAAATGGAGGTACAGAGTGGGGATGGGATTTCTGAGCATTGGTGCTGGGAGCAGCCCTCAGCTCTTTTGTGCTGAGGCAGTTAGTGTTGGGCCAAAACATGCTTTGTGTGTAAACGTATCATCTAAGAATTGATACCAAAGCATGAATTACTGTGAAATATTGACACATAATGGTATTTTACATACTAGATATCTGTGAACAAGTTTGTGTATTTCCATGGCTAGCCTCATGTTTTGGATGAGGGAAGAAATGGAAATTTGTGTTAGGAATATGCCAAATGGCTGTAGGACTTGCTTAAAACCAAATGTGCTGTGAATCTAATGGAAGTTGTAAACAACTTAGTTCAGCCACACAGGAGTAATGCATTTACCAGAAAGTCATTAAATATTTCTGTTGTGAAAAAGTCCCCTCATTCCTGCCTAACTCGAAGTGAAGTTCACATAAATAATTTTCAGACTGTGACCAAGCATGGTAGTAGTCAGCTGTCATGACTCACGAAAAAGATACAATCTTAGAAGAGGACATTTCTGTCTGTGACTAACTTCAGCTTTTGCAGAGCATTTTGTGGCTGTTCTAACACTGCTGCCTCTGCGTGACACTGGAAGGGCAGCACAGGGAAACTTGTTTTATTGCTTTTTACCTGGCTGCTCTCATACGGATGCCTTTTGTTAGGGGTTAGCTCCTGTCCCCTTTCTCAGCTTTGTGGCTGACAACAATCAAGTTCTCAAAACACTTTATTTGCCTCTGTTAATAAATTAGGGTTTAACTATGTGCTTGCTTCGGGCACTGTACTGAAAACAGGATTTCAGAGACTTGGGCAACACATTTCTCCTTGCTGTATCCCTGCCTGGAGGTGCCTCCCTCCCGCTGCTGGCAGAAACGATGGCACATGCACCACGTCCCACAGCTCTGCGCTTTGCATCCCTGGAGCTTGTGTTCCTGGGCTGGGAGCCTGTCTCTGACAAAGGACAGCATCTTCCCCTTTATGCAAAGCAAGCAAGGGATAATCACACTGATGTGATGAAATTGTTGTAGGGTTACAGGAGGGAAAGCGTTTGTGTGAAGGCAGCTCACTGCAATGTTGTCCTGGGAATGGAGCTGTGCATGTGCCTTTTCCGAGGTCGTAGGTGGAGAATGCCCTCAAAACATGAGAGCAGGTGAGGAGGAGAATGTGTGTCCACAGACACATCCATATGCATAAGCTGAGGTTGGGTTCATGGACTGTCATGTTTTGTTTAGCACAGGCTTCAGGTTGTCCCTGCGTGTGGATAATGGCATCACTGAATTCAGGGTGTTCCTCCCCTGCTGGGCCCCACCAATGCAGATAGGGTCTTTTATGATCACCCAAATACCTGGTTTACCTCCCAGGTCTCACGGAGCCTATTAAATGTGCCTTCTTTACAGGATGTGATCGGCGGAGCACTGATTTCGGCTGTGCTGCTCGTGCTTTTGTATCCTGCGTGGGACACAATAGATCACTTGCTGTTAACCAGCCCCTTCTGCCCACTGTTTTCCATAGTTGTGCCTCTTGTCCTATGTTACAACTACCCCAAACTAGACTATTACAGCCCTACCAGGGGAGACACCACTACTATCTTAGGAGCAGCAGCTGGAGCAACTGTGGGATTTTGGTTAAACAACCAGTACGCTGCTCCAGCCTACACCAGCAAAAGTTTTCAGTCTGGATTTCCTCTGGCCATCAGTACAATGGTGTTTGTGCTAGCCAGGTTCTTCGTAGGGATCTTGGTTGTCCTGCTGACACGCTGGGTGATGAAGAGCGTGGTCCTTGGCGCGCTGGGCTATCGGTACAAGTTCCCCATCCGCGACCTGGAAGCCCGGAGACGCCTGGAAGTGGAGGTGCCCTATAAGTTTGTGACGTACTCCTCCGTGGGCTTCATGGCCACCGTGGTGGTGCCGCTGCTGCACGAGCTGCTGGGACTGATGTGAGCACAGCTCCTCCTCACCGAGCACCCGCAGCACCCCCGCTCCGGGGACGCGATGACTCGATCCGGGCTGGTGACTTGACCAAAAAGTGTTTTGTGCCTTTCTGCACTGGTGTGGTGGGTTTGGCTCTGGCTGGATGCCAGGTGCTCACCAAAGCTGCTCTATCACTCCCCTCTCTCCAGGGAGGGAAAATATAATGAGAGGATCATGGCTCAAGACAAGGGCAGGGAGAGATCACTCAGCAGTTTTGCTGTCACAGGCAAAACAGACTTGACTTGGGGAAATCAGTTTAATTTATTACCAAACTAATCAGAGTAGCATAATAAGAAATAAAACCAAACATTAAAACCACCTTCCACCTACCCCTCCCTTCTTTCTAGGCCCAGCTTCCCTCTTGAATTCTCTGCCTCCTCCCACCCACCATCACAGGGGGATGGGAATGGAGGTTACAGTCAGTTCATCACTGTTTCTGCTGCTCCTTCCTCCTCAGGGACAGGACTCCTCACACTCCTCCCCTGCTCCAGCATGGAGTCCCTCCCACAGACGACAGCTCTCCAAAAACTTCTCCAATGTGAATTTTTCCCATGGGCTGCACTTCTTCATCCAGCATGGGTCCCCTGAGGGGTCACAAGTCCTGCCAGGAGGCTGTTCCAGTATGGACTTCCCACAGGGTCACACCCTTCTTAGGGCATCACCCTGCTCCAGTGTGGGGTCCTCCACTCCTTGCAGGTGGATCTCTGTTCCCCATGGACCTCTATGGGCTGCAGGGGCACAGCTGCCTCTCCATGGGCTGCAGGGGAGTCTCTGCTCTGGCACCCAGAGCACCTCTTACTCTTCCTCTTCCTTCTGTGGTCTTGGTGTCTGAAGAGTTGTTTCTCTCCCGTATCATCACTCCTCTCTCTGCCTGCAGTTGAGCAGGTTTTTCCTCCCTTCTTAACTCTGTTATCCCAGAGGTGCTGCTGCTGTCACTGATGGGCTCAGCCTTGGCCAGCAGTGGATCTGTCTGGTAGCCGGCTGGCACTGGTTCTGTTGGACACAGGGGAAGCTTTTAAAACCTTCTGAGAGAAGCCACCCTTGTAGCTCCCCACCTGCTGCCACCATGCCCTTGCCACACAAACCCAAAATAACTGACCTGAAATATCTGACCTGGAGGGGTCATGGGAAGGGCTGTGCACAGATAACTTTGGGTTAGAAATCACTGACCCCACTGTGTCCCATAACCAGACACCCTTCACCCAGGCAACTAAAAACGACAAGCACACAGCCGAAATGCCTGCCAGAGCAGCAGCAATGGCTGGTTTGCTGTGGGGTTGGGGCTGCTGGGGAGCAGGGCTGTACCTGCTCGGCTGAGGGAGCTCCTGAAGCAGTAGAGCAAGCCAAGGAAGGGCTCAGGTTTGGGGTATTGGGGAAAAAACAGCAGGTGGGGTGGGGAGAGAGGTGACCAGCCAAGAGCAAAGTGCCATCGTTGGGCAGAGCTCGTGGTGTCTTCTGATGGCACTGCCAGACCAGGCTAGCTCTGTGGGGATGGTTTTACTCATTATTACAATCTAAAAAACCCAAACACAAAATGTAAAAGAGAAGGAAAATTTAACACAAAATGTTTAGTGTGATTTGCAACAAATTTACCTTGGATATTAACAAGAAACCCTCCACTAAAAGACCCTTTGCCTACAAACAACTGAGCAGAGTTATTACCATAGCACTCAGGCTTGAGCACAAACTGTGTAACTCTGATTTAATTCGCCGGGCTAGGGAAAAGGAAAAAGTCCTTCCTGTCATGCAGGAGTGACAGGTAGCATCCATAAACTGCGCTGTGGAAGGAGCTGAGCAGTGACTCTGGTGACTACAGCGCGTGGCAATGATAAGAGGCCATCATTTTCTGCTGCTGCACAGCATCACAGTTGGTCTTCCATGCGTCCTGCAACACTGTGTGCACATTTGTAGAATAGCAGGGAGGCGTGTCCATAGGAAGGTCGTCCCTGTAACTCAGGCTGCTTATTTAAAACAAAATATATCAGCTGTTGGACCAATGAGCTGTTGAGAAATACAGCTTTGAACATGGTCTGCTTGGCTGGGAAAATGTTCCAAGCTATTGCTGCAGAGCTTCAAGCACGGCCCCCGTGCCTTGCCTGGCAGAATGCACAGTGAGAGCCAGCTTTTCTACCCATGTCCACTTGTCTTCCTGGCTGCGAGAAAAATGAACCTGAAGAATGTAAAGGAGGTGCTTTGCCATCCATTGACTGCTTGGATAAAGAGAATCAATTCCAAAACCATGGTTGGGAGTTCTGTCTGAGGAGTGTGAGGCGTGCACGTGGAAGAGCTGCACCACTTTAAACCCAGGCTGTCAATCTCCAGAAGAAATGCAGGCAGAAATTTAAACCAGTTTTAGATTTGCTCAGGCTGTGGATAAACTGTTTTATATCAGGTTGTGTGGACTTTACACGTGCATGCAAACAGCTCCAGCGAGCCTTTCAGCAGGGCACATGCCCGCTCACACCTGCCCCTGGGTGAGTGCTGAACGTGGGCCACCACAGCTGTGGGGTTCCAGCCTCAGCCTCTCTCCCTCCCATACACCACAGAAGTGCTGCCATCAGGTTTAAAACACCTTTAATCCCCTTGTGCTAAGAGTGCTGCATGACACACAGGTGCAGTGCACAACTGGAGCCCTGCGGAGGGGCCACATCACAGAATTGGGAAAAAACCTGGCAGCAATCTGAGCGTTTAAGCTGGGGATTGGAATCCCCAGCCTGAGAAAGGCACAGTTTGACAGGGAAATTCATGCAGCTCTATGTGTAAAATTTCTGTTCTGACTCACAGCTATTTTATGCTACGAAGATTTTATAAAATATATATAAATGCTGCACAAGTATTTTTATAGTATTCACCTGCATGTGATTCATGCAATAAATGCAAATTCTATTTGGTTCGAATTTTAAAATAAACCTATTTTGCAGAGTTTGGTGTCTGTCTGTTCATTTTGCATCCTGTATTGATACTTGTAAACAACTGATGTAAAGACAATGAGTTCCAGTTAAAAGAGCTTCCCAAGTGCAAGCACCCACCTCTCTTCCCAAGCTGTCCCTCTTGTGGCTCCCTGTCTCCTGCTCAGTCTAGCTCCACGCTTTGGCTCCTCCAGAAGGATCCTGCTTTTTTTAAAACATTAAAAAAAAGGACTGCTGGTCTATTAATGACTATTTGTTACAACCTTTGCAAATGGAAATGAGTGAGTTGCATGTAATTAGTGCTGGGGGACTTTTGGGCACTGGAATCTCCTTCACCTGCAATATCTACTTCTAATAGACTAAACAGTTAACTGAAAACCAATTTAACATGTGCAATGATAGCACAACCCATGGACTGCAGAATATTTTGCATTAGCTGAGAAGCCTAACAAGGTTTTGTGGTCAAAATGTGCATTAGAAACCAGGTGGGGCCATCCTCCCCTCAGCACCACATCCTGCCTGAAGTGGTGTCACCCCAAGTGCCCACAGCTGATCAGGGTGGGCCCAGTTGCTGCAGCCTCCCCGGGCCAGCTGGGTTAGGCAGGTCTGGCAGCTGGGCTCTGTGCTGAGGTTGTGCTCGTGGGATGCTCACAGGACCACAGCCACTCCTGCAGGGCCAGGCTTGGAGAGGTGAGTCTTCTGACGAGGTGAGACACGTCACCCTTTCTGTATTCACTAACCTGCAGCACCAGCTCCTCATTGCAGATCCGTGTGTGTCTTTGCTGTCTTTGGAAATGCTCCCCACCTCTTCATCCCTGCAGTGCAGATGCCTCTGCATTTCCCGGGTGGTGGTAGAGAGTGAGGTTTTGTGGTGGGGCATTTCCAGGGTGGTGGTAGAGAGTGAGGTTTTGTGGTGGGGCATTTCCAGGGTGGTGGTAGAGAGTGAGGTTTTGTGGTGGGTTTGCCGGCCACATTCTGTACTTTGTAACACAAAGGCTCCAGCTGAATCCTCTCGAGTAAGCATGCTTGTGTTTTAGAGTAAAACACTGCTTTTGATGGGAATGGAGTGGGAGGTAACTTCCAGAGTATCACAGCCTGGGCTGTTGTCTTCTCAGTACTGTCTGTGCTGTCTGTCCTTGTCCAGGCCTCCCTCCTGTGCCTGCCCACAGCTGGAGGGGTGATGCAAGGCAATCTAAGTTTCCTTTGTTATGCTGTCAAGAGGGATGTAGCAGGCACCCCACTCTTAGCTTAGTCCACTCTGTCCTGCCTGGAGGCTGCCTTCTCCTGACCTGCTTACCTTGCAAATCACTTTCTGGGCATGTGGTGCCAACCCAGGCTTCCTCCTGTCTGGGGCATCTCTGTGTGCTGGTGCCCCAGTGCAGAACCAGCTACTCTGTCAGAAGCCACATGGATATTGCACCTTTTGGCAGGGATTAAGAACCAAAGCAGCAAGCACTGAAGTTCCCTGCTTGAATTTTCCAGCAGTAACTTTGTCATGACCCCAGTCTCCTAATCCCTCCAAGTTTCTGTGTAAAATCACAAGCAAGCTCGTGCCTTGCTTTTCTGGATACAGCTGATATAATCTAGTGAACAGAAGAAAACAGTCTCAGTTTCACTTTTGACCCTTCTCCACTGTGCTACAAGGAGGAGTTAGAAAACACAGGTACCTCTCTCTGAACAGGGTGATGTGCAGCTGGGCAGTGGGTGGCATCTTGCACATTTGCTAAGCCATGAGTAAAGCAAGGCCCTTGCTTGCTGCCAGCTCCTGCTCCTGCCAGACCTTCCCCCGCTGTCTCACTGTCTCACTACCTGCCCACTGTCCCACTGCCACCCCGCTGCCACCCCGCTGCCACCCCGCTGCCACCCCGCCCTGTCAGCAGGCTGGGTTTCAAGGTCACCGGGTGGTCAGAGGTGTCGCGTGTGCCAGGCCATGATCCCCTGGCAGCCTCCTGGCAGCGCTTTTGCTCAGCCTATTCCATACTCACCTGCCAGACGAAGGATGATTTAAATTTCAAGCGAGCACAGTGCCAGCCTGGAGATGGGAACAGTCCCAGGCGTCACCTTTCCATAAACACCCTTGTGCAAGAGCGAGGGTGACCTGCAGGCACCGGGGAGCTGCAGCCAGGCTGGCTCAGGGTTCTGCTCTTTGGAAAATCACCACTAAAACACAGCAAGGACAAACCCAGAGCTCGTGTCCAGCAGAATGGAACCCTGCAATCACCCCGACAGCACACTAAACCAGCTCTGATCTCTCTGTCACCAGCTCTCCAGCCTTTTCTGCTTGTGTTCAGATCTCCAGCAATGTCCCATTACCCACAGGCAGCAGGAGCAGGCCAAAAGTAATCCATAATTGTGGAGCAGTAGTTAAAAATCCCACTTCCAACTCTTGTTTAAAAAGAAAACCCAAGTTCAGAAGATGTTAAAAAACTGCTCAGAAGTCCCTACCAGCAGCAAAGGTTTCCTTTGCCAGAGCCCATGGCTACAGCAAAGGGTAAAAGGAAATTTCAGCGCTCACAGTGGCTGGCTCCAGCATGAAGCTGTGTGACAACCACCTCGAGTACTGCACACAGCTATGAGCAGGCTGTAAATACCAGATAATTGCTTTGGAGCTATGAAAGACAAAGCCTCGCAATAAATACACCAGACTTATATGAAGTGTCCCACTCATCAGGAATCACAGTTAATCCTGAGCACAGCACTACAGCAGAGCTTGAATTTCATTGCAAGGCTGCTGGCACCACAGTTAACTGGAGGGGTCAGGGACTCTGAAGAGGCTTTTTAACCTTTCTCTCAATTCTCATCCTCTACTTTTAGCAAGTAATGGTACTTACCTGGGACAAAGCTCATGTTTTTGGAGCATTTAGCTGCCAATGCATGAGCAAATGGTATGAAAAAGAAGCGATCCCAAAAGCCTCACAACACATGCCACTGCAGCTCAAGCCCTTAGTCCCAGCTTAATCTAGTCTTTACACTCAAAGGACAGCTAAATTCTCAGGAGAATCGGGACACCCAAAGAGTCAGAAAATCTTGTGCAGAGAAATATATTTAGTGCACGCAAATATGCCCGCACTCTGCTGCAATGCAAATCTGCCTTATTGTCGTCCTAATCCCCGTGCATGACACACCAATAAACAGGGGGGGTTAATGCTTTCCATCTGCGTTACAGATTGCTTCCCACACTGCGAGCCTGCCTGGTTACAGTTGTGTAGGCATCGTGGAGAGAGAGATCCTCCAAACGCCAAGCTGCCTAATCCCTCGGGAGGTTTAAAATGTGAGCTGCAGTTTTCTCACTCTCCGTGGGCACTGGAGTCAGTCGTGCAACGTATGGCAATGGCTATAGTCTCATTTCACGTCTGTCATGCAGAGATAATTAAAATCTACACTTCCATCTGAGGGGAACCGTAGGGTTTCCAGATGGGTAACTGTAGTGCATTTTTCATACTGGATTATCACTTGCACCAAAAAGCCTTGCCTGTTGCCTCCCACCTGTTGAGATTATTGATGGGGCTGCCATTGAAAAGCCCTTGTGGGCCCAGCGATGGGGGTCTGTGTAGCTTGTAAAACTACAAGCTTCCCTCACCACTGCACATCCTTCTGCTCAGTGGGGCAGTCACTGTAACACCCTTCTCCAGCAACTCCCAGATGTCCTCTCCTGGACAGACCCCTCCTGGGATCAGGGTCCATCTGGCTCTCACAGCAGAAAGAGGCGACAGTGCACAGGCCTAATACAAAATCCTGGCTGTTGTCAGCCTGCAGCATTAGCAATGGTTATAATATTGCAAAGGAGGGACAGCCAGCCCCACAAGCCAGCCAGTCAAGGGCTGCCTCAGTGTACTGAGCTGACCACCCACTTGGTGACATTCCTGCAGAAAGGGAGGATCGGGCATCGCTGTGCTGGATGGAGCTTCTCAGTTTCACAGAGAGCAGAGGCACAGCGCACCAAGCCGTGACACAACTGCTGCCAGAAAGCCACCTAGAAGGAAAAGCCTCATCCATGAGAGGTTCTCATGTACTGGCAGGGGCAGAACTGCTGGAAAAACAACCCTGCCCAAAAGCTGCGTGGTCCTGCTGCACAGCTGGGGTCCAGAAAGCCCTGGTGGGGCTGGGAGTGCAGCGGGCCCACGCTCACTTCTGCAGACAAACGTGCCAGCCTCTGGCAGACAAAGGCTTTGATAGTTTTCTGCTCCTCATGCAAAAGACCACTGGCATATGCTCTTAAATGCACTTCCCCATTTGGTTTGGAGCTTCAAAAACCACCAGGCTGACATCAGCAACGAAAAAATTTAATTCCACCCCCTCCCCTTTCTGAATTTAGAATGATAAAGGACCAACAGTTATGTCTGGAGCAGGGGAGCAGATATTACACACATCTTGCTTACAAAATAGCTCTGGTTTTCATGAAACAAGTTTATTTTCCTCCCCCAGCCATTGATGAGCACATGACAACCGTACAGAATAAAAGCTCAACTCCTTAGTTCTGCTCACATTCACTCAACATTTGCTCTAATCAATTATCTTATTTCATGCAATAAGAAAAGAATGAGATTCCTGTTATGCAGCCATAATCAGTTACAGTATGAAGCTGTGTCTGTGGAACATTTCTGATTTTGAAAACTAATCATGTGCTCTGCCATTACATTTCTCTTGTAAAACACTGGGCTTTGACCCAACTTGTTTCTTCCCCCCCTGCCCTTTGAAAACACTGAGGGCACAGCCTAGTCCAAGCTCCCACATTCCTTCCCTGCAGCAGCCAGCCAGATTGCACTGTAAAGAACACATTTACTCAGGGAGACAGGATCTGTTTCTCTGGTTTATTGGAACATAAAAGCATAAGCGGATGTCCCCTGGGAGGCAGACAAAAGAGGAGAGGGTGCTGCATGTGACAGTGGACGGCTGTCAGAGGATAAAAGTCATGTCTTCACACGAAGGGCTCAATATTGATCTCTAGGGCAGAGCATGGCATGGTGAGCTCAAACTTGGTGATAACATCAGGGTGTACGACTCCAAGTTTCCCAATGCTTTGACCTTTGGCAAAGACCTCAGCACAGCGACCAGGAAAGAAAGCAGTGCCTGTGAAGAAAGTGAGAGAAAAATCAATATTTCTTTGGGCCAGAGGAGTCAATAGGCATTTGATGTGCAGAACAAAGCTCTCAGTATTAAACTGTTCTCTGTGCTGAGATGCTAAGAAGGGGCTCTCACTTTCTTGCATTAAGAGTTCTCATGATTGATAGAGAATGAGAAAACAGTAAGTTAAAAATAAAAAGTAAACCCCAAAGCGTGGGCACTTTTCACACTCCAATTGTTTTGACTAAGTTCCTCCTGCAATAGAAATTAGCACAGTTGAGTCAGAGGGCTACTGAAATGAAGAACTTTTGCAGCCTCTAGGCTATTTAACATCTGAATGTCTCCCACCTTAGTCTGTTTGAAGAAATAAAGCTTGCTGTCATCTAAAGGGTAAGTAGGCATGTCACCCTTGATTGCCTGTCACATAATTAAAAACAACCTGCATTCCTCATCTGGAGAAGAACTTTTTAAGCAGTTTCCTATACACCATAAAACTGTGAAACAATGAACACTCAAAGGAAGCTAAAAATCATCTTCCTCTTACCTCAAACCAAGTCTCAAGTTTTAAATGTTACATGGAAGTTTTTAATAAAAACCAGCAGTAGTATTAAAAAAAAATTTGCCATGAAGAACTTGGAGGAGCTGTACAGAGCTTTTCGTGGAAAGCCTTTCCTACCTGGAAACTTCCCTGTGGTGGTGGCTCTACCAGCACTATCTTCAAGCTTGTCTATAGCAGCTACACTTGCATTTTTTTGGCCACTGTCCTGAGGTGAGTGGCATTTTTATAGACAGCCCTTCTGAAGACAAACCCAAACCAAACCAGCCAGTTGCTCCTTCTGAAAGCACCTCTCCCCTAACGAGTGTGAGGAAGCAAGGCACAGCGTGTGGGACATCCAGTGAGCAGTGCTGCAGGCAATGCTGTGATACCAAAGGGGGAAAGGGAGAGAATGAAACCAGGCCACTGAATCCTACAGATTCTCAGTCCTCAGAAAGCTCCTCCACCCTGTTTTTAATGCTGCTGCCCGCAGTGTCCTCTGCAAAAGGATCACAAGAATTTCCTGACAGCAACTTATCCTCTGGTTGCTCCAAATGCTACTTAAAGTTCAGGATCAGCCCACGACATTTTACTGTGTGTACAAGGAGCTACTTAAAAAAGCAGTAAGGGTCCAAATGAACCTCAAACCTCAGGAACATTTCCATGATACTCTGATCACTAGTTGTCAAGCCCAGAGATATGTTCTCTGTTAGTTCCCCAGTGGAAATAATTCATTTAAGAAGTGTCTCCTATGAGGTTTGTAGTTGTAATTTGCAGCTACAAGAGCAGCAATTAGATCTTTTTCTTGCCCGAGTTGCTGCAAGTGCAAATTAACTTCAATGTCCACTTCAATTTTGGCTACCTTGTGAAATCTGACCACAGTAGTAAATGACCACAGTAACATTGCTTAAAGGCTGTTCTAAAAAATATTCAGAAGCAGAATCTTTTAAATTATGCACTTCCAGTCTTAGCTACAAGCACAAACCAACTCCTTTCACTGGATGTCCAACAGTGACTTTACCTCACCCTGGATGCTACTGGCACGTGACTCCAGCCAAAGAGACACTTGCCACTGCCAAGCTGCACTATTCAAAACAAGATGAAACAAATTTAGAAAAGAGTCAAATGTCACACATACAGATCACTCTGCAGATTGTGGGTGAAAGCATAACCTAAAAATAAAGTTGCCTTTTACTTAGTGGTAAAAGGCTTTCCTATTTGTAAATAAAGCTGGTATTGTACCAGAGATGTGAGCAGCACACAGAGACTTTCTTTCAGACACTCGACTGTAAGCTTGAACTGGCACAAGAGCAAGAACCAAGCAGAAGTTCATAATGTTGATGTGGCACCGCACTATAAATCTATAGGAAAAAAGAGCTTTGACAATAGGGTCAGCTAAAAAGCTGTGAGTCTGACTTGTCTGTTCTTCTGAGCTTCCTTCTGTGTAGTCTTGGGAAAGTTATTTTATCTTCTTGCACATCTAGACCCAGCTATGTCATGAGACTTCACTGTTTTTAAACTTGTAGATATCTGATAGGGTCTAAAATAATACTGTACTCAGTCAATCTAACAAGGGCAGTTTCCCAGATCTGTGCCACTTCCCATTGTGTCAAACAATGCTGTTTTCATACACAACAAATGCTCTGCTATCCAGGCATCACCACTTGTCGGTCTCCCAGTCCCAATGAGCTCCGAATATGCTGCTCCAGGCTATGGCTTGGACACTGAGCAGTATTTTCCATCTCATCCAACAACTGATGCTGGACCGTGATGTTACTTTTCTTTGCACTTCCTTGCAGTGAAGAGGGAAATATATAATTAATATCAAGGGGGAACATTTAGGTCCCCAAAGTGTAGGAAACGGGACCTTCAAACCACGTCTCAATTTCTAGTTAAGCTGACCCTGAAATGTTGGCTGCTTCACCAGTGTGCCCCATGCTTTGCAGACAGAGCAGTTGCAGGGCATAATTCTGTGGCTGGAAGAGATCAGACAATAAGCAAATAAAAATGAAAGAACCTGTTAAAAACTTTAGAGCCCCCATCTGTCCAGCCAACACATGGCTCTTGCACCAAAGAAACATGAGCTGAGAAACAGGTTTACAGAGAGTTTATGAACTCTGGTTAATAATGGAACTATTATTATGGTAATTGGCTGCACTACAGAATGCTTCAAAGTATATTCCTGCCTGCCAAAAGGGCCTCCAGACTGCATCCCACAGGGGGGATCTAAAGCCTTCCTCATCTTAGTGACTCTTCCTTTGACCACAGGTGGTAAGGGAAGGAAGTTGGCTCAGACATTGGACCAGGTGGTGTTGGTCCATGTGCCTCTACCAGGGCACCAGAATTTGGAGCAAATGTAAATTCCAGGCTAAAAAAATTCAGACATTGAAATGGAAGCACATAAAGAAGGAAAAAATACTCAGAAGAAACATGAAAAACCTGAGCAGAAAGGAGGGAAAGAGAAACAACCATTTGCAGCTGGGGGAGAGCTTTGACTGAGGGACCAACCACAAGCACAAAAGGAGACCTGAGCTAGAGGAACCTGCTGTGCTGGGGCAAGGTACAGGCTGCAGGAGGACTGGGCAACCCATGGAGCAGGGCACCAAACCAGGGGAGTCATCAAAATAACCAGGAAACAAAGGTAAGGACTCTTTTCATCCTAATTTGTGTGTTTCTTGTATTATCAAGTAAATACAAATGGTGATTAGGATTTCTAGCAAAGCTTGTGTTATGGACTGGGCAGTGTTATGTGACTTCAACTCTTGAAGTAAAGTAAAAGCTTCAGAGTGAGGGTTGAGGCTGTATGAAAGATGTGCTGAAGCTACTTGCACACACAGGGAATCAGCAAAAAGTGCACATGATGCTACCTCGTTTGTATAAATCACACCAGAAGCTGAAGCCCAGTGCTCTCAAGCTTCAGTAAAGCCTTGATGCCAAAAGGAGCCTTTCCAGAATCACTGGCAGCTGTGACCTGCAGCTTTTCACGAGTTCACCACAGCTTGTCCTGCCTGTCTATGCAGTATCATCAAGAATAGCATGGCTGTGAAGGGCATGGTCTTCCTGGAGAAACTTTCCCCAGTCAGGCAGGCACAAAAGCACACCTGGAAGCCCCACTCTGAGCAGGTGTGTTAGGAAGGGACTGTGTTTGCTGCTGGTACAATTATTCTGAAAAGCTGCTCTTGTAGGTCCAACTGGTTGGCTGTACCATCAACTACACTGAGAGTCAAAATTTATTTAAAAATTGTAATTTACTGTACCTTCTGTTTTAAGGATAACAGATTTATCACTCTTGACATAGTAAATCCTTTCTGCTCTGCACACAAATGGCACTTCATAAACTTCACCTTGAAACCTAGTCAGAGATTGTATTGTCCTTGCTGATAGAGACCCAGACAATGCCAGAGGAAGCCTGAAGGTCTAGCAGTGGAAATCCAGCTCTTAATATGTCAGGTGTGTAAGTGGTAGTTAGGAGAAGGGGTGGGGTGAAATCCAATATGCATCCCTAAAGAAGGGATGCCAAAGCCAGCCCTGTCTTATGCTGACACACTACACGCAAGGGAAAGACAAAAGCTACTTCTCGTGGCTGCAAGTAAGAATTTAATTTCTAATGTTCAGTGATGTAGAAATAATACCTTTAATTAAAGCTTCTGTAGCATGTCCTCAAAATCCGTAATTGCCTTTCTGTATTCAGGCAACAGGGCCACTTTGATTGCTTTGGGGTAATTCTTTGGCCAATAATCCAATAGAGCATGTAGTCTTTAGCACATTTTCTGGCTAATTGACCCTCAAAGAGCTCCGAGTTCCCTGCACTCTTTGTTGTCAAACACCTTGCACAGTTTTCTTTTCTCTACCTTACTCACCCTTCCTTTCAAAAAGAAATAGATTAAAGTTGTATTATAGGCCTGCAGTTGCACTAAGCCTTCAAACCCACTTGTTTGTTCCTGTAATTTGAAGGAACACTGGAAGCTGAAGCTTAAGAAGGTAACAGAGCAGAGCTTATCTGGCCTCACTAGTCTTTCATCTTAATTCTCCTCCCTTTGGTGACTCCAGCTGCCCTTTCACTACCTCATCCCGACTCACCTGGGGAAGTCTTTTGCCTGTGCTACACTGGATGGAATTTAGTTCTGTGAGGTTATATGTTGGGTTTAGGATGAGGTTCTTCACACTTTTGACCGGTTCCTTGTTTTGGCAGATAATGCAGATCAAATGCAGAGTCAGGGAGCACTGTCAGAGCAGGCAGTGTGTTAAAAGGCAGCCACCTCTTCCTGCCCATACACACAGCACAGTAAGGCTCCCAGAACCTTATGCAAACCAACAGCAACCTCAAAATTGTACCTTGTTGTGGAATGATTTACCTTCAGCTAATTCTTAGAATCACAGGCATCTTAAATCTTGAGTGATTTTTGGAACATAGTGAGAGACCAACTGTTCTCATAAGTTGCACACTGTCAGCAGTTCTTCTCCCTTATATTCTTAAGACCAGAAAAACCATACTTCGGGATCAGTGGGGTATTTATTAACTTTAGTCTCTTGGTTTGTAAATCCTGACTAAAGCTGTGCCAGAACAACTGCCATTCCCCAGATCACACCTAACTGTAGTGACACATCAGGAAATTCAATTTAGTACAATTAAATTTAAGGCATGTGCCTTAATTACCCCTCTCAAGAAAATAATTAACGCTTGACAAAAATCACAGAAGCAGTATCTGTATGATGTGAATGAATATGTCCTTGTCTAAAGGGCATCTTTCATTCTGATCTCCTCCTATGTTTTTCCAAAAGCCTCCTCATACAGGGCATAGCAGAAGAGGGTAAAGTGACAATCAATTATTTATCTGGACTGCTACACTGGATATCGAAAAATAGAGCTGAATATTAGAGTCCTTGTGCAGACAGGAAGGCTGGGAACATGGAGAATCAGCCACAAATCTGCAGTGGTCAGTCAGTTAATCATCTTCTCCTATTACACCTAAGTCAATGGCTGAATTTTTATTAATTTGTATTTCAGGGAGGGTGTGAGGAAAACTAACTCTTCTACCTTATAAGAACCCTCATGTATAACCCTATAAGCTGGATTTGTTCTTCATTCTTGCTGTGGAGTGTCCCAGGAGCTTTAATAGAGGGTGTTTGGTGTTGCTGGATGTCAGAAAGTGGTTCAAGAATGCAGTGGGTTTGAGGCACCTCTTTATTCACCTGTGTTATCCTCAGGATTACAGCAGCCTCAGACACTTAAAATTATCTGGGTAAAATCACTGTGCTCCTGCCTTTCCTAATGGAAGGTAATATTTGGGTGGATCCTGAGGCTAAGGAATGCAGACATTTTGGGTCACTGATCTGGGTAACAGCATTTCTCTAACTCAGTGCTGGGTTTCTCTTATTAAATACTGCATGCAGAAAAAATTAAGTAGGAAACCTAGAAAGAAATCTATCAAATTGCATGTATTTTTCTAGAAATCAGTATTTGTGTATAAAGCTCAAAAAATTTGCCTTTGTGGGGCAGTTGTGAGAAACAGCAACTCTCCTCTGGAGTTTAGATGCACTGCAGTTACCATTACACAGCTAATCTCTGCTGTTAGGTCAGTTTATCAGATTTATCCGAAACGTTATACTTTGTCTAAAAGTCACAAACCTAAGCTGATATTATGTCACAGCTATTTTATCTATAAAACGAAGGAATTCCTAATCCCAAATTAAGCTCTTCTTTTTTTTTTTTGAAGATGTCTGGCTATTTCACTCGAGTTAGAGAACATGAAGCTTTAAATATTAAAAAACTAACTTTATTTGTGTTCCATGAGTATTTTTATCACTCTCTGGATATCTAAAGGAATGATTCATCCTTGCAAACAACAGAATCTGTCAGAAGCTAGCAGTCAATAAACCATACGCTTTCTGGCAGGGGGTATAACATACTCTATGCGTGCACAGCAAGGCAGAAGGTTTTAGCTTTTTAGGCTCTGCTTTCATACAGGCACTAGACAATAACGAGAACCAGCACTAAGCCAGTCTGCAAGTCGACTTTAGTGTGTCACATTTGGTTTGCATGTTGTTTAATCACTCCATGCCCTAGCCCAAGCTGCCCTCCCCTCCCAGTGACTTGACTGAGATAACCAAGAGCCACCTATGTTCTGCTTTCACAGCTCCCCCATTTCATGCCTTTCAGAAAATGACTTGACAAACTGGCATGGAATAATAAATCATTAAACAATGAGTCTCAGCAGTCACTGGAACTGTTCATCACTTAGTTTTAGCAACTCAACCTTATGTTGCAAAGCAATGCCTCGTGGCTGAAGCACACGCTGGCTCCAGCAGGAACAGAAATGCCTGAGCTGAGTGTGAGCTCAGCATTTCTTTGTGTATCTCCTCTCTTCTAACATATGCACCACAAGCAAAGATAAAGTCACTTCCTCCACCGTGGGCAACAGAAATCATTGTAGCCTGCATTCACATTGATCTAAACGTTTGAGCCAGTATCTTGTAAATTCATGTTTAAAATGTTATTGCAGAAATAAAAAGAAAAAAAAGTAAGATTAAATTTGAAGCAGTACCCCTCTGCCTCCATATCACAGTTGAAAAATCACACCAGACTGGAGAAGTGCTAAACTATAAAGTGTAACATTGACATGCTCCCATTTGGTGGCATTAATATCAGTATGGTAGTGAAAATGAACGTAGATGCATGCTCAGTTTGCCTCCAGCCACAGCAGGCTGTGCAGGTGAGAATGGAATTGAAGGATGGAGCTGTGGGGATGGGCAAATGTAGCATTTCTTCAGAGAAGCCAGACCTGCCCCTGCCCCTCAGTGCTTAGATCACTACCCCTGCTCCCTGAGAAAGGAGCTGTGCTATTGCTGCTATTTCTGCTACTGCCTTGGATGAGTTATTTCTTTTATAAAGAAGGCTTTGCAACACTGAAAATACAGTTGAGGATTAAGAAATAATTTTCTATTTAAAAATTTAAAAGGTCGGAAATTACCTGAATCTATGATTATACAATGCAAAGCATTGACATTTAAAATTCTTGATGCAAGGAAGACTTTTATCTGTTAAGGCTTGTTATGATGTGTGATTAAAGGATAGTTGCCTTTGGGGGGCAAAACAAAAAAGGAATTAAACTCTGAAGAGGCCTCTCCTCTGCAAAGGAACAGCAGAAGAGCAAAGAGTTGTCAGGGACAAGACATTGACACCTTGAGCTGAAGGAACACAAATGCCAGGGATTTAGATGGTTCTGGGAGTTGGCAAAAACTGATAGAAAATGAAAACCTTTAACTGTCAGGAGAAATGCTGCTACTCCTTGGAGCATCCCTAACCTGTCAGAATAAAATGCAACGGGAAGAGCAATATTGTAATCTTTAATAGTTAATACTTGCAAAAAGAGGCACTAGAAGACAGCTTGACACTAGAAGACAGCTTGTGTCTCTTTTCAAACTGACTTGACACCTTTCCTCAGTGTTTTTGCAGTTGCCATAGATTTTTTCCCTCCTCCCACTACAGGACATTTACTTCTAAATGAGTCAATTCAAAGGAGTTTCTCTTCTAAAATAATCTTCTGGATTTGAGAAACTAATACTTTCTTTGTTCTCTAATTGAATTTCTTTTATTTCATATGTGGGGAAAAAAGTGTGTCAAACATAATTTGGTGATGAAAGTTTGAAAGACAAAGAAGTCTAAGCCTGTCAAACCTTTTATTATCCCATGCTGTGCTAAAATAATGTACTTTAACTCACACACCTTTTTGGGGATAAGGGTATCAAGAAAGAACATTCAAGTTTTAGAGAAGAGCTGAAATGACCACAGGAATGGAAAAAGCCCATCTCAAACTCACTTCTGAGAGCCTCTTTTTCATACTAAAAATCAACAATATAACACAAAGCTAATGAAATGAGATCTACTTTTAAAATCAAACTATGGGTTTTGCCACAAACTAAGTGCTGCTTGGCCTACCTGCATCACTTCCAACAGCAAAACACCTCTGAGATGTCCAGTGCCAGTGTGCTGCCAAATTTTGATAAACCAGGTCAAATACTGTACACTCCCACTTCAGCTACAGCCAACTCCCCTGTTTCGTGTCTTTCCTGGGTACCTCCTTGGGTATTGATGCAGTTAAAATCAAATTTGAGGCATTAACACCAGAGTGGGAAGGCACTTGATAGAACAGAAATAAGCTTGGCATAAATTTACAGGGATTTAGTTCCTATAAATCTGAAGACCTGCATTACAGAAAGGAAATACAGACCAGAGATAATAGACAATTAAAGGGAAATTAAGTGAGCAGCCACACCCACTTTATTAGATAATGTAATGCAATTTTGAGTTGTTAGAACTGTAGTTTTTCATGTAACTAAACTCCCTTGACACTACAGAAAAATCTGTTCAAGAGAAAAGGATGAGAAATTAATTAGATCTCAAAGTAGAGGCGAACACTGGAAAAGCAACAAGAACTAGTGACATCCAAGTTTGTGAGATGCATTTTAATTATGCCATTTTAATGATCAGTGCCAGAACTTCTGAAACCCCTTGCAGAATTATGGTAATACATTTAAAAATACTAAAACTGGTCAGGCTTTAAAAAAAAAAGGCAGCTGTCCTTATCTCTCAGTATTAATTCATGAAGCTGACTGGGAGATAGGGAGGGGAGTAAACAGAGAAACAGGAGTGGAAGATCTTCAAGAACAATTTATTTGATAAATGAGAAGTACCAGTTTCACAATAAAAAAGGGGAACATTTTTGGCTAAAACCCTATCCATATTTAGTGCTGAAGTGAATGTGGTCAAAAATCAGAAAAGCTCCTTAGAGATGAAAATGAGAAAAAGAGCTTGCACTTCAGAAAATGTGATTAATAACAGTGGCTGAAATTCATCAAGGAACTGAAAAAGTTAGGAAAGATTAATTGCTGGCTGCAATAAAGACAGCATTTAAAAAAGACTTAAGAATATTGGAAACAAACTGTAGGTAGAGTACTTCCACTTACTAACAAGACTGGCTGAACTTTTATGAGACAGAAATGTATTAAGTTTTTAATAAATATTTCTTTTTATCTGGGGTGTGGGGGAGGTATTGTTGAGTACAGTAAGGTGTTGTCCAGTCCACTGAAAAAAGGAAGAATGTGTCTGGTTACATCTATCAGGATTAGGATGTTTCTGAGACACCAGGAGTCTCAGGCACCAGAATTGTGGTGCAATTCTCAGAGCAAATACCCTGCCTGCTGCTAACTTGGAGTAACAATACTGGGAATTCAGCAGTACCAGAAAAATGTTCATGTGGTGCCAATATTCCAAGGTGGATGATCTAAGCTGATCCTCAGTGATCGTTGTGGGAAATTGGCAAATGTGAAATGAACAGGAGGGGAATACAGTGAATTACCAGCTGATGTGTTTTTATTGAGAATGGGTGTTTTCAAACAAATGTGACTATCTACCAAACATGTAATTTGAAAGACTATAAATATAACTAAGAGGATGCAATAGCACCTATAAAATATCTATTTTTGAATGCTACTTAAGTGGACTAAGAACTGTCCGATACCTCCCAGTACATCAGAAATTATATTTGGAGGCCTGGCAAAATTGGCACATTCCCTTTAGTTATCTATGAGTAAATAGACAATTATTGACATTTGTGACCAGTGCAATGGCTGCCAAGACAGGCAGCTGAAAGGCCAGGATTGCCATTAAGAGCAATCAAGCTACAATTTCTTAAAATAAGCCAGGTATTAATAATGCCAAGCTCAATATGAGCACTAAACATCTGTATATATTTCAGTCTCCCAATTTAAGCTGATCACCAGAGATAGATGCTGCAGTTCAGTTCCATACATCTAACTTGGAATTAGTCCCACATTTCCCTTCTCTTGTCTTGTGAATTGAGGTTCACGGTCTAAATCTTCTTCTAAAGTTCTTTATTGTGTAATTATTATTATAAAAGCAAATGTTTATTGATGTTCTTAGTTATGGAGATAACTATTACACCTCTAATTTCACAGCTAACCCTTACTAAATGAGAAGCTATTACTATGATTTACTGTGGAATTAAAATTTTCTACACTTTACCATACCTTTCATTTAATTAAATAAGGGCAGTAAAAAGAAGGGAGTGCAACTTCTTCTGTTTTTTGTTTGTTTTTTTTTTTTTTTGAAAGACAACTGTCAGTTACTGAATGAAGCAAGAGTTAATATGCATTTATTATGCACACATTCATGTTGAACACAAACAGGCTGACTTCCCAGCTTTACTAAGCTGATGATTACCTTAAAAGAATGAATGGCATGAACATTTAGTTTAAAAAAAAATAAATTAATAAATTCAAGAGTTAGCTGAAATCCCTGAGAATCAATAATGTAGAAAAAGGCAGCCCATGTCACAAGCTGGCTCTCCTTAGGGGTTGCTTGTTTTCATGAGAATGCTGTTTCAGTTTTGTCATGGAGGACAGTGGGGCAGACAGGGGAGCAGCAGCCATGCACACATTCCCCATTTTCTGTGAACCTGTCAAGTTGTTTTGTTTTGATAAAACAGGGATATTATTTTCCCTTTTCAAAGAGTGTGCTCAGTCAAATTCCATGTGCAAAGTATGGAGACTCTTGAAAGATCCTGCAAAACCAGGGGTTTCTTCCTGAAATAAGGGACTCTTAAATGTTACATTAGGAGTGAAGATAATTACACCTTCCACTTCACACCTCTCCTTTGAAGACTGTGATATTTAATCCACTGTCAGTATTTCCTAAGCCCTTCTTTATTCTTTTTAGCCTAAGTAAGGCTTTGTTATGGACCCAAACCCCATGATTAACATTATCTCCTGTGACTGTTGTCCTGATTTCTGGAAGAAAATGGTCATTTCAGATGGTCAGGCAAAAGCACAAGATCACTAAAATATTGCAGAAAACATACCCATTCCTGATTAAAACTTGAAATTAAGAATACCTTCCAATATAATAATCAGAATGCCTCTGGTTTTCAATTCAAGGGAACTGAAACCAATGAAAGTGAACTAAAAATTTTATGAAATTACCTGAAAACATATAACCAAATTTGTTGTCTCTACCTATATTTTTAAAAATTTGATTTTATTTGTTTACCTCCTAATCACACACATCCATACTGATATTCATATTTTATTAGTGGTATGGAACAGTTAAAGTCTCAAAAATTTTATGCAAATTTTCTTTCATTATGCAGCACATACAAGTTTGAGGATTGATCATACTCTTTTCCATCTCTATTTGATTGTGGATCCCTGTGCCATAAAAAAAAAAGAGAAAAAACAGAATGCTTTTCCAGGCCAGTAGGATTCACTGCCAAAAAGGTAATTCTGTGCATTTTAAAGCAATGGAGAGCATTTCAGAATTCTGTCTTTAAGACTTTAATTTTCTATGTTAAGTGGTAATAAGAAAATAAAAAGCTTCCATTAGTAACTTTTAAGAAACTGGAAAGCATTGAGGGTCAGATGTATGTTTTGAAATCCTCAAACTGAGTCACTCAAAAGCCTCTCTTCCTTAAGGCTGCTCTAAACAGCTCTTCTCCATTTATTACCTAGCTCAGATTACACCAAAGCATAGTGCAAAGGCCAGGGGAACATCACAATTTCACCCATATTTTCTAGCATCTGTACGTTTTTCACAGGTGTTGCTAGAGAGGCAAAACCACTCTGACCTTGAGGTCAAATCACAGGGCACTTAGGTGTTGGCAGGACAGAAGGAGCTCAAATAACCATGATTTGCACATATGGACCAAGCAGGACCATAGCACAGGCATTTCAGTTTCCAGAGGGAATTTGGAAAAGTGTCAAATATGTGCCCAGTACATCTCTATCTATCCTCTGCTGCTCATTTAAAGCTAGATTTTATTCCCTGTATTGTTTTTCAATAATCAGGGGAACTATTTTAATCAGTTACACAAGGAGTAAAAACAACTGGCCTGGCCTAAACCCTACCTTTACACTGTGCTGCTTACTGGTCTCAAGTTTTGTTTAAGATTATGGACAGAGACAGTACCTCTAAATCTCTCTAAATCAGAGCCCTAGGATAAACCCATTTCTTGCTGTACAAATTTGTAATTTGGCACAGGCAATAAAACAGCTTTGTGCACATGCATCTAAAAATCTGTGCCATGTGCAATGTCCTGATTTCAAACCTCTGAAGTAACTGCCATTGTTCTTATGAATTATTTCAGTGTTCTGAGGTCTCTTTAAGATGTTACAGGGTATCTTTGTTTCACTGGGCAGTTACCTTACTCCATCTGCTGACATCTCTCTCACACATGCTTAATCCACAAATTGTGAAGCAAGTTTAAAAAAACCAAAAATAACAAACAAATAAGCAAACCAACCGCTAAAAAACCCGAACAAAATTCTCCAAGTTACTCTGACTTCCAACCATCTCTGCAGAGAAGGTCTTTGGAGATAAGCTGGTGCAGTGACACTGCATTTGCTATGGCACCAGAGTATCAGCCATCTGCATTGATACCAAGGTTAAATTCCAATGTCAAGACAACTGCAAGGAATCCGTGTGCAATCCCAGGAGAGTTTCTGAATCACTGGTGGAACAGAAAGTAGTAGATGCTTTTCTTTTCTCTTTTTTTTTCTTTTTGCTATAACCAAAAGCCACAAACTGCTTGTAATATATTGCACATGACAAGGCATAATCCACCCTCTGCACTAAATGTGTCGTGGAGTAATGTCATGGGAATGCAGGGATTTTGAGTGAGCATTGTAAATCTCACAGCATCAGGAATACTGAGCAGCACTAATATCTAGAAATAACTTCTTGCCTGTGCTAGGATTATTTTTGAGGTCTTTTTCCAGTTTCTTGAAATCAGCTGTCATGTTACAACACAGAATATAAAACACTTGCAAATATTTCTCAGTACTAAAGTAAACTCTTGATATGTCTATTCAAAACACAGCTACAGACGAATTTTGAATAGGAATAGAACAGTTCAGTTTGACTTCAATGGCAGCTGAGTACCCAGCTCCCAGAGGCTCTTCAAACTCCCCACTACCACACCCCCCTTCCAAATAAGAGGCTTTGCTATTACATGTTCTGTGCTTGATAGAATTAGAATCAGAAATATAATTATATTAAACATTCTTCTGGTCAACCTGGGAATCCTATTAACAATATTCTAACAAACCCATTCAGAGTCTGCCTAAATAATACTGAGCAAAATAATACTTTCTCAAAAAAAGAAGGGGAAAGAAAGCATCAATATGTTTGACACAAGTGTGCACTGAAGTGCCAGGAGACTACTTAGCTCAAGTGTTCTGTTTGGCATCTTGGCAGCACGCTGCAGAACAGGGAGACACCTGACAAATTTTCGTTGAAGTTCTATGAACAGGAGAGTTAGGTCAGGCTGCCAGGGACCCTGTGTCAGTGCCACTGTTCCAGGAAGTGCAGAATGGAGGCACTTCAAGCTGAGTCAGTTTGAGTCAGTGTCTCCTATCTCTGAACACCACTGCGTGACATGTAAATAGAATCATAGCTGCCATCCCTGCAGCCTTGCTTTTCTAGTCTGTATTTTCTACACTGTTATTTTAGGTAGCAGAATAGACGAGTTGCTGGTGCTGCTCTCTTCCATCAACCTGTGCTCTTGCAATGAAGGAATCAGGTCAGCCTGCTTGCTTTCTCTCTTACATGCACAGGCACATACACAGAGGAGATTCTGCACTTAAGGATGTTATTTTTAATTCATGTGCAGCTCACCCTGTATGGAGAAGGAAGAGGGCTGTTATACAACTATCTAAGCAGCAGGGTCAGTCTCAAAGATAGCAGGTCTTTGAATGAAAGATATATATACAGGGCATACATCTTCACATGAATGTATAAATTAAAGGTACCTGTAAAAAAAAAAAAAAGCTATAGATAAAGCTAGAAACTAAAAGGTAAGGCATAAGAAGTTGCCTTTTCCAGGCTCTGTTAGCCACAGAGAATACAGTGGGTGTCTGACATATTCATCCGTTCAGTGAATTCCTATGTACCCTTGCCATCAGCAGATTAAATCATTATAAACAGTCCACGAAACTCAGAGCATATGCTGTATTATAAGTTCCCTTAAAAAGCTGTGAACTCACAAACTACATTAAGCTACTCAGGACAGCTCACAGAAAGACAGCAATCCCATTTAACAATCAGTGAATGCACTTAATGCCTTTCCACTATCATTCCATCATGCTGCAGTATGACAGCACATATAATGATATTAATCCTTAGTCTCTACTGCTGAGAACAACCAAAAATTCTCCTCAGATTGTAGGGAAACATTTAAGTTCTAGAACAACCTCTGCTGTACACTGTAGTTCTTTCTTCCTTACCTTCAGCTGCCTTGATGGTGTAGCCATTCTCTTCATTTGGTGGCACTTCCAGGAGCTGCATGACCCTGTCCAGCAAACCATGGATGATCTCAAAGCCTGGGCTTTTGTTGTAATAAATCGCACATAAATGTCTGTAGTTTTTTGCCCCTACATCTGCAGAAGAAGGAAGCAATTATGTTACCTGGGAAACTTTATCACACTTCTAACCTTGGCTTTTGCATCACTTTTATTCTGCTGCCCTGTGAGGCAGTTGTGGCTAAAAGGAGAAATAAGTATGTAAAATGGCTTCTCTGACAGACCTGTCACATAGCCTGAGGAAATAATGGAGTTTCTTTAACCCACTGGACTCTCACAGTCAGAAATGCAAAGGAAGATTTAAAGTACCCTATGCCTTGAGCAGGAGAGAGGGTTGTTATATACAACTATCTTCTATGCAGTGACAGGTACCAAGCATAAAGCTAAGTGTTAAAGAAATTTAAAATAGACAAGCCAAAATGCAAATACCCAGTAGGCATGGAGAAGCTCGTGATGCTGGTGGGAAAGCTAAATATTTATAGAACTCGGCTGTAGAACAACTACCAGCACAAAACAACCAGCCCACAACCTGAAATGAGTGCAATAACGTTAGCATGGTGATCTGTGAAAAGATCTTAATTCACAGAGGTTCCCAAATCACAACTGTTGCTTTCTGGGATCATCTTGGACATCCCTGCAACCGAGTGATTACGAAAAACGTGCTACACTGCACAAACTCAAGACAGTCACACGAGTATCTCCCACTTTGGACAATCCTTAAGTCAAAACCCTTCCTTATGCCTTCTGACATTATTGAATTCAGCAAAATTTTTCCCTTTTTTAAAATTTTCAGAATGAGTACGCAGTAGTATGCTGTTATACTTGTCCCTTGAGGCCACCTCATTGCAAGGCACCCTGCCTAGGACTAGTGTGGCCTGGTTTTGAGGCTTCACTCATTGTGGGTTTCAGCATTTTGATCAAGTCAACAGGAACCAAGCTCCAAGAAACAAGAAAAGGAATGGGTTTTTCAGGCAGCATAGAGTTAAGTAGTGAAACTTCTTCACCACAGGATTTTGTGGATGCCAGGAGTTTACACAGCTCTGAGGAGGCAGATGAAGTCCATAGCTGATAGATTCACTACTTCTTGCTACAAAGAACCACATTTATGCTGGCCATACTCCTGGCCATAGAGCAGGGGAGCCCTCTGGCAGCAGCATCCACTTGTACCTGCTCTCCTGCTTCTGCCCTGCCAAGCACTTTTAGCTGGACTTACAGCCAGGGCATTAATGTCTACCACATGAGAAATTAGATATTAAATGAAATTTACATCTTGTTTATTTGCTCCAACTAAACATTTAGCAACAAAAAAAAAAATGACAGGAACTAAAGAGGAATATATTTACCAAGTGGCCAGAAATACACAGGTCATAAAAGACAGTAAAACACAGGAGCAGAGCCTACACACAAGATGAAAGCTCAGCCTTTTTGAGACAGAAGTCATTCAAAACTTCTAGGGCAGCTACTTGGTACCACAGCTGCAAGTTCTCCCATCAGTCACCAAAAGCTGAACTTACTGTGGCACTAAGTCTGCATTTTGTCACTCAGCATTTTTCTCCTGTCATTATAATGATGTGCAGTGTTAAATAATGCTGGAGAATCCAATCCTGAAGTTAAAATGGCAACACAGGAAAGTAAAGGCTACAGAAAAAATATCAATAACTGCAGCATCTGATTTTGGGTCTGAGCACTCTGGCTGCTCTGTCTCTGTGTCCCACGTGTCTGTTTCCCAGCTCTATTAAGATACCAATCAATAGTGAAGTCATAGATGTTCAATGATTTATTTTCATGTTGTATTGAGCAACAGAATAGAAAAAAATTATTTTCCCTTCCCTAAGACAGCATGTTCTTTGGGCTAGAGGTTCAGTAGAATGGTTTCCTTTCTTTTTATGAGTCATTACGCTAGCAGATTTTGTGACAACTATCTGAATTTTAATTTCATTACGATTAAGATAGTCAATGGTGCCTTCAGACCAGAGTTCTTAACTAAAGCATCAGAAATAAACATACACAACACTTTTTATACCTCATGTTTTCAATTTTAGGAATCTTTGGTAAAGGAAAGGTTGCTTTTTCAAGTGTTATAAAACTCACTCCTTTTACAGAGTTGAATCACAACAGAGGAAGTTCATTCACTACAAGTGATAGGAAGAAAAATATGATCTTGGGAATTGTAGGCAAAAGCTGGCAGATGTTAGAAATGCTTCAGTCCTTTATAACTCACTTAAGAGCTCTCATGTCATGCCATGAAACATTTCTATTTTTCAAACGAGCCTGCCAAGTATGTCAACCTAAATTACATATAAATATATATGTATGTGTGTATATTTCTGAGACATCAAAGCACTTCCTGGGGATGCTGCTGAAAAACAATCCAAAGGATGGGCAGCTGCCTGGGAATATGTGAGCCAAAAGAGTGCAGAGGAAGAGAAAGCAACGTTGTACACTGTTCCCTTCCAAATTAGAGATGCTAACTGATTTCAGAAAAATGACCTGGTGATCTGAAAGGGGACATCTGCTCAAGCAAAACTTGTCTTTTAGGCTCCCAAACTATTTTCTGCAGATAACTAACACTTACAGACAGTCGGAAATATGCTTCAAAAGGTGGCAGCAGCTGTGTTCACAGATGATGTAAATCGTGCTAAATGTGTGCTACCATAAGCTTGCCAGATTCTCCAAGATCACTGGTCAGAGGTGATTTTCTTATGGATTAATTTCTTTTGTTGTGGTGAGAGAAAGGGTATTCTCTGTTAGACCTGGTAGTAAAGGTGCTGATTTACACCCTAACCTAGTGTAACTATCCTACGGAAGTGATTACCTAATATCACAAGTTACCCACACAAATGCTGCGCAACATATCCAAAATCAGCACATTTCCTCTGCCCTGAGAAAAACCATTTTTGCTCAGATTTGGTTCCATTTAGTAGTATTAAATCTGCAACACGTTTTGCTAATTTAATACATCAAAACTTTCTGCCAGATAAGTCTGAAGAGAAATATGTTCAAGTTCACCTTGGTAAGCACAAGTTCTGTGTAAGAAGGTACTTTATTAAAACCCAGTGTGTTTGAAAGAGCTAGGTTCATTCACACATGGATGACTGCAAGATGCCATTTCAAATACAGTTAATGTCAGTACTCTTTTGACCCATACTTTTGAAATTATTAATTGGAAATTCTGCATGCCAAAATCATGAAATAATAAAATTAAATTAAGTCAGTCTGATGACATAAGCCTTGTGCAGGAGATCTCATTCCATATGTGAGAGGGCAACCCCACATTTTTCAGTGTTTGCAGTTGCCTTTCTCTGCCCCCAACCACCCCCCTGCTTCAAACTGTTTATTAGGCAAGTTTAATTTTGGAAGTCAATTTGGGAAAGACAATAGTTATTCTAAACACACCATTAAAACCCATTTCAGATACTGTTCACAGTCTGTAAGTGCTCAGTCCATGAGAGGGCTGCCCAAGAGCAGAGAGCACAAAGCTGCTGCCTCAGAAGTCTTTGTCTGTTGCAATGATTCCCGTCAAGATGAAGTACACCACAAAATCATTCTTTATAAAGCTGTTAAGCAGCCATCCACATAAATGAAAGCTTTCAAGAGCTACACTTGACACACACAGAACAAAAGTAACAATTTAACTCACAAATTTAATAATGCCAGAGTAAATGTGCTCCTTAGTCCGATATAAACAGCCCCACTCTTGCTTCTGAAGAATGCTGATGCTATTCTGCCATCTGTCCCACGTTTTTTGCATTCTAGCTAACTGCATGCCCAACAAGGAATGAGCTGCACCACCAAACTGTCTGTATTTAATAAAAGAGAGCCTACATGGTTTGCTAAAACTGCTTGTTTTGCTTGGCAAGGCTCTTCTTTCCTTCAAAAAGGAAAAAAGGTAATCTACAAATTAAATTCATCACCAAAGCAATTTACTTGCCGTTTTGTTTATGCCTTATATAAACCTTTGTTTTGCAGATCTCAGATACTCTAAACACAACCACTAAAGTCTGAAACCAGATAATGAAACAACAGAACCATTTGTACCACTGAATTGAAAGTAATGTCAGCCTTTTTACTGAGAGGAAAAACTCCATTCAGAATTACAACTCCTCCCGAAAGTTGTAGCTTGTGCACTCCTTTTCCCCCAATATACCCTACAGAAAGAAATTAATCAGTAAAATTTAGGGAAATTTTTAACACTTAAAAATACGTTTTTACAGTTCATTTTACTGTGATATATTTTTCCAGATAAAGGTAATTAGAAATTTTGATCGTGTACAGTGAAATCAGTGCAAAGAGGCACAAAAAACGCAGGGAGGATTTCACTGAAGCTTTTGGAAAATGAACAAGCTGCTTTGGCCATTTCATGTAAAACAACTAAGGCTACAGAACAATTCCAAGGCAGCCACGCTTTCTCAGCAAAGCTGGATGAAGTGGAAAGATAAGGATAATATTTTTATTAATGAGAGAGGAAATTTTTTACTGTGGAGCATTTTATTTATGGATATAGTTTTTTGCACAGACCTGTTCCATTCTCTACCCTGTATCTGTTACCAATCTCATTCTTCGTATTGGTTATCAGTTCCCAGAAAATAATTTGGGAGAACAAATACAAGCAATCCTGTTTAAAGATGATGGAAAAGGGTTTCCTGTCGAGACACACTGACCCCAAAATCTTCCTCTGAATAACTGCTCTCTGGGACAGAATCTATAAATAAAACCTGCTCTTCCCAGGCTCGAGACATTCTGCTTTACAGCTGGCCCAGGCCTGCACATCCCTGAGACTGCAGTGGTCTGAACAGGCTCTGGAACTGTGACAGCAGCAAACCTTTGGTATTTCTGCTTTCCAAGGTTTGTGCCACTTGGAAACACTACCAGCATGTAGTTTCTCTTATGAGTTATGTCCTTGATAAGAGAATCAGTTACATTCCTGGTAAGAATACAAAGGAGCACTAGGTTAATACAAAGAAAAATAGGCACATCAACAGAAGCAATTTAGACCAGGTTATTTTTTGGTGCAAACCTGTCTTGTGTTTATCCTTGCAGTTTTTCAGTATCTGTGACAGATTTTAAGGAATATTTAGATGCCTAAAAATAGTTGCAGTGTATCTCCTTGCACTTTTGAAAGAGCATCTAAAGCAAACCACGTTTCTAGCCACGCTAAAATCCAGCCTATTACACCAAGCTCTTAAATCTTGTGCTGTGCACAATAATAAAAGAACCCAGTGTAGTATGAAATGACTATTATTATGGAAATGTCTATTTTTAAGGAGATACAGATTTACTTACTATTACCATTTGGTATGGAAATGTATTTCCATTATCAAAGATTCTGAGGAACCTTCTCTTCTTACCTGTATTAGGATCTTTTACTACAATGTCAGAAATCTCAAAGAGTTTGAGAGGCAAGGGCATCTTTCTGTTGGCAGCGATTGTTTTCAGCAGCCCAGGAAGGAGGGTTGTACGTGCCACCTGCAGGACAAACAGAGATGCTGCAAGTCAAATAATTTCCAAAATATCTCATTTTTATCTTTTATTTTGTCCATTTGTAACAAGAGTTTAACAGTAGTCAAGTGCAAATACTGCACTTATCTCTTATGTTTAAGCAATTTTGACTTAGAATTATTAAACCTGGAAATGTACATTCTCTCCATGTTCTATATACTGCGTTTTCTCAAAGAGTTTGTATGTGAGCTTAAGAACCAGTACCATTTCACAGGTGCTTGAATTGCAATGCAGGGTAGAAAAATACTACAGAAAGTGAAAAAAACTCCCATAAATTTACTCACACTTATACAAGAGGCAAATTCTAAGTCCAGTTTGGGAAATATTAAGTGTTATCTAAAATGTTACCTTTATATTACAGGAAAATGCTATGTAATATTCAGTCATGGGAAACCTGAAAGCAAGAGACAATCATACCTGTGAATGTATCTGTAAGAACAGTAACATTTCCTGTGTCTTCAATTCAAACACTTCCTTTGAATTGCACCTTTATTATTTGTCAAACTCTAAGAGTCTGATTCAGTAAATCTAATGTAAGAGGAGTGGCAGTGACTGTCTGCTCCTTGACTGCAAGTTGAAAGTCACCATTTGCTCAGCAGCAGTTACTTCTCATGCTTGGCCATGCAGCATTTCCGTCTATTTATCCTACTTTTCCTAACCCATGGAGAGTTCCAGCTGCACACTCAGTGTAAGATGGTCCCTGGCATCGTCCTGCCCTTCCCCTGCTGGCAGAGGACAGGGGATGGGGAGAGCCATCCTGAGCACCTCATCACAGCTGCCACCTAAAGCTGACAGTTTATAGTGCATCACAAAGAGCAATCCTTCCCAATGTTCAGGGAGGCCTACAGATTTTAAAAGATTGAAGCTATTTTTGCCACGAGGAGTTATCCATCCAATAATAACCCTGCTTAGCAGCATTGCTACTGCAAAGGCCTGCAGTCTTGCAAGAACAAGAGTCTGAAATTGTATCTGGCTAGAGGGGCTGCCATGTTTTCTCTTTTTGTTCACCCTCTGTTGTTTGTTGGTGGTACATTCTATATTGCTTGCTGTAATTTGTAATGGTCTCAACAGGTTCCAACAGGGTCTTGTACGACTGCTTATTTGTGGTACCAAATAAAAGGTGTGCAAAAATTCTGTTCTTGAATCTCAGAGAAGCAGAAGGCTGTCAGCAATATTAGAGATTAGATGTAGAAAGGCATTTAGAAACTCAGAGAAATCAGACTTACTGAAGATTTTAAGGGGAAAAACCCCACAAATCACAAAATATTAATATCCCACAAACTCCTGAAACTTTTCAAAACCTTTCTAAAGTGAGTTTACGTTTTTATTTCTTAGGCTAGAAGGAAAAAAAGGCCCTCTAACTTGACCTTCCTCGTAAACTAAAGAAAGCATCTTAAAAAAACCTCCCAAACCCAACACTCTTGAAAAGGAATACAGAACATAAGGGCATACAAGAGTATGGTATTGTCAATATGCAATTGGTGTTGTCAGAATTGGAATTATCAGAATCGTGGAGAATACCGTACTTGAGCTCTCACTTTCTGCTCTAGCAAAGATCAAATGATCCAGAAAGGGGTATTAAAATACTTCAAGAGCACCACGGAAGTTTAAAATAAAACCAAAACAGGGATAATAAAGGTCAATAATTAAAGAAACCCAACAAACCAAATGTTTCCTATCCAAAGCTCAGGAAGTTTAGAGATTGCCAAGTCTAATAGCTACTTTTATGTTGAATAGGTTTTCTAAATGAGGGAGCTGATCAACCATCTGGGATTTTCTGCAGTAAGACTCATCAATTTTGCCACATTCTGCCACACAGAGCATGGTACTTTGCTTTCTTGAAAAGCTGACAGTATTTCACACTGGTAGAGAGATTTCTCAGTGAGGGAGTAACAGAAGACATGTTCAGCACACGAATATACGCAAGCTCTTTAATGCAGGAAATGTAGCTTATAGTTCATAAAATTTTATTTCACGTAGGTTCCTTTCTCTCCTTTTTAAATATAGAATCCATGACAATATTGCTTTCAAAATGTGAATGATCTCACCTGAAATTCTGCCGTTTTGGGGTTTGCTATGCGCACGGCGTTCGTTGCAGAGATGTCCATACCAAGTTTATCTGCAATATCTTCTTGAGAACACTGAAAATGAGACAAAAACCCATCAAGGTCAAGTAGTTAAAATAGACAGTAAGCCAATGATGAAATTTGATATCAAGAATGAACAATGGAATTGTAGCACTGCCCCATAATATATGGTCTGACGTGAAACACTCAATAACACAAATTAAGCCCTAGTCTTAAGAATAAGTGGGCAAACTGGTTTATTTACAAATGTCAATTACTAGCCAAAATAAAGCTGGGTTTAAAAAAAACCCAAAAAAAACCAGCTAGTGTTTATTTAGGCTTCTGTCCTGGATTGTTGTAATTTAATTTAAGAACAGGTTTAGATTCTGCAACCTGACTTGCAGCGGGTGAAGTATTTTATTCTGAAAATAGCACTTGTAAAGGGACTGGTAGCTGTTCTTTCACACAGAGTAAGACAATCCCTTTAGGGAAACTTCCAGAAAGTAAAGTACTGTCTATGAAAAAGAGCTCATATGGCCAAGCTGCAAAATTTTCAGAGCTGCAAAAGATTCTTGTAGTTTGTTCATCTGCTGGGCTTAAGAGTGTTTTTAAAGCCCCTATTCTAAAGGTGTATTTTTAAGCAGGTCAGTAAAACAATATGCATTCACTTTATCAGTCTCAGCCAAAGTCTGTGCACATACTGCAATAGATGCTGCTTCTAAGATCCACACTCAGATTTCCAGAATTTACAGCTTTATTACAGCAATAAAGAAACCAGTAGCAGACTAGGCATGTAATTGAGGATTTGCTTGTGTACTGCAGTCTCCCAGAAGTGTTCCCTTTGCACTGGCAGCATTCAAAAAGTGTGTTGATAGACTAACTGTGAGGGAAATGAGCATCTGAAAAAGTGGATTATTGAATAAGAAAAAAATCCCAAATAACATAAGGAATGCTGAACTTAGGGGGAGAGAACTGTGTTAAACAGTTTTCAGATGTGTAAATGAACTACAGCATGCTACTGTGATTTAACTAAATGCATTCTGGCTAAACTGGAGCTCCTCACAAGGCAATGTTATTGTGTACAAGTGCAATTTGGGGCTCTAACCAAGACTGAGTGCACAAATACATAAGCAGTGTTTTTCATATAACACTGGGGTTCAGAATTGCAGCCTAAATTATAGGTATCATAGTCATAAGCCTCCCACTGGTGTTTTAATAAAGTGTTGGGGACACAGCAGACTGTGAGTTTCATCCTGGCACAGCAGAAATACAAACATGAAATGTGGGATCATGATATACTGCATGACCTTCAAAAATTCTGCTGTTGAAGTTCATAAAGGCTCTCAGTTGTAGCAATGTAATATATGAAATGTTTCAAGCATATTACCTATTTGGTGCTGGGAAAAAAATGAACTGTATTAACGAGTAAGGAAAAACTTTAAAAGTTTGGCTACGTTATATAAATTATTTCTTCAACATGGTACTACCACAGGTCTGAATACCTCTATCAGAGATTAGCACTGCAGGAGGTAATACTGCTTATTGTCCTGGTTATCTAAATGAGTTAATAACCAAATATTAAAACTGGAATATACTTTTCAGAATGAGACCAAACTTTGCTTTTGAAGCTCCATGAAATCTGAAGGTATTAAAATTTTATTTAGTCCATTTAAATTACCAAATTTGGTTGCAATACCTGAACTTTTCAACTACCAGAAGTGGTTTAGAAGCCTGAAATGCTGCATCTTAAAATATTTGAGTAAATTATCAAAAAATAATCTGTGAGCAGATCTAAGAGGTTGTGTACTTTCAAGGATTTACACCTCTGGCCATCTAGTAAGTTTTAGGTTCAGGAAGAAGTTGAGAAATTCCACAGAGATTTTAATAGAATATGTGACGGTAGTTCCCCATATGCTAAAATGTACACAAATTGGATATTTAGGCAAAGGCTTTGAGCAGATCTTGCAACAGAAAGGGTTTTTTAAAATGTATAATGTATTTTCAATAGCTGACTATGCCAGTCTCCACGTATGGGCAGTTACCCTACACATTTGGAGGGCATGGGAATGTACTTCACTTTTTTGTTTTTAATAGCAGATCTCTGATAGGTTCTCTGATCCAGGTCACAGCTAAAGGGTATGAGCAAGTGACCATGAAAAAGATGTTGTTTCCTACTGCACATTCTACTTCAGCACAACAACCCTGCTATATAATTTCCATAGTACAAATTATGCCAGCTGTTAGAACTGGAGAGGCACTTGCTGCTACAGAGTCCTAATTCTTGGTCAAAGACTACTGGCATGGCTGTAACAAATAATGCCTACACCCAGTGATAACAATTCTGTATTTTTTATCTATATTTGTTATCTATATTCTATGTATCTACTTGTTAACTGTATTCAAAACCCTACCTGTGGTGAAATTTACAAAGGATGTCCCCTTAGTGTCTGTGAATTGTAACTTTTTTATGGGTGTTCTTAAAATAAACTCTGCAGACTGAATTATGTAATGCAAGGAATTGTGAGCAAGTGACAATACTAAAGAAAAATATAGAAACAGGGAAATCTCAATACATTGTAACAATACCCACCAGCAAGTACTAAATTTTCATGTTGGTTTTCCAGATTATTGAACTATGATGAATTTCACATCTGGTGACCAAAGCCTTGAGAGAGATTTGCTGTCTCACAATTTCATCCTATCAAGTTAAACTAAAACCAGTCCTTCAGCAGTTATTTCCCTCTCTATACTTAGAAATAAATGCCACATTAACAGTGACTCATTTCATTTCTCTGACCTACAAACTCACCAAATATTATACTATGATTCCAAAGCCCTAGTAAACAAACAGCTGCCCAAACAGTACTGGATAATAGTGGTACATTTATACAATATATCCTCAGACCATCCTCTGCAGTTCTGATTGCGTCACTGCTCCAACATGCAACTAAGAAAAATATGAAATCAATGAAATATACCAGGGCAAAAGTGAGTGCTTCAGTGAATCCAGCAGCTGCCAAGTCCAGTCTCAGAAGTTCTGCGAGCTTATTGAGGGGGAGCTAAAATGAAACAAAACAGTTTTCAGCTTCCATCCAGAAGCATTTTGCTATTGTTTCCTGAGGTGATTCTGCCTGTTACATGACAGTGAATTCACTAGGGAGGGACTATGCTTGTGTGCTTAAAATTTTTGAAAGCATTAGCCAGCTGCCTTTAGGCTTGCCTGAGGAAATGAATCTCCCAATTAGAGATTTAATACGGGCTCCCTACTTAAACCCTGCCTTTTTTCAAGTACCAGCAACCACTGGTCTTAGACTTATTCAAATCAGTGGGGCATCTGTTTTGTATCCCATCCATGGTAAATACTTCTCAAGGCAAAGCATGTCAAAATATTTAATTCCTAGGTTCTGTTTTCCCCAAAGCCCTTCTGGCATGCAGCAGTCATTTACTGACAACAGAGCATTCATAAGAAGGGGCAATCTTACTTGATTAGCTATGGTGTACGTTTTCGGAATCACCATCTGAATGTTGTTATAACCATAAGCTATTGCTGCATCTTCTACGATATCACAGGCATGGATAATGTCTGCTCTGGTAGGAGGGATTTCAACCTCTATATGGTTCCCATTCCCTGTGACGTGTGACTTCAAACACATCCTGGTCAGCAGCTTTGCCAGGCTTGATGGAGTTTCACTGAAACAAAACAAGAGAGTGGTAATTTATGGATTTTGCACTGTATTGACTGGCTTTGTAAAGTAATCAATGTTTCTTCTGCATTGCCTGATATCCTGAAGAATCTGCAAGTGCTTTATGGGCTGTACACACACTTAACATTCAAACAGAACCAGCTCAGATTCTCACTCATGAGATGGTCATTTTACTTTAGTTCATAACAGTGTGAAGCCATAAAGAATCATTCACTTTCCCTGAAAGCAGGGGAAGAACTCTGTAAGAGTCAATCTAATTACCCAAGAGAACCCCCGAATTTTTGATAAATTAAAAAAATCACATAGTCTAAACATTTTTAAAACAATGCAATAATCAGTGTCTTCTAGTACCTTTGTCATGGTTAATAAAAACTGTTTTCATTTGCAGTAACACACCTGATTCCTACTTTCTTGTTAATGTATTCAGGTTTCACCTTCTCTGTTCGATATGCCAGCTCCTAAAAAGAAACACAAAGATTTTAAGCACACACAGTGCCTGCCATTTCTACCTAGAGGATTCAATCTTAGTAATCTAGCTTCTAATTGCTATACTAAAATGACACCCACAGAAGTCAAATGTGGAATATTAAGCTAAATTTAGCATTCTAAAGTTAATGGGATTGTTGAAAATATACTCTAGTATGTGATGGAAAAGCTGTTCTTGGTTAAGCTGGAAGGGTGAATGCAGCATGAAATCCCTGTTATTGAAACTTCCGATAATTTCTGATATATGCAAGCAACAGTCACTGAAAGTTTCTGGTGACCAGTTCATCCTAAGTCAAAGCCCTAAAGCACAGAATGGTCATGCATGAGATCTCATGGTCTTGTACAGATCAAATGACTTTTAGGAGGAAAAGGAAAGAAAACTTTCTATTTATTGGCACACAAATACCTACCAGTATTTTACTTAGCAAGTGTGCAACACGTTTAAGGAAGTTATTTTGCATGTATATATGTATTTCATGTGTTTCTAAACTTCTTGATATACAAATCCTTAAATACCATAGCCTTTGAAACTTTGGGGATTTTTTTCTCTATTTTATCTAGGGAAGCTGCTTTGGTTACTGGAGAGATTTCTGTTTTGTTGGATTTCTTTTCAGGATTCTACATCTTTCCTCTGGTGATTAAAAGTGACATTGTGAAAAGAAAAAACTAAAATGACACTAGAAAACCTCTCAGCAAAAATAAGTTTATTTCCCTCTAAACAGTCTGCACTTGCTTGATATATCCCATTTTATGAACTCAGATCTGTCTTCAGTTACTTTCAGGAAACAGGAGGAATTGCTTTCTTCATACTTATTAAGAGAACAAAAATATAAGACTCCATTACTGCAAAGAGGTCTGTCTGGGGCTTTGAACTGCACTTGAAGTCAACATTCTGCCTTACAGACCTTTACATAGTTGGTGTCTGTAAAGTGAAAGACTGAAAAATGCAGTGTTACAAGGTTATTTTAACTGAAGGGCATTAAAGCTTCCAGATCTGATAAGGACATTATGCTGAGGCTGATTTCAGTTGTCCATAGGCTTAAGGCTGAAGGACCTCTTCCTGCATTAATTTTTCCCTGATTTGGAACTCATAGGTTTTAAAAGCTTCAGACACAGATTATGACCTTTGATTGCAATCTTTACTTGTTCCTGAAAAAGTTCCTATCACAGGCATTCTAAACCATAATAGTGCATTTTTAACCTCATCATAATTCAGTGGAGCTTCAGAATGAGTTGCCTAGACAAGGAGAAGCTGGAGCTGGAGTTATTTTTCATGGGGTTAAAGAAGGCTCTGACTCACTAATACAGAGACAGTGCCAAGCTGGGTTTTTACCCTACACCCCAGAACCAGCACATGCTGCCACTGCAGAAAAAGAAAACAATGTCACTCTTACCAGACTTTGTGTACATAAAGCCCTTTCCCTAAGGACACAGAGATATCCTAATGCTGTGCTTACCGGATAGATGTGGGTCTTCCCATTGGGATAAACCACTTCTACTGCTTCAACACTGAGAGAGACAGAAAAATGTAAGTAAAAATGGTTTTAACACATGGCCCAAATGTAATGTCGCTCTGCCTGGAGATTTATACTCACGTGAATGGCTTCTCACAATATTCACTGAACATCGTGACTATAACATCAAGAACAATTTTTGCCTACAAAACAAACATAAAAATCACATTGAAATCTGTCATCTACTGTGTTAAAGTAGACAAAACATCTTAACAAAGAAACAGGGAAAATATCTCATCTTACACCCTCTTCATTCTATTCTATTTAATAATCACTAATTTCCTAGCAGTGTAGAACACTAGATTGAATTTTAAAAAACATTTTCCTTCTGATGCAGGCATTTGTGCAAAAACTTGAAAATCTTTGGTTTTCAAGGTTCTGAAGGATTTGTGCATCTTTTCTGAACTCTGTTCTTTAGAAACGCAGGGGTTTTATTACCATTTGGTGCTGGGTTTTCCTAACCCTCTGTCCAATTAGTCATTCTACTGAAGTTCAATTGAGAATGGAGAGGCTGAAGGACTGTGCATTGTTTAGCAATACATTATCAAATAACCTTGTCTGCGGATTTTTTTTGTTTTACTGTTAATATTTTAAGAGATTAGTATAATGCAACATAATAATGAGATTCAGATGAACTTCTCAATCTACAAAGGGGGTTTTTTTTGATGTCTAACAGTGTAATTTCCTTCACGTAAACAGAACAATACTATATTTATTTTTACTATCAAGACAAGCAGTAGCAAGAAACAGTTATTTATTAGTTTGCTTAGAAGCTGCTTCCCAACATGCAAATTTATTTGTGTTGTTAACATGTCATTGTGGAGTAGGGTAAGTTAAAAGCAGTTTCGCTCTCAAGCATCAAGTTACACACTTTTGGGAAACTATCAATGAATGCACAACCTATATTCAAGAACTGGCAATTATAACTCCTAGGCTTTCATGCTTCAGCTTTGAGTTACAGAATTTGCATATGGTAAGACTTGAATTTAGCAATTATTTGCAAAGCATCCCTGCTTGGAAAAGATAACTAAGTAGAAAAATTGTTGTCTTTCTTCCCCCAGCCCAAATTTTCAGTAGGAGACACAATGAATCTTTACAAAGAGTATTCTGCCAAAACAGGCAGTCAGTAAATTTTACTCTTTTCAAAGCCTTGCAGATTTAGAAAAAGTGCTCAACAAGAACAAACAGTCTCTAATTTACTTGAATTATTTTCTCATACAAGCTGAACACTTAGTGTCAACAAAAGATACAGTAAAATCAAAATTCAGTGAAAACACAATGCTATCTATAGAGCAAGCCTGAAACTGTGTCAAGGGAATTCCAGTCCTACAACTTTTGTATTGGAAGGTTGACTCCATACAGTAAATGCCTTGTTGTTGTAGGTCTTTGTATTGGAGCTCTATTATCCAAAGGGAAAACAATTATATTAATGTATATCAAAAGCAGGAAAGATTTACCTTTGTAATATCTGTGCCTGTACATTCAATAAATACATTTCTGGTATTTAGGCTTATTTTTGTATGATCTCCTAAAACATGTGAAAACAAAAGCATGTTAAGAAATATTAGTTTCATTGCAATAACACTGATACTCATTTTGTGTTAGAAAGATCATTGTCATCTTCCACAGCTTAAAAATACCACTATCTACTGCACCAACATTCACAGCTGGCAGAATAGCAGCTCATTTTTTAATTTATGAATCAAATAAAAGGAAAAAGGCAGACCAGACACTCTGACTGGGTTATGCTTTACAGTGTGAGACACAGGAATCTACAGGTATCCTGGCACTCAGCTGCCAACTAACAGAACAGTGGCCATTTGCTGTTTAGGAAAGGGCTCTGCACTGCCACAGCATCCCATCTTCCCTGGGTTTAGTCTCACATTTGCACCAGATGTGTGACGTGTCATTTCCTTGGGCAGGAATAAATGAAATGGTTTTTCAAAAGTGATTTAGACTAATGACCATCAACAGTCATTCTGTGATGTCCTGACACTGTCTGCTGATACACTACAGGCTGCTCTACAGCAGTGATTTAGGTCCTACTATGGGTCCCTTCTAGGCATGAGTTTGCTTTGTCTGTACTGGGAGTTACGATGTGTGCATTGAAGCACATCCCTGTTGCACTCAAAACTTTTCTTATCTGGAAGAAGTACCTGAAGTGTCTCTTTTGCAAACTGGATGCAAAGTCCCCCAGCAGTTGGTTCCCTACAAAAGTGGGTTTGTTAGTAAGCCACAAGCAATCTGGAGCAGCTGTAGAGATCTCATTCTGCCTGTTAGGTACAGATGGGCAGTGCACACCTGAAGTGAATTCCATTGCTGGGAATCATGCAGGAATGGGCACCCACAGTCCTAGAACTGTGTGGGATCATGCCAAATCCAACCTCTTTGTCCTTCCTGCCTTTCCTTGCACAATTCATTAATGAACACGCACCCCACCAGAGGCAAAAGGAAGCATTTGGATATACATGGGAATTCCTGCTTCCTTTGTTTGACCCTGACTTAGCTTCTCTGTTTTAGTTTCCTATCTGAGAAATGAGGTCACAGCTACACTGGAAGTTAGGTGCACCAGAGATCTCAGGACTTGTACTCCCTTACAGCTGTGCTGTGTCTCTTTGCAGATGGAATGTATTCAGCATCTCTGGACTCACTTCAAAGCAAATACAACACTTCAGTGCTTGTAGGTAATCCAAACAACCAATACAGATGTTTACATTGCATTATCTGTTTAAAAAGCACCTCTAACCAGGAAGCCTCTCTTAGATACTGTTCTCTAAAGCAGAGGCAGGTGTTAATTTAGCTCAACCTTTTTAATTGATAAAATACAAACAATATGCTGTGCTTATACGTGGAACACGCCCAAGCTGGAATGAGCCTAACAAAAAACAATCAGGCACAGTGGTTGACACCACCTTCAATTCAGAACAGTTTTTGTTACCAGTCCCTGCCAGAGAGTTTGAGCTGCCTTTTAAGAAGATTTGGGTTAGCTGGATAAAGGTGTATTAGGAAGCATACATCCAAAGAGATTATCACAGCAGATTTATTGGTCAGTGCAGGGAAATTTACTGATTCCTGACCTATATTTCAGTATATAGGTATAACAAAATATCTTTCTTAAAGGAGTAATTCTTGTCATGCCATTAAATAGCTTCAATAAATGTGGTTCTCAAAAATCACCCATAGTTTCTTTTGCATTCAGAGGAAACCCATATTTAGAAACAACGCAAAAAAAGTCTAGACCAATTTATCCTTTTTAAGCCATTAAAGTCTCCTGAAATCACTTGTGTGATAGCAATAGGATCCATAAAAACTAGTTCACATTGCTGCTAAGTTCCCTGCTGTGACTCCATAAAATGGCGTACACGTTGCAGTTACCACTTCCAGTTACCAGTTTACAAAATAACTTCTTGCAGGCTTCTTTTAGGTAAACAAAATGCTCTCCTAACAGAAGGTGCTGTCACAAGGTACTTCGCTGAGTTGCAGAAGGGTATGAGAAGCTAAATGCACAGGTTTGCAGTAGGACTTTTACATCCTTCTGATGAGGATGAGAAAAAGGAACACTAGCTGCCTAGAGAGGGAGCAAAAGATCTGACTACCTTTAAACTGAAAGAAGGAAAGAAGACTATATGAAATAGTGAGTGAATCAATTAAGAAAACATAATAATACCTATTACACATCAGTGTTTCTGTCAGACACTAATGCACACACAAAACAGCAGTAACAATACAAAGCAGTCACAACTTAATCTTACCATTGATGATTGGTGGCATGGACAGAACAACCCCATTGCTGTCATAAATGACAGGATAACGTGGCTTGTTTTCAATCAGGTGCAAATAGTGCCGAAGGTGGCTGTCAGTCTGAGGAAAAAAAGCACAGCCTGAATTTCACTTCAGCTCACAGGTGAACTTCCACCGAGCCACAGTCCTTTGCCCAGTGATTAAGGGGAATTTTGAAGGTGGGAAGGATTGGGTTAGAATTAGGTACTTTACTAGCAAAGGGTGTTTGCTCCCAGCAGCAGGAAAAGTTTGAAATGAGAGAACTGGATTTTTGGTTTTCTTCAGAAGTACTGAAGACTATTTAAGGATTCTCTCAAACATACATAGGCCATGCAGTCCAAATGATACCTTTATTCACCACAGCAGACAAACATTGCCAATATCCCTAGTCTATAGGAACTCTTCTTAAAAGCAATAAAAATTAGCACTACAATACTTTTAGTTATAAATCGCTGGATACTGACACATTTATATATAAATTTGATTCAAATTTTACATTTGTTCTAATGACATAGGTATGCTCTGTACCAAAAACTTAATTTCCTTTTAGTCTCTCTTGTTTCTGAGCTCTCTTACTCTTTAGTCAGAGATACTTGAGGATTTGTCTCTACAGCCAGTATGCGTGTTCCTGCAGAGCTGTACACTGTAATGACAGTGATAAATAGTATCATTTCAAATGCTGACACTGGAACTGGCCCACATAAAGACTGTCAAATCAGACTTGATAGAATCTTTTCCTAGCATTTGCCTGGTTTCATCAGAATGCTGGGCCAGGAGCAGTGCCAGATTTAACTGGATAAATCAGAATCTTACTACCAAACCCACCATTCTAAGAGTTGCTCTTAGCCCCAAAATACCACAATGTATCTTTCACAGACAATAGAAATAAAATATTACCATGCATTTCCCATGATAAGCAAAATACGGAATGTTCACTGGCTATGAAGCTACAGAAGATAACTGTTTTATTTGTAAGAACAACTTTTAATAACAAGAATATGAGAAATACTTAGCCTTGGAAATTTATCTTCCTGCATTTCGTGCAACAAGTCCGAAAAATCTCACTTACCCTATACAGATCCATAATTTGTGAGGCTGTGTACTCCTTGGATTGATTCAAGGGCTTAAATTTAATTTCAGAAGGTGCTTTGGCTGTAAAAGTAAATGGACCCGAGATGGTGTCCAAGTCATGGGTACCTATTGCTACTAATGCTCTTTTCCTGGAAAGAAAGAAGGCAAAACAATGTTTTTACTAGTAATACTTGGAGTTTCTTAGAGTATGATGCTCTATACTTCTATGCATTCACTGAGTTTACTGAAAAAGTAAAAGATAATTTTGAGAAGCCTAGAAATTATTTCTCTAATAACATTTTAATAAATATGATTATGAATTACAACACAACTAGTCAAGACAAATCCAGTGGGAATGTTGCTAAACACTTCTGTCTCAGCTGTTGCATGATCTATTACAGCTATTTATGTTGAACAATATCGGCAGCAGACAGGAACAGGCAAAGAAATGAGAAGGATCAAGAGAGCTGCTCTAGAAGATTTTCCTTGCCATAACCATAGCACCTCTCTGCAATGGGAATGTGCAGTCTTAACATGTGGTAAAACTATACACACAGACACCATGCACTACTTTAAATCTGAGCACTAACCTGCAGATATTTTGGTGTAGTTTCTCTTGGAGGTCAATGAAACTGTCATAACGGTCCTTGGTAAAAGTTATGTTTCGGAGGACTGCAGCTACAGCGTGAGGCCGGATCTGGGCAGTCTGCAATTTACAACAGCAGCATGCACATCTCAAGTGAGCATCTGAAACTTTGATTTGATATGCATCTGAAACTTTGATTTGATCTGCTAACAGGTTCACACAAAACAATTTGTCTGCTGTTCCTCCCCCTCCTCTTTCCTAAGAATAGATCACAACGGGTAGAGATATTTAAATTTCTTTAGCTCTTGCTCTGCATATAAGATTTCCAGTCTCACTGCTCTTACAAAATCGTACTGATATGGATCTTGCTGCTTCAGCAACTCTCAATACATTTACAAAGGTGCAGTAAACACTTTTACCTGTTCAGTGATAATCAGCCTCTGACCTTCACCCTCAGCTGGTATTATCTTTTCATACCGAGGGAGATTTATCCTAAAACAAAAACAGAAATAAGTCTGTAGCTGAAATGCAGGAAAGTCTGGAAATGTAGTAGCAATTATATGTAGAAAACTTCCTCAGTAATGTTTCTTGGCATGTAATTAGCTAACTGTGCAAAACTTGTTTTTTATGGGATGGTAAACAGATTACTGAACTAGAAAGGAAGAACTCAACAAGATAAAGTCATTGCAGAAAAGTGAAATAAATTATTTGGGTTGGTATTTATTACAAAGGATCACCAGAAAGTTTCTCTGCAGAAGCTCTTTACAGAGGATGTCTCAAATGGAACAGCAATTGAAAACTTTTTAGAACAAATCCAAAACCCAATAACATTCTAGTCTAGTCTTTTAAAGTTATGCAATAGATCCTCTCCAGAGGGACATCTGATGAATCTGAGCTACACATGAAATCACACTCAAAATCCAAGCAAGTAGGAAGTTCTGTTTACTGACCAGAAATGGACCCATATTTCAACAAATAACAAACGACACAGGAATCTCAAAACTCTGCCTTACCTTTCCTTAAAGACCTGCAGTCCTCTGACCAATCCTTCCAGGCAAAGCAGATCATAACGGTTGGCAGGAACATCAATTTTATAGAGAACAACATCAGACGCACCCTTTGCCTTTTCTTCACCTTTTTCTTTACTTATAATGTCCTTCTCAGATGTCTGAAATTAAGCAAAAATGTGGTTTTAACCTGATATATCTTAACACTGACATGAGTATGACAGTGATATGACAGAAGAAACTGTTTTAATTAGAAGCTTAACAGTGTAATTTGCATTTATACAGCAAATGCACACACCAAATACGAGAAATGACATAAAACCTTAAATTCAGAAACTGTAAAGCAGTGTACCAAAAGAAAAATTCAGTATTAAAATTTTAAGAAAAAAAGATTATAGAAGCAACAACCTCCGGGCTGTCAGGTCCCAGGAGAGATCTGAGACCTTATTTTTGGCAACAGATCGGCAAATGACACGTCATAATCAAGTTTATTCTGAAATAAAGTATAACATATAATGTTCAGATGTCTTTTGATAAATGTCATTAAAAGGCCAATAAATTAAAATTAAAAGGCAAAACCAAGACAGGTCTACTTAAACAAGATCTGCATGAATAGAGTTATCAGGGCTAGCAAATCTCCACAAGTACAGAATCGAAATCAAAACGTTAAATATAAATTAGTTACAACTCAGGTAACAATGTCCAGGACAAATACATTTCTTGTGGATATTGCACAGACAACTGCACATCAAACAAAGCCAAACAGATCTTATAAAATATGATCAGTACATGCTCTGTGGCCATATTCATGCTGTAAAATAAAATGGGGCCTGAGACTAAAGCTGAAGTGGCACAGAGTGCTGACCTCCAGAAAGTACAGCAATATGCCATCTTGGAGTCTCTTGCTTCCAAGGCAGTAATTTTTGTATGTCTGAGGGTTTTTTCCAGATTCAAAACACCTGTGTTAGTACAGTTCATTGCAACACTGTACCAGGGGATATGCTGGAAATAATGCTATACAAACTCTTACCAAATATAAATGCTGTCAGTACGCTTACATCTACTCAGAAAGCAACAAATAAAAATTCTACTTACAATTTCATCAAGCTCCAAACCAAATTCAAAGCAAAGCTCATCAAATTCTTCGTCGGCTGCGAAGGAAGGTGAATTTTGGTTAACAAGCAGACCTCAGACCTAATTTTTTGTGTGTGTTTGGAATGTTTTCAAACAAGATAACATATGCTATTTTGAACAAAAAAAAGGTAAAGGCAATTTAAAGAATTTTCCTTATATTTTCATCCGAGTAGCAGCTTCTTTAGCACATATTCGATTTATTGACATGGTATTCTTACAGTCACAAAGGAGGGCTTTGGAGCCTTGGAGCGCAGCTCATCAGCCAAGTTCGTCAGAGCAACTCTGGCCTGAACAGATAATGAACAGGAGGGAATAACTGGGCAGCTTCTGCCAACTGCTCCTATGCTGATCAGTCAGGTTGTTCTACAGAGGTTGCATCACCTGCGCTGTAGCATGTGAGTAACACAGCCCTGATCTGACAATGGAGATTTGCACCGGGCTGTCTGAAGAGCCGCAGCTCCTGCCTGGTCTAAACCACTGCATGTCCCTCAATGCTCCTTCAGCCGAACGGTTCTTAATTCTGCTTCCTGAGCCAGGAAGGAAGGACTGAATAAACCCACGCTATTCACTGCTCGCTTTGCCTGCTCCCACCTCTTCTCTCTCCTTCTTGATTTACCCAGGTCCTAAAACAGACAGTGAAACTCTAACCAGAAACCGCGACGCGGAGACGCGTGGTCGCGATTTCCCGAGAGATTTGGGCTCAAGCAGCGCGTGTCGGGGCAACGGGCTGAAGGGGCCAGGGATAACACATGGCTGTGCCTGGCATGCCATGGCGAGGAGCAGGCGGCAGGGGAGCCACCGGCGGCCTGGGACCGGGG
>VWZT01009613.1:266-50982 GCA_013397055.1 Pachycephala philippinensis
CGGCTGGAGATAGGCGCTGTCGCCTGATTGTGGGCAGGTAAATGAACCTCACCTCCCACGCAGGCAGGCATTGCCTCTGTGGAAGGCATCGCAGTCAGGAATGGGAGAGGCCAAGGCAGAGCCGCACTTCAATGTTAGTTGTTTAGTGGGAATATTAACCTGGAACAAAACAAACCTCCAGCAGAACTGGCTGTCGGGTAACCCCGGCTGCGCTGGCCGAGTGAGACACTTCTGTCCCTGTGCCGACCCTGCTGCTTTAATCTTTACATAATGTGCTTAGCTGTGTTATGTAAACTTCTATCACCTCAAACCTTTCTTCCTCTAACATGGAAATATACCAGCCAAGGGTAAAGGGGTAATGGCAAGTCAAAATGTTTTCCCTCTTTTAACAACTAAAGGGAGTTTAAAAAATAAAATGTGTTCTCACCATTCCACATGTAGGAGGAAAAGTTTCTCCCTGCTTGAGCTGTGAAGTATTGTATTTTTTCTGACTTATGGTTGAGGTGTCGGTGGAGTCTGTGCCATCAAACATACAGAAGTTGAGAACTTCAAGCATTACTGAGATATATAAGGATTAGAAACATTATTGACACCTGCTTTCATATTATATCCAGATAACATAACTGCTTTTTGCAGTTTCCCTGTACATAAAAATAATCTTTTTCTTTGTTGAGAAATAGTTTTAAAATAACTTGGTTTATTTCCTCTTCCTATTTCTTTGCTAAATTATCCCAGTGACATTTTCACCTAAACCTAAAAATACCACAGTCAGCTGCTTCTTCCTGTACCGTGCTTATGGTGGAGAAAAGCTCCTCATATCAGCTAGGTGGGTTTCTATCTGCTAGCATACATTGACTTCTCAGAAGGACTAATAATGAAGTAATTAATAGAATATGATATGTGAAAGACCTTCAAAAAATGCAAACCTCCTGCAAGTAATGCTTCTCATTGTTCTGAAAAGTGCATTGCACACTCTTGACATCATGGTTCCCCTCTCCAAATCACTTAAATCATGCTTTCTCCTTTCAGTCATTCAAAAACAGACCTCCTGAAAACCATCCAGGAAGCAATAAAATTCAATTCTAAATGTTTCTTCTAACCATATTTCCTTAACGTTGCTCTGACTGCTTAAAGGTGCCTTAAAGGAGGCATACATGCGTCTATGCTAACTCCTCAGCCCATCTCAGGACTTCTCTGTGGTGAGAGTTCATGGTGCTTCATTACAGATCTTTCCTGCTAGGATTTGCAGGAAGCACAGAGAGAGAAGCTGAGTGAATAGCTTAATTGAGACAGAGGCAGGATGGGGCCATACAGTGTCCCAGAATCTGGGTCATAAATTCCCAGTGCCAAAATAATCAAGGGAGTGCTGAAGTGTTTCAGCACCGAGAGGTTTGAGTCATCACAAGTCAGGCCCTGATTTTTTCTTTTGGTGTGTAACCTCTGGCCCAGAGCCCTAAATGGTAGGGCTTAAATTAAAGACAACTAAACCAGGCAGAAGGTTTGTACTGCCTTATGAATAGAACATACACACTGAGGTGTGCCCTGTTTTAAAAGCAGAGGTTTTGAATGAGCTCTACCTATGCAATGTAAAGAGAGTAGGGCAGGGTAGTCAGCTGCTCCCATTTTTATCCTTTTGACCTTTCAAAATAACATGTTTGGCCCTCAGACGTTAAAGGTTGCATAATATTGCTCAAAATTCTTGGGAAGATTTTTCTAAGTTTGGATTATATAGGTTGAAATCCTGGCCCTTTTGAAGTGAGTGGCGATACTCCAGAGTTGGATTTCACCAATCCTGGAGTGCTACGGCACACAAGTTACACTCTTTTTTTCCCCCCCATGCTTAGTTTTATGTGGTTTCTGCAGGCTGACACTATTTACACCACCAGACACATCCAAGGCACTGTGAGTTCTTTGCTCTCACAGAGGCTTGGAGCTTCCTTGCAGAGACACACTGGAGTTCATCTCACCTGGCACAGGCAGTCACGCTTTAAGACTGTTATAGTTAAGGACACTTCTGTTAAGGGCTCTTGATTTAGAGTGTCTTTTATAAGGACAGATATGTCAGTCAAAATCTATGAAGTTGGAGAAACCTGAGCAAAGTTTCCATTTAGAAGTGTTTAATTTAACGAAGTAATAAATCTATTTAGGTTTTTCAGGTTTTTTAACTTTTTTAGCTGTACTGAGAGCTGTACTCAATTATGGTGAGTTGTATCCATTTCTGTTTAGTTAAAAACCAGGGAAATATTGTTCCATGTCAAAATAAGAAATAGGAAATTGCAACTTTGATGGTTTTTTCTGCGTTTCTATTTATCCACTACTGTTCATTCCCATTTAAAAGGACATTTCATTTTTATATCGCTGTTAAAGTCATTGAATGAACACCACTGTCAAGTTATAACTGGTAAAAAGGGTTTGGTTTTCTGAGGTAGAGAAAAGATGAGAAATCATCTCAACCATGGCATAAGTGAAGAAGTAACTCTCTCTCTTGTGATAGCGTATCTCTCTTTCAAAACTTTAATATTTTATATTAAAAAGTGAGATGGTAATATTCGTTTGTCCATGGTGTGCCTGATTGTTATATCAATCTTTTCCAACCAAGTCCTAATGAGCCAGTTTGTTTCATCCATCTGAACTATTATCAGCAGAAGGTTGGAGGAATGGGGACAAAGGTGCCTTTATTCATTCTTTACCTGATTCCACTTTCCAGCTCCACAGGAGCTGTCACAGCCTGTGTTGTTCCCCCCATCTCTCCCCTGCTGGGAGTTGGGCCCCGTGGGGCTGTTTGGAGAGCGGACAGCAGGCAGCTCTCAGCAGCAGGCCCTCTCTTTCCCACTCTGGTCTTCCATCCTGAGCTGAGGTGGGGGCACAGAATGACGAGTTTCTGCAGTAGCTTTGTGCTGTTCCAGGATTCTTCTCCCATAGCTGGTTTTCCTTATGCTACTATGATGGCACAAAGCTGTAGGGACCATCCAGAGGATCTGGCCTGTTCTCTATTTTTTCCCTCTCTGATAGTTCTCTTTCTCCTATGTGTAGATAGTTTATTCTCACACTGCATCTAATTTTTTTTTCTACAATCTTGCTTTGCTTTTGTTGCCACTTGGATGAATCCCACTCTGTATGTTGGCAAACGTAAACTGAAATTCACAGGTACCCTGATCTGAAGTGCCAGCTGTGTCTGAAAATGCAGTATCTGAGAGATTCAAAGATCAGGATTCTTTATTTTGTTTCTCTTTCTATCAGCATGTAGAATAAAGTGGCATAGCAAGGAAGATACCTGCAGCAGAAATTTAATTAGAGTTTTCAGTTAATTGTGTATGTCCTCATCACTTACAGAATGACATCCTATATCAAGGAAAACACTGATTGAATCCTGAACACTAGGTAAGCCTGTTATTCAAACAATGCCTTGACAGAAATCTGTTTAAAGTATTTTCATGGCATTCTGATGTAAAATGATTGTGTGAACACGGAGGGAAGTTATTACTAGCCTGACTTCTTTATTTGCTCTACAATACTGCAAACCCCCAAATCATTAGCATTTATTCACTCTAATATTTTCAGACCATTAAATAAAAAAGGAGTTGTAAGTTGTGTGGCAAACAGCTTTTAAGGTCTCTTTCATTCTAGCCTAAAAAACTAAGAATTTGCAGCTCCTCCTCCCCTTTGCTCAGATGCAGAACAGCTCCCACTATCACTCAGCTGGAACCAGAACAAACAACTGGGACAATAACCATGTGGCATCAGAAATCCTGGTGACTCTCAGCTGCTTTGCTATCCAAGGTTGTAAAGAATAAAGATAAAACGTATTAGGAGGGAGGTAATAACTTGCTTCCGTGTCCTTAATGAAAGCCTGTATTTTTGTTTAAGATAGGGAATTAATTAAGCGCGTAGTGTCTGGAACAGAGATTTGTTTCTATATGCTGGTTTAGAGCCTAACTTAGAGCCTAACTACAAGGTAATTGCGCAGGATAATTCTCTGATAGTTTCTAGACAGAAATTGTTGACGACTGAATCCTAGACTAAGCCGCTGCTTAAAAAATTTCATATTGTACATAGAGAAGGGAAAAATCTTTATTTTGAGAGCTATTGTAATGCAGTGACCTGTAACGGGAAGAATTCCCTGCATTGCCTGTCTTAATTCATCATCATATGTGGGAGAGAACGTTGAAAAGTGAAGATAGGTTAGAAAGGAAAATTGGGGTGTTTTAGGTGTTATTTCCACACTCTCTTCAGCACCTCCGCATTCCTATTATTTTCTGTTGGTTTCATAACATCTTAATTCACAGGATCAGAGCTTGATTTTCTGATTAAAGATGGGTAAAATTTTGAGGATCTCTTGTGGTTCTGTTGGGAAGGTTACATCTTTACACAGAAAAAGAAGCCGTGGGCACTCATGTTCCCTTCCAATAAAGTTAAGGTTCTAGAAGAATGTGGGCTAATGTTCTCTATGCTTAATGCATGATTAATGCATGCCTAGGGAGCAGGCTCTGCATCCACCACAGCAAACCAAACCCCAGAAGCAGGCTTGTTCAGTCCCTTCAATAGGAGTGACCAAATATATTTCAGGAAGCCAGCGGACCACAATCAGTCTCAAGCAGACTGTCTGCCTCGTACGCAGTGGAAAATACCCACGTGTTCTCTGCCGGGGATTCCCCAGTGAAGAGGAAGTCCCCTGCAGTAATAAGTCAGACTAGTCATAGTTTGCACTTGTTTCCTGAAGATCCTGGCCGAAGAGCCTGATTTGGGCTATAGTTGGAAGGGATGAAGGGGAATGTCTGCAGTTTGATAAGCCTAAATTATTCCTTCTGCATTATGGAACCTTATACACAACTAGTGCCAATACAGCAGCTGCCAGTGGCTAAATCCAAGGACAAACAAAGAAAAAAATCAAACATCTTTTGTCTCATCCTTGGTGGTAACTATTGCAGGGAACAAATGGATTCTCTTGCCTATACATCTAGGCAGAATCTGGCAAACTTGTCTCTGCTCTTCCCTGAGCTACATCTGTAGAACTTTAGGGAACAGGAATCAAAACAACAAGTGCTCATCATCCTCAACAACTGCACAAAATGAAGCAAGCAGTGAGTGCAGCAGTTTCAGGTAGGGACACACTCTCTTAATCACACTAGAACTGTTCCCAAGGCTGCAAAGTCATGGGGAAGCAGTAGAGAGGACACAGGTGAGGCAAACATTTATTTTAGAAAGCTGGAAAGCACAACACAGAAACACATATCTACTTCCTAAGTAAGTAGACTTTTTTGCTGAGTATCCTTACCACAGTTCAGAGCCCTGAGTTGTACACAAGTGGACTCTTGGTCATCTTCATCTTATCATAATAGGTGTTTGAAGGAATTTTGCTTAACCTTATAACTCAGTTGAGAGCCTCCATAGGTGTACTTGTTACTGTATTTTAATCCAAGTGAACCCTTATTTAGATCAGCTTTGCATCTTACATAGGCATTTCTACCTCTGTAAAGTGGATGCTTCTTGCATTTTACAGTTAATTTGAAAAAGTGGAAAGTAATTAGAGAATCCAGCACACAGTTTCTCTTTGAAGCATTTCTTTGTCTCCATTTCCTATGTTTAGCAAATTTTTGGAACTGGAACCCATGGCATTGCTGAGGACTAGGCCCACAAAGGCAATTTGGTATCTGTTGCAATTTCTAACTATTGATGCTGTAAAGGCTAGTGAAGTACAACAATTCGCAGGGAAGGCCACACATTTCAAGGGAGATAGATTAGCAGAGCTAGATATTTAGACAGTGGAGGTCCACAAATATTTGGCTGAGTAGTTATCCACTTAACCTGGCCATTAGGAAGTGGCAGGGAGAGAGATGATACTGGCACAGAATCTTCCACAAATATGGGTACACACCTCTGATTGGGGATTTAACTCCAGGTAGATTAGCTCAGTTGGTTAGAACATGGTGCTGGTATTGCCGGAGAGCTCATGATGTTCTGGATCTAGCAGAAGACCCTTGCCTGTCCAATCTTCTGCTGACAGAGGGATTTATTTCCCATAATGTGGGAAATAAAAATTTAATTCTGTCTGCTGCCTGAAAGATATTCAAAAGGAGATTAGGCAAAAGAAGCTGCCCCACAGCTTATAACTCTCAGAAGTGTGTCCTAACCATTACAGCATTTTGGTGCTTGGCTTATTTGTTTGCTCTTAATGCATCTCTTCTCTCTAGATTATACCTACATCTTCACTGGGTTGGAACTGAAAACGTGAGATGCCTAACAAACAGGCTAAAAGTCATTCTCTATCTTTTGATCTTTCACTCTTTCAATATTTAATGATCCCATTCAAAATGGAACAGCATTAGCAAGAGAGATTAGGAAGTCCCCTGTCCCCTTCCCACACCACTGCATGTTTTCAAGGTAGCAATGTGAGATAAAGAGTCCCTCCAGTAAAACAGGTGGCTTGTGCCTGTGTCTCTGGCATCCTCAGTCAAAGGTCTAACCTCTACGCATTTTGAAGAGGTGCTTCTGCCTGTGCCTTGGTGAAAGTGGGAATGCTTGCTCTGCTAGGACAATATCTGCAGGCAAGATTACAGGATCCTTAGCTTGTGAATCATGATTGTCGGGATCACAAATAGGTGTTAAGTTGCTTGATGATATCAAGACTTTGGGTTTCTATTCATGAGATCAAAGGTGTGACTTACTCAAACAGAGAAAACACCACAATCCACCACTAACTGGAAAAATACATTAAAATAACAAATTGTGTGTTGCCGATTCAAACACGCCCTGCAACTGTGTGCTGATGCAGTACTGAGGTTTTCAAGCATCCGATTCAGACCAAGTGGGACAAACAGACCTGACATGATGAGTGAAAGGTCAGTCTCAGTGAAGACATTTTTGTTTGAAATTCCTTCCAATACGGTGCACTATGCTCTGCCCCGGACATTGGGAACCTCCCTCGGGATGAGGCTGACAGTCCTGGGGGTCTAACACGGAGCTCGGGGTGGGGGGGGGCGGAATCCCCAGGAGAGGCTGGACAAGGAGAATTGGGCTGGCAAGTGCCCTCAGAGCCCTGACACTATGTCAGTAAAACCTCTTTCAACAGCCATATATTTTTGCTAAAGAGCATTTTATTTTGATTATGGACACACAAGGAGTATGATTCTGAGTATAACATTTCTAAATTTCTTAAATTTAGTTTCCATATAGTTATGTGTGCATAAATCCTGTTTTCCAGAGAAGAAGAATTATTATCTTGAAAAAAAAAACGCTGTTGGGAAAAAGCAGAAATCAGTCACTCCCAGGAATGCCCACTAATTCAGCTAGATTATTATTATATTCCACAATCAGCCAGCCAGGGTTTATTATTCCTTTGAGACAATGGGAGATATAATTTGGTTTTGGAAGAGTTTCAGCAATAGCTTTTCCCTCCTGCATGCCGGCAGCTTGGATTGCGCTGTGTTACCGGACCAAAGTTCCTGGTGGCAGGGGATGCCAGCTAAATGGCTTGCTGTGCTACATCTCTCTTGAGGTGAAATGCCATGGAAGCTGTGAGCTGCACAGCTGCCTCGGCATCTGCTCGCAGAGCCCACAGATCTGAAACAATGGGCCAGAAATTAGATGGCAATTTAAATATAATGGTCTGCCCATTACTGGTAATTAAAAATCCATTGGTAGGAGCCCAGAAGGTAAGGGAAGCATGTAAAACAGACACAGGTTTCCTCTCACCTGGGTGGACTAGGATAAACTTAGAAACCAGTGTACTTCTTTTTTCATGCAGACTTACTGCAAACTCCTTGGAAATAAATGGAAACATTCCCATTGTCATTAATGGACTTTGGAGAAAATCCTACTTGCCACTATAAAACCTTTTTAATGTTGCCATACATTATTTGCTGTGTATGTATTTTAATGAAACAGTCCTGAATGTACCGTAGGGAATGTGCTCCTTAAAATGTGTCTCTATTTTGAAACTCTAACAAGGGCAAGCTCTCTGACAGGAGACTTTAGCTTTACTCTATTTCTGAAGGAAGGCTTAAAGCACTCTTTAATTTTGTAGGGAAAATAGAGAACTGCAGAAGTCTGTGGGTTTCTTTAGGGAGAACCTCACATGAGCATTTTCTTTATTCTGATTCATAACAGTTCTTTCCCTCAACTGTGGCTTTGGTCTGGAACTCAAAATGCAAACCAAAACTGACTTAAAAGCACCAAAGCTTGGGTGATCTGGTTTCATTTACTTCACATAGTTTGGTCACCAAACCATATCTATAGGCAAGTTTGCTCAAAACAGTATCTAGATTAATTCAAAAGTTAATGACTGTCATAGTAAGGCTTTTTCTAAAAATTAACTAAGTTTTAAACTTACAACTAAACTCTAAACTGGTCTAGTTTTCTGTGGCATCAGATTTTGTTATAAGTGTCATGGAGTAAGAATGGTCTTTTCTGGTAAACCGTAGAATATGAAGTAAGAAGAGCTAAGCAAACTTGTGTAATTACACAAACTGAGCAACTTTTCCTCAGTTTCGCTTTCACGAAATGTACATAATAGTCACATGGATGTCAAGAACTCAGCCTCCCCTCCCCCCGATATCTGTATAGATTTATGAATCCTTCAGGTTGAGGTGCTAAGTATTAATAAAACTCTTGGAAGCATTAGTGAATGCTACAAGAGCTTTAATTTTCCACAGCATAACTGTACAGATGAATTAAATACCATTTTTCACTCCAGGAACAGAAGGAAATGTGCATCTGAGATCTCTTGGTAGCAACAATAATGTACAGTTTTAACAATTACATGGGAAGACAGAGATCCTAAGCAAGCTACAAATGATTATTATCAGGGTTTCAGGCTAAGCTGGAACTTTCTTTTAGTTTTTGTGGTCTTCTCTGCAATGAACTTCCCATGAATGTATTGGTACATAGCTAATGGCAGGTGAAAGTGCAGTGGCTGAAGCAAAAAAAAAAAGCCCCCATCTCTGCTGTCTTCCGTAGGCATTTACCCTGTAGCAGGGGTGACCAAATGGCTTGTGACTCAGCTTCTGAACCTTGCAGTTCAGCATAAACCAAAATCAATGTTGGTTTACCTTAATAGGCCAAGCTGTAGTCTGTGGTGGTTTAGAGCTGATTCATGAGCTGTTCAGCTCCCTGCTGTTAGGAGCAACCTCAGGGAGAGGTCTGTAAGGATTCCTGGGAGAGGAGCAGCCAACACTTCCACACCTTCAGTTTAATCTGTCACTATTTACTGCAAGCTGTAGACCTCTACCTATCATTCTTTTAGTTGGGATCAACACTGGGACCCACATTAGCCAATACTTGTAGCAAAGATTTAAGGCTTCATGTACTATCCCAAGGGATCTCAGTTTAGATCTGCATCTAGCCCTTGTATCTCAGGGACACAGAAGAAATCAGCCAACCAACTTTACTGCAAAGAAAAATATTATTGAAAATATTTACTTCAAAACAGTAGTCAGTCAACAACATGTTTCTTTTGCCAGGTATTTCCCTTCTGCATGAGTACCTGGCAGGTTCCATGTATGTGTCTGTCATCTTTGTCCGTAGTGGGTACCTAAGTTTTTCAGATGAGGCGTATTTCTCTCTTCTTTTTACTACCAGTTTTTCATGTAAATAGAGTAATTTTTGAAACCTTTTTTTCTCCAAACCTCACTTCTGTCACAGTTTATGTTCTTAAGCCACATACTCTTGCAAAGAGTCATGGTACCAAGAGCACCCTGGGAGGGTATGTGCCCCAGCAAAACCTTCCTCTTCTTTTGCTTACAGTCTTTTTCAGATTTTCCAGGTACACAAAGTACCAGGTAGCCTTCTGTCTGCTTCAGAGGACTCTTCACACAGATGCCTCAGGATCTATGTGAAAGTGAAAAACCACAGCCCATCTCACTTCCCAATTCTTTCTTGTGATGCTTCATGCTTCATAGTCTGAAGACAGGAATTACTTTCATAGCTGGCCTTCTGCAACCGCTGTGACTGTTAGGACAACTCTGTATAATGCCTGCTTTCCTCATGATGTAGCCTTAAAAGGTTGTGATCCAAGGCAAAATGTGTCTTTCTGTGAATAAACTATTTTATCCCTTCTATCCCTTCAGGGAACAGATGATAATGTATTATAAATTTGACTTGTCTGTCAGCTTATGGCCTTATTCATTAATTTATTTGGTAGCAAACAGGTTTTGGCATCTGGAATGAAGTCCTCTTTCATTAACTACTTTGAGATAATGAAGATACAGCTGAGTATTTTAAGCTTTAAAAATCCACAAAACCAAAGTTAAAAAAAGGCTCCTACAGGAAGTGGAGAAGAGGTGAACTAGGGAGAAAAAACTGTGGTGAGCATCTCGCATTTAATTCTGTTTGAGTAAGCTTCCCATTGTCCTTTTTCTGCCTTTGTGTTTGCTTTTTGCCTTTTTTGTCACTTACCTTCTAATTTTTCCCTATTTTTCTTCACATAAGCATTTCGTACCTGAACAGCTTGCTATTTTCTCTCTTCCTTCTTCCCTTTCCTTTTCCAACCACTCAATTTTTCCCTGTTGTCTCTTTACATACGTTCTTTTTCTTGACTTTGTCCCTGGATAATCTTCTCTCCCCCATTCCAATCTGTCGTGAATTTTTTTCCTTCCAGATGTGTGAGCATGTGCCTTAGTGCCTCACTTCACAAACTGTAACCCACAGACTGTTGGTTGATGACAAATTGGGAGGCTGTTAATCAGAGAGCTGTTCTCTTCCAGGTATTGAGTATCTGAGCCACCTTCAAAGACAAAGCCTGTCAGATACATATCTAGTATTATTTCCTGCATAACTGTAGATATTGTTATAACATCATGAGGGTACAGATCTATGCAGTTGTAAGTAAAAGCAGCTATTTATGCTCCCTGCAGAAAATCTGCTAAGTCAGAATTGCTAAAAATCTGAGGCAATCATTGAAATTGCCGCCCCCTCTATATTGGGACATACATTAATTTGGTAATGTAGTGCTCCCTAACCTCTTAAAATACAGCATTTTTTACTAGATGGTCTTCCTTTTTAGTTTGAACACCTTATGGTGGCCTTGTTTCATACTTTTAACATACCTGGGAAACTCTAGATGGAATTCAAATGTACAGTAGTAACAGTCTCATTAGTGATTAATTTCAGAAGGGGAAAATATTTCCAGATTAACAGCAACTCCCAAAGGTATTAGAAGTACTGAAAGGGAGAGAGTTTGATTAAAATAGGAATAGTACTGTCAGAAGAGAATCTTCTTTAACTAACTATAATGTTGTGGGGTTATATGGGTAATGGGCCAGGCATAAGCTGTACGTTAGATCTGAGCTGTGTGGGTCTGAAGGGCCAAAACTAAAGTAACTGCCTTAACTTTTCAATACTTTCTGCCCAGGAAAAGAAGGGCCTCAGCTCCTAGGAGACTCTACTTCCTTCAATGTACTGATCAGCAAACTGGTCAGGTCAGCAGTATTAGAGGAATGACATTAACAAGGACACTTGTCTCTTTGGGCCCTTTCTTCTACTGCTCTCTGAACAACACCTGTGTGTTCTGTCCTGACCCATGCTGTCATTTTACAGTTTAGCACAAATGCTTTGGTCCAAGGTGCGATTTAAGTGACAAAATGGAATGCTTTGTTAAGTCAGTCTTAGTATGGAGGGAGTCACCGAAATACTGAGAGTTTCCCTTAACTTTCAACCATAAAAAAAATGATTTCTTAAAGTCAGTTTACATGCAGAACAAAATCAATCTGACTAAACACAAAATGCCAACCATATTTCCAGAATCAATGTCTTGGAATATTCTTTAATTAAATTTCAGTGAGATTCACAGAATAAGCATAGATCAAGAGGAGAATTGTTTGAACAAGCTAGCCCCAAGAATGTTATTGCTAATTGATCTATCACTACTCCTTCAACACACTTTCAAGGGGGGATTCTCTCTGTTCTGTAAAAGAAATATTTTTAGGTTTAAAAATTATATGTACAAACGACAGGCATAACTTATTTCAAGCTGAAATAGACCAGTTTTGGAAATGTGATATTATAGCAAGACTTAACCATGCTTGATTCAGCTGGGTAGTATGCCATTCCTTAGGGAATACTTCAAAGAATGACGCAGAGCAGCAGCAACTGGGAGGATACAGACAATTCACACAGACTGCATGCTTTCACACCCTTGTCTCAGATCAGCAATCCCAGATGGCGATCACCCAGAAGAGTCTCAATCTTTTTATATGCAATACTCTGCAGTCACAAAGTGGTTTAGCACATAAACTCAGTAAACTCAGGTGGATTGACATTACCTTCAATAGGCTGAGCACTCTTCTACATCCACTTACTGAAGGAAATTAGCGTGATCACTTCAGGGACAGTTCATACCTCTGTAATTAACAGTAGTACCAAGTGCCTATGAGAACACATTCCTAAACATTGTTGAGGGAGGGATCTGGGCCTAGGAAAATAACATGCATCTCAACATCTGGAAGGCTAGCAAATATAATAATCAATTACACCAATGTAAATATGTGAGGTACATGTTATCATAGGTATGGTACTCTCAGTAAAGAAAATAGCAGGATCATTTTGGCATCTCCTCTGAGTGAAGCACTCAGCTTTGCTCCTAGTGGGCATCAGTTACCAATATTTATTCCTTCATGCAGGTTAAGCCTTAGCTTTTTTATCCCTATCTTACCTCAAACCTCTTGAGAATGTATTATGACAGCAGAAATAGATGCAAACGAGGGTCTAGTCTGACTATTTTGTGAGGTGAGTTATGGAAGCAGTAAGAGTAGAAAGGATATGAAAAAGAAGGTAATATTTCTTAGTTTTTACCCCTTATATACAAACAAAAATTAAACAACTTTTTACTCTACCAGTTCAACCTGGCCATTATAGATTTAGTCATCTATATTACTGCACAATGTGATTCCACATTATTTTTTACCCCAGTGAAAAATGCATTTGTCCATTTCTTATGGTGGGTAGTGTTTGCCTGGCGTGGGTGATCCCATTGGTGTAGAGACTCAATCTCCAAGCTAAAGCACTCCTTGGCAGAAGTCGCCATTCACAGCACCATGACAATATGAATCTGTTCCTCGCAGCTGTGGAACCAGTGTGCCTTCCTCTGCATCAAACATCTTTACACCATCCTCCACTCTGTCTTTGCTTCCACAGAGAGGTCTCTGAAGCACAATAATTCCTGATAATGGAATGCACATGTTAAACAGACTATTAATTAAAACAAATCTCATTATCAAAAAAGACTATTGCTAAAGCACCAGGTTTTTCAAATGAAAACAATGGAATTCCCACACTGGTCTCTGGTCCTTCTAGAATGCCTCTCCAGCCCATATCCTGTCATTTAAAAATAATTTTACAGTAAAAATATATTTTCTCTAATAACTTGTAACCTTTTATAAAATGATTCAATTTAAAATTCTATTTTAATCATTTTTTCACAGCAAAGAAGAGATACTAAACCATGTAATTCGTATTCATGACAGCAGGCATCATTGCATCCAGACAATGCTGGGAAAATTTTGTGAGACAGAGATAGGCAAATCAATTATAATGAAACTTTTGTTTACTGGATTCTTCTTGTTGGATTTTAATGTCTGGACATATAACATGCATGTATAAGCTATTTTGGAATTATTTAAAATCATTTGTGGGACTCATCAAAAAATAAATTAGTCTGACATTTGCACTTTTGGGATTAGATTAAGCTGTCTGCTCTGCCCCCCTTGTGAAGTGCAAAAGAGAAGACTTTGGCTAGAAATGAGCAGAGAAAGCCAACATGTAAAAGTTGTGGACAGATCCACTTTAAAATGTTAACAAATGTCATAAGTATTCTTTTATTCAGACTCTGAGAGGCTTTGGAGACAAAAAAATTTACAAGCATTAGAAAAAGCAGCAAGGAAAACAGAAGTAATTTCCAACTTGCTGTAAGGCAGTTATTATTGTGGATCCTAGATATTACATTATTTACACCTTCCTTCTCCTGGGTGCATTGGATTTATTTCATTCCACCCATGCAAATCGTGTTGGGATCATCGGAGCTCTTATTTGTATGCTATAAACTTTAATTGCGCTGTTTTAAAACAAAGGCCTTCAATCAGCCAGACCAGCTATAGTTACAGCTGGGAATCCTGAACTGCTTATTTAAGCAGATAATTTCTTTTCTACTCTAAAGACTGTATTCACTTGTGTGTTCTGGGAGGAAGAGAGTTAAAGGCAGAGATGTAGAAAATACTGGTCAAATCAGATATCTTTACTAACTCAACATTTGGACAAACACAGTTTGCCAGTAGTAAAGATTTGAAGATCTGGCCCGTAACAATTCTTACAATAGTAGACTGTATTTTGTTCTTGGCGGAGCACCAAATCTAATTTACTCTGAGTTTACTGGAGAAAAAAATACAAGAGTGTTCTGCCTCCCATTTGTTACAGCAGCATAATCAGCAGTGAACTGTCACTCTGAACAGCAGCAAAAGAACCAAAAGAGGAAGGCTGGGCTCTGCCTGTGCTGGTGGGTTACGTCAGGAAATCGCTGCTGGGTGACGTCAGGAAGTCAGTCTCCAGAGGACAAACAGCCAGCAAGCAACCAGCCTTTGTTCTACTCTTCCCACCCCTTCTGGCACATTAGCTTTAGCAGACAGATAAAATGTTAACAAAACTCTAGTGTTTACATGTGTTTTCCACTTTGTCTTCAGAACTAAGCAACAATAACCGGGAGCCCCTTTCTGACTTGGCTAGTGTGCCAAGGACTGCAGAGCCGTACCACAAGTGACTCCATATAAAAGTGCCTGCAGATGCCATGCGGTGGGAGAGAGGACTGTGATGTGTTACTGTGTGACAATGGCTCCTCCCACCTGGGGCTCACAGGTAGGGAAGAAGGGCTCCTTGGTCAGTGCAGAAATGCAAGAAGCCAAAGGCAGTATAATGCCACTGAAAATCTGCCCAACTCTCCATGGGGAGGATCAGGAAGCCACTGCTTTTCCAAGCAGTAATAATTTGCATGTAGCAGCCCATGCAGCTAGATATCTCTCAGGACCAGAGGATCAGTGGCTGAATACTGGCATGAAACTCATGGGACTGGTGTGAGAGTTCAAGCACTATAAATATGCAGATGTCCGATGCTTGAAGAGAGTGATATGCCTTGCCTCCACTCCTTTATTTTGAATAACACTGAGTGCTGTTTTTGAAGGCAGACGTCTGGTTTCTAAAAGACTGCCTGCAGGAGTTCAGCCTGGAGGCAGGATGCAGCTGGTCAGCTGCCTCCAACAAGGCACTGGCTTAAGCTCCTGCTAAATTTCTGCAGGAAGTGTGGAGCAGCCTGCTTTGACAGATACCGTGGAGGTCCAGCACCCTATCCTTGTTGAAGCACCACCCCTTCACTTTACTTTCTCTAAAAATAAAGTAAAAACCCCATAGAATTCAGCCATGTTTCTCTAGTTTTATGTCTGCATCATCAATTCCAGTCTGGCACACCACCCTTTCACTGTTACGCTTTTTATGATGATTAAGCACATGTATTTTTAAGATGAGGCTCTCTATTGTCTCCCCTAGGATTTCCAAGATTGGCTAGCGTACGTCTTCTTGTATGTCCAGCTACTCATCTCAAAGGATAAATCACTAAGGAAGCAAGAAATGTTGAAGGAATGTACATCCCAAATCAACTTGAGGAGACAGAGTTTAAAAAGAAAGTAATGGAGGAGAAACTTCTTCACAGACAAAACCAATGAAGTGATGAAGAGTCTCAACATCTGGGGCTGTTCCTGCAGGAGATTTCTTTATTTCTGCTCCAGACACATCAGTATCTTAAAAAAGGGGGAATACTTCTATCCTGGCCCACTGTGTTCAAGTCAGGCTACTTCAGCTGTGGTTTGGAGATTTGTGAATTTCTTTGCCATTTGTATGGGATACAGTTTAGCCCAGGATAAAGACGTCTGATACAGAAGAGATGACCATCTGCTAAACTGTAACAGATTTGCAATTCCCTGCTGTAGAGTTCTGTTTTCCTTTTCAGCCTTGTACTATATCATTTTGGCTGGGCAGATTTTTAAATCTGTATTTGCTAATAAAAAGACAGCAGTTTCCACTGAAGCAACTCTGACTGTGTGTTCAGAATCTTTATATCTGGTGGCCTTTGAAGAACCACTATCAGCTGTAAAAGTTCACATCGGTTTGGGGTTCTTCAACTTGAGGTTTTCCACTCTGTTGTTGGCTTGGGTTATCTGGGGTTTTTTGCTAAAGGTTGTGGGAAATTGATTAAGGTCAGTGCTGTTTAAAATCTTTATTGATGATTTGGATGAAGGGATTGCGTGCACCTTCAATAAGTGTACTGATGACACTAAGTTGGGCAGGAGTGTTGATCTGCTGGAGGGTAGGAAGCCTCTGCAGAGGGAACTGGACAGGCTGGATTGATGGGCTGAGGCCAATTTTGGGAGGTTCAACAAGGCAAAGTGCTGCGTTACAACACCCTGCAGTGCTATATCCTTGGGGCAGAGTGGCTGGAAATCTGCCTGGAGGAAAAGGGCCTGGGGGTGCTCTTTGACAGCAGCTGAACATGAGCCAGTGTGTGCCCAGGTGGCCAAGAAGGCCAATGGAATCCTGGCCTGTATCAGCAATGGTGTGGCCAGCAGGACCAGGGCAGGGATTGAGCACAGTCCCCCTGTGCTCAGCACTGCTGAGGGCACATCTCAAATCCTGTGTTCAGTTCTGGGCCCCTCACTACAAGAAAGACTTTGAGGTGCTGGAGTATGTCCAGAGAAGGGTAGTGAGACTGGTGAAGGATCTGGAGCACAAGTCCTGTGGGGAACAGCTGAGGGAGCTGGGGGTGTTTATCCTGGAGAAAAGTAGGCTCAGGATGACCTTATTACTCTCTACAAGTGTCTGAAAAGAGGGTGTAGTGAGATGGAGATTGGCCCCTTCTCCCAGGCAGCCAGTGACTGGACAAGAGGAAATGGCCTCAAGCTGTGCCAGGGAGGTTCAGTGTGGATATCAGGAAGAATTTTTTCAGTGATAGGATGGTTAAGCATTGGAATGAGCTGTCCAGGGAGTTGGTGGAGTCATCATCCTGGAAAGTGTTCAAGGAATGACTGGACGTGGCTCTTAGTCCTAAGGTTTAGTTGTCAGAGTGGAGTTCAGTCAAAGGTTGGACTTGATCTTGCAGGTCTTTTCTAACCTTAATGATTCTATGATTCTAAATGCAGTTTTTGTCTTAGCTCTCAGAGGGAACAAAAATTCTGTCTTATAAACTACCTTGATAAAGAATTCTGAACACCTAAATTGTCAGATTTTGTTCCTTAGTACTTCTCATTATCAGATGTGGACTGAATAGTTCCCACAGATACCTTTTCTTGACATAAGGTTCTCATTTGACACCAGTCATACATTTATATTAATGCAATCTTGCTATGTTACTTTGTGTATCTTTGCATTTTGAAGTCTTCAGATGAAATAGAAAAAAATGGCATTCACTCACTTTATTAGCACAGTAATCAGATTTTCAGAGTTTCACAATAACAGGAGAAGCTTGAAAAGTAATTAAGAGATTCTCAACACAGCAGGAGTTTTTGTTAAAGGAGAAAACTAATTCAGACTGTAGCTTGCAGATACAAGAGAAGCTAGGGCTGGAGTCCAAGAGACTCCTAATCTTCAAGAAAAGTAGCTGCTCTGAAAGCCGTGGGGAGGGAGAGGTCATTTATATACTTTCGCTTTCCTTTTAAAAGAAAGCAAACTGTTAGGAGCTTATCTAACAATTAAAACATCTGCTTCACAAAGGAAAAGTACATGTCGGCTTGCATTGCCTTGATTGAAAGGATGCATTTTATTATATAAGAACTTGGAAATATAAAAAGTAGTACATAAATTTGTGTTTGTAAGGAACAAAGTTGATTTTCAAAGATTAATAACAGACTGTGCATATGCTTTTGAGAAAGCACCCAACCACATGAATGACTGTTTCCAAATGCGCGTTTATTTAGATGTAACCAGATCCTGTAAGTAATGCGTGTGTAAGTCAAACTGGAGATTTTGATGTTCAGTTTTGATATTATCGTAACTTACTGACATTTTCAAAACTGTGAATCTTCTAAACTTCATTTTTCCCTGATGCAGATATAGATGGTAATGAATGGCAACAAGTAACTCGTTTGTAAATCTTTGCTATCTTCTAGCCTATCTCCAATTTCATGCCTCCCTTGTTACTGCTTTCCCTATCTCATCTGCCCTTTTCTGTGGCTAGCTGCCACCTCTCCTACTGCTTTGATTCTGCAGTGCAGACATAGGTTTCTTTAATCATTTTGAGCAGCTGTGTTTGGCCTTAAGCTTTTATTTTCTAAAAAAAGCAGGAATTATAAAAAACTGCTTTAATAGAAAAAAAAAATTGGTGCTGCCTCTTGTGCTAAATAATGTACTGATACAATTCATAATGTGGTTTCATTTCTTTAAATGTAATAATTACCTTTTAAAATGTGCATGGGGCTTAATCTTTTTATGGTGTATGATAATGGAGGAGTTTTATATGACTCACAAGTGATGATAAGGATGTGCATTGTAGATTATTGCTCTATCACCATGCATTTGAAGAGAGCTCCCTTATGGCAGTAAAATAATAATAGGACTGATTGCCTTGTCCTAAAACCCACTGGAAAGCACCACTCTGGGTTACTTTAGGACATAATACAGAGGTTTGTTCTCCTATGGGCTTTTCTGAGGTGGTAAGGACATTCACCTGACCTGTGGAAGCAGTTTGTCTAGGTCTTCTAATCTACACTAGAATCCCCTTGCCCAAAAGCTGTGCCTTGGCTTTTACTTTCTCATGCTCTCTAGGGCTGGAGGGAAGGAGAAACATATGGAAAGAAGCAGAAAATTAAAATACATCATAGGAGGCCAGTGGGAAACCAGGGTGCACCCACTTCTTGCTTTTTTCCCCTCCCATCTCTTTCTACTTTCAGAGAAAACTGCTCTTCAGGCACGTGGCATTTCCTACAGGAATGAGTGTAGGAAGTTTTATGGACTGAAATATCTAGATTTGAGAGAGTTTCTTACACTGACCAAGTGCCATGTCATTTTTAACCTGCAACAGCCAAGAAAGCTATATTGAGGAAGTATATTTTAAAATGCTAATAGAAACTGAAGAACAGGCAATGATTTTTTCAGAAACTTTTATTTTAAAAGCAGGACAAATCAGACAGTAGCTGTTCCCAAACATCCTTCAGGGGACTCTTGTTGCAGGTGCTGACCCACAGTAGGAATCAGTCACGAGGACTGGGACAGAAAATATGACCAAATGTGATTCAGCACATCAGCACTGCATTTGGACATGTTATCCTCTTAATATCCATTTCAATTAGCCCTCTAAACTTGTATCCAGCCCATCTTTATCTCAACCATCTTGGCCTTCTAGTCACCTTAGTCTAGTGATATCTGTTTGAGCTGTAAATCAGAAAAGAAATATTGTTGCCATCTAAATTTTACAGGGCACTCAGTTAATCCAGATTTGACACATTGAAGCTTTTCAAGCCAGAGCCACAAATCGATGGAAAACGCACAAAGTGGCGACATGCAGTAGCATCATCATCCTTTGTCCCACAGGCAATGATAAAATGATGTGTGTGCTTTTCTAGGAGGTGCTAAGAGGAGCTCCAACTCTCATCACTTCTTCTTTTCCTCTCCTGCCTACAGGAATTCCTGCCATGCTGTTCTGTTGCTGAATTGTGTTCCCTCCAGCCCCAAAAGAAGATTTCTGCTGGTAGCACTGCAGAGCCAAGCTGGCAGTCTGTGTATTAATATTTTTAGTGATGTGGAGTGCTCTCCTGAAATCATCATATCCAGATGTTCTGAGACCATGGGGAGAATCTTAGGTTTATATAAACCATGAAGAAAATTTTGAAAAAGTGAGTCTTGTAGTTTCAAAATCCTTAGTAAAAGCACTCGCCCCTCAGTGTCAGGCTTTTCAAGCTACAGTAGTGATTTCTGCCTCACCATTTTTGAATGCTTGGGGGCAGCAGGTTGCATCAGTACTGCCACTGCCTTAGGCTTGTTTAGGAGGATTTGGGTTTAAGGTTAAATCAAAGTTTGAGGTTAAATCAAAGTTTGCAGGCAAAAATCTGTTTCTTCTTCTGCAGTGTCTTTCCGGTTTGCATCTGTTCAAGTTAACCCCTAATTGCTGAGGTGGTTTAGGGTGAATCCTCACTATAAGGCTGTTTTACATGACCAAGAGTAGTGCTGGAAAGAGGTCAGGGTTTCATTGGCATAATCCTACCTCGGGGTTTGCAAAAGTTCACCTTTGCTGGTGTTCAGTCAGTATCTATGACTTTGATTTGAGGAGGCTGCTATTCCAACACAATGATTTCACAAAAAACATCTATGAAAATTTGGAACTCATTCCAGCAAGGAGTTCAGAGTATGTTTTGAATGCTCAGGGTTCACTGTAGGTTTTCAACTGGCTGTTTCAGAGGTTTTCACCTTCCCTGCCTTCGGTTGTCTACTATTTCTTCCAGAAAGACCTAGAAGTTTAGTAATAATGCTTCTTCCATGTTCTTGAAAACTACATACCAAGCTGAGGGACTGTGATATCTTTATTCCAATTATTTTAAAAATGCACATATTTCTTACAGGGAAAAGATAGAGTCACACAGAGGATTGCTTTCAGTTGAGTGGTTTTTATTTCCTGCCTATGAATTTATGACATAGCTCAGAGATGACATAAGTCAATAGCTGGTAACGTAGTTATAGACTACGGAAGGAGACCTGGCAGGGAATAGTCCTATGCTGCTATTACACCTGGAATGAAACTACCTGGTGCAGAAATGACTCATGCATGTTGGGGAGATGAGTCTTGGAGAAAAGGTATCTGTATACCTGCATCCTGCAAGTGATGGTTTGCTTAAACAGCGCAGTGGTCTTTGAAGTACCCTGTTAATTGGTTGTGCTCTCTGGCACTAGCAGGAGCACTTGGTGCATAGTGAAGTTATACTGGAATTGAGGCTGGCAAATCTTCCTATTCTCTGTTGTTTCTTTTTTTACCCTGTAACTGCTTTATACACGATTTCCTTCATCTGCTGTCCTACCCTTCAGCCTCCAGGGCCACATTTATGATTGGTATATGAGGAGCAGGTGATGAGGAATTGCACTGCAGGCTTCCTGCTGGTGGTAAGGGCAACAAGCACTTCACACAAACTTCTTTTGATGACATCTGGATGGTAGCTCATTTAGGGAAAATGCATACAAGATAGATTTAGATTGGATATTATGAAGAAATTCTGTACTGTGAGGGTGGTGAGGCACTGGAGCAGGTTGTCCAGAGAAGTTGTGGGTGCCCGGCCCCTGAAAGTGTTCAAGGCCAGATTGGATGGGGCTTTGAGCAACCTGGTCTAGGGAAAGGTATCCTTAATTGTTTTTCTTTTTAAAAAGTATAATGAATGGCAGTGTTCAAATTCATTAAGAATAAGGTTTTCCCCTATTGCCTCAACACCTTAATGTTAAACATTATCATATGCATAACAGCATGGTACATATTAAACAAAGAAGTTCATACTGAGTCAAATAATTTGCATAATTATTAGCAGGTCTCTTTGCTAGTTCTACAACCTTTAAAAAAAACCAAACCAACAAAAAAGCTGAAGAGTGTAATCTCCCTTTTAAATGCTGCAGAGGCCATTTTATATTTCTGAGACTTGGGAAATCCCACCGTCTCTTTATGAGATATATCTAGGGATAATATAAAACTGAAGTTAATTAGTGCAATGTTTATTATTCTGATGTTAATATTATTTTTCCACTCATAGCTCTTGTTCGGGTATATCAATTAAAGCGTTATGTGTTACTACACAACAGCTTAGACCTAATCCACCGAGTTCATGTGCATCCTTTTGCTTTCTGTGTGGGTGTAGCTTCCTTGGTTTAAATAGAAGTAGGTTTAATCAAGTGTTTAAGGGTTTACAGTGTACAATAAAGGTATGATACTGTTTTTGCTATTATGTTTTTGCTATTAATATTGTTTTTGCTAAAATGTACTTCTAACATTGTTCCTTTTTCCCGGCTGTCAACCACATACTTGATTTTCTTATCACTTTGTCTCAAATTATTTCAGCATAGTTGTTCCGAATATTTTACAGTTCATATGTAAATACAAGCATACTTTAAGTAACCTTCTTAAATTGTTGAGTAAACACATAAATAAATGGAGAACAATAAACAAATGAAAAGAAAATCCAGTCAAACACACTTATACAAAACACAGCCAATGAACTATATCTCCAGCACAGATAAAAGGTTCAGGAGTGAGTTGAGGAGGTGGATAATGAGGGAATGAAGGGCCTCTGTCCCTGTCTTTGTGCTTTTGAGGATAGCCTACCATAGTGCACTCAAGTGTGTTGCAGTGGGCGCTGAGGAAGGATGTAGACACCGATTTCTCACTAACTCCAGAAGCCAGGCAGTAAGCTTTTGGTAACTGAAAGGTCTTTTGCCCCATTCCCTCCCATCTTGGTTAAAAACAACTTTTATTTACAAGTTTTATATATTTATATATTTTATATGTTTATATATTTAATATTTTATATTAGCTCCTGGTCAGTCCATGATCTGAGTCACTATACAGCCAGCCAGACCTTTGCATAACCCAAGTGAGACATTGCTAAAGGAACAAGAAACAAGAATTACCTAAGTTGGCATAGCTGCCAGAGGAAGTGAGCTTTGCTTACAAAATAGCACCCACCCTATGGACAGCCAAACCATGGCCTTGCTCCAAACTGGCATGCCAGGGGCAAGGGGGACCCTCTTCACTTTTGTGGAGCGGGAGTAACAAGAGGCTACTTTCACAGCTCTCTGCTGTAGCAGCAGGCTTTTCCCTGGAGAAGAGCACCTGAAAGGAGGGAAGGTTGTTGATAAGCCTCCCAATCCTTACACTCTCTAGAGTGACTGGCTGGGACCTGCCACTGTGCTTGTCACATCCGTGCTCCTCCCGAGGGGCTGTTGGCAGGATCCCCAGAGCACTTTGTTCACACACTATTGACATTCATGGTGTGCCTCACGTTTCCCAAAGTTAATGATCCGGATTGTCTGCAGATGCAGGCAGGCATCACTGCTCAGACCTGTGGTGCTGACGAGCTAGTTACAAAAAATCATGTTTTACCTAGAGTGACTAAATATATATAAGGTTTGTGAAAATTGACTTGTCTTGTTGGATGAGTTTCAGGAAACAGTTTTTCACTTAATGACTGGCTTGAATCCACTCCAAATTGGTAAGTCTGTAAGTCTGGACTAAGCAAGTAATTTTGAACAAATTATTTATTCAGTGAAGATAGCTGCTTTTCCTCACTAGTACATAGTTCATGGATAGACTGTGAAGCTCTTTAACTTACTTGTAATTCAGAGTTATTCATACATTTCTTCACATAATAATTCTTGGTCTAAAACTATTTATGAAAAGATTATCAGTGCCTGCCATGAAGAGACATGAAGGAATGGAAATTATGTCTGGTTCAGAATCAGCTTGAAAATGTAGATGGATATGCTCTAACGTGAAGAAACTCTTCACTGTTCAGTGAATGTGGCTGGTTTTCCTCAAATCATTTATTTGACAGACCAGTTTTTCTGGCATTTGACCAGCTCCATAATTCATAGAGAATTTCCCTCCCCCCTGCCCATCATTTTCCCAGCTCTGCTGAAAGCCTTGCAGCCAGACAGCTGTTCTGAATGAAGTGTATATATGGCCTCATATTGGTTCCTAGTAAATAGGTACACTGGTGTGAAACCACACGTGCTACCTTGGGGCCATCACTGCAGAGGACAAAAGGACATGGACACTTGCCTGCCCACTTTGTAATAGAATTGGCCCCTCTGGTATGAGCTGCAGTTAATAAACATTACTACAGCAGCACGAACTTTCTGGTGTGAAGGGCAACACCTGTACCTGCTGTGCTGTCAGAACAAAGCTAGCATGCAGCACCTTTTGGCATCCCTTAACTGCTCACAAAGAGAAAGGTGAGGAGGGAAACCTGCTCTTCCAAGTCCTAATTCTCTCCTGCATCTGGGCAGAGCTCGTTTGGGCATTGCTCACTGAAACCTTCAACTCTTCTGCAGAAAAGCTGGCACTGCCTGGGGTTTCTGCTTGGCGTCCCAGACCAGGACATTTATTTAAACCTTCAGCTCCCTTTCCTCCAGTGGTAACATAATTCCTTTGGTTAACCCTTTGGTTAACCTCAAACCAAAGAGACTGATTCCTTTCAACTCCATCATCTTTCCTCGCTTCACTCTCCACTATTCCCCTCCTGCAGCCCTCACCTTGTTCTTTTACCCGCTTCACTTATTTTTTGGTTTTTGTGATTCATAGCTTTTCTCTTTAGCCTTTGCTATTTCGGGGAGGAGGATGTATTTCCTGGCCCCAGCTAGTGCTCTTTCAAGGTCTGGCTTATTCTTTATAATATATCCCATTTTTTTCTTTATTTTATATTACAATGGAGCCTCCAGCTGGTATTAATAACCACTGAAAGGAGAGTTCCTACCCAAAGAATTTAGAATGCAGATGAATTAATTCCACAGGTTAAAGAGACACATCCTTTTATAAACATACAGTGTTCAAAACAGTAATTAAAATTATTAAAAACCTGATTTGGTTGTATCAGGATTATAAGTATTAATATAAATACTAATTTAGGAAATTGACCATTTTAAAGATCCTTGCTTGCCTGTAGGTTGTTTTTATATTGGCCTTGCAAGAGTTTTAACCTATCTTCAGTGTTGCAGAGCAGTAATAAAGTCAGCTATCCTGGATCTTATCTTTATTTTAAAATACCTTATTCTTTCTCACTCAGCTCTGCTTTTTGTGGTTCTGGTAGCCCTCTTCAAAATAGAATAAGTATTTTCATTCAGTTCTGCAGGTGGTGAAAGACATAAAACATTAGAATGGGTCCTTTAAAACAGCTGTAAACTAAAATGATGCTTGTAAACTGAAATACTGCAGTTTTGTTCACCCTGAATTTTAAAATAGTTTCATGAGGTAATTGAGCCTTAAAGGATCTGGATTTTTTAAACTCTATTATGTTATTATGCAGTTGCCACAGGGGGAGCATATGCTTGCTGCCAAAAATCTAAAACTGGAATCTTGGATGTTAAACAGATAAGATTAAGTCATAGACTTCAGCTGTACTAGAAGCAAGCACAACATTCATCTGAGGCATGTGACAGCTATGTCCTGGAAAACTGTTTCTAGACAGACATTCTTGCCTGCTTACATAGACTGAAATAGGCCGTTCTCATTCATTCAGTCTACTGAGTTTTAAGCACCTCTGTAGAACTGTTTGCTTGAATGTTTTTCCCATTTTCCTGAAGTGTGGCATTGCTTCTTTAAGGAGACTTGCAAATGAAGCCTTTCACCTAAGATGGTTATCCTATTAAGGATTTCTGCTGTTTTTATTGGTCACTGAAAACACACCGTGACATTTGAGTTTGAAGACTTACTTTTTCTTAATTGTATTGATGGGTTTGAGTTTACGTTGGATTACAGGTATCAGTTTGTGCACAGTGTGTTACATTTTATTGTGCCCTAACACATGACAGGCATTGCACTGAACGAAAGAAAGATATAATCACTTCCCTGAAGAATTTACTATCTTAACTTTAGATTAAAAAGAGAGTAATAAACAGCAGGAGGAGATGGAGTGAGGAACTACCTCTCACATTACAGCAGTAAGATCAAGCTGTTAAGCTGTTGGGGCTTGTAAACACCTCGATTGCTTAACTAAATGGTTTATTTAAAATAATTATGATCAGTGAGCCACTAATTGTAGGCACTACCAAAATGAACTCAAAAGGAGGGATTTGAATGAAAAGTTCAATTTAAGTGAACCAGAATCAGCACTGCATCTCACAAACCAGGCAGCAGGAGACTGGAAAAGCTTGCTGGAGAGGCAGGTAAGTGGGACATCAAGACTGATGTCACTGGTAAGTGGAGAGAGCAAACCTCTATACACAGAAAGCGTGCAGTTATGCGGGGCACTAAAGGTGAGAGCAGACAGTTTAAATCTAATGTGGTGGATAAATGAGAGCTAGTGGACTGATTTAAAATGGATTTAAACGTCTGAAGTGTCCCAGCTGACTTAGCAAGGTCAGCACCAGGGAAAGCGTGGACCTGTAGCCAGGTGGAGCAGACTGACAGGAGAGGAGGCATGTAGCTTTCAGGGATAGACCCTGGGATGAGTGCTTATCCACTGGAGCAGAATAAAAGTCTGGAAGATTAGTCCATAAGCACTGCAGAAGATTTCTTACCTAGACCTCAGTCACCTATCCCTCATCACTACAGTAGCCCACCTCTCTTCATATCATGGCTCCACATTAATAGCCCTCCTGAGTCTCCGTCCTGCAGTGTCTATCCTGAAATGTGTATTGGAATGGTGTCCAAGTGTTGTCTTCTAGGTTATATGTGGTTTGGTGGCACTAGCGCGCTTTGTACCAGGTAAATGTACATTGCAGCTAGTGCCACGTTTGCTCAACAGTGAGGTCAAAGACTGCCAGAAAAGGTAGCTTAAATTGATCTTCACACAAAGATAACTTGGATGTCTTTGACACTGGTGTCCATGGTCTGTATAACACTAATATGAAAAATCAAGCAGCACTAAATTGCAAACATACAATCGCCCCATCTAAGTAAAATGCACTTCAAACCACTTGTTAAAGAAGAAACTTGGATGTCCCAGATGACTTGGTTTTTGTGCTGTTGCAAATCCCCAATCATCTATGCCTCTCTCTTTGATGGTCTCAAATGGTTAACATCTAGACTTTATTATGTTACTGAATCATGTATGTTGTCAGGCAGCACCACATCGATTAAATCGCACTCAGGAGAGAGCTAACCACAAAGCCATAACCATTCTTGACAGGTCATTCTTGCTTGAGCCTGGTTTCTTCTGTATAAAGATTAAAAATCATGTCACTGATGGTGAAGAATGAACTACATGCAAAACAATGGAGCATCAATAACTCATAAAAAGCACTTAACAGAAGTGGCAGAATTTGAATGAGATGCTGTGTACATTAAACAAAACATTAGTAGTAATGTTGAAGATTGAGAGTACTGTAAAATAATTTCACTAAATATTGACTGCAAGTACTAATTGACAGTGATTGTTCATTTCAGTGATGAATGAGTGTAAGAATTTTATTTTTATTCAGCACCGTACCGAACCCAGGCAAATGACTCCTTTGCATTTTGCATCATTTCTTTCCTGAATATTCCATATTAACAATATTTGAAATGAACAGGTTCTCATTCTCTGTTCTGCTGGATCTGATTTTGCTCTGCTCTTTTAGTATAAATCAACCCTAAAATAGGCAATCTACCTAGTAGATTCTTGACTTCCATGATGCCAGCTACTTTATTCCTTTATCTCAGTTACTGGTGTAGGAGTTTTGGCTTTAGAAAAAAGACTATGACCAATATACATTTGCATTAGAGTTTATTTCTACCTTCTGGCCTGCTGTAGGAAGCTGGTGTAAACTAGAGGTACATCCTCAAGCCACGAGAAAGCCAATTGGCAGAGTTATGACTTGCTCAAAGGCCCATTCTGGTAGCCAGGTAACCCTGGGGAAGAGAGTAGAAGCAGCCCAATATTTTTACTTACCTTCTGTCTCTGCGGGTTTCCGTCAGGTGAACAGAAACCCTGAACAGGGGAGCCATTGGAGATCTGCATTTTTCTTCCTTCTAGTGCTTTGGATTCTGAGCTCTCAGAAAAGGTGGGCAGTCATGATGGTTGAAAGGCAGCCTATGCTAGGGAGCTACTTTGGGAAATAAATGGCAGTGGTTTAATTGGACTTAACAATATTATCCTCTCCCACAACACACGTGAAGAGGGAAAAGAACCCAGGATTTTATTGACAGCTCTCAAAGCTTCTGTTTTTAAGACATGGTCTTCAGCACCTGGATTTGAATCAGGAGCCGAGATTGAGAAGAAGGCTGACAAACACAAGTGGCTTGAAATGGTGATTTTTTGGGGAAACTTTCAGTCCAGAAATACCTTTGTTTTTATGGAATCCTAAGACAACTATGAAGCTGACTTAGCAAGCCTTATGTCTTTAGGTTTCCATTCATTACAGAGAGCTGTACACTTCCACAAGAAATAAAAAGTGGAGCCGCAAAATTGAAAACATTGGCCTACAGCTTCTTGATAATCTTTATCTGAGAAGCAGGGCTGTCTCTCAAAGTATGTGGAAGAACTCTTACAAATACAAAGAGAAAAGTGTTCTTTCCGTAATTGAATAATCTAAATACTACTATGGCCTCCCTGTGGATTTCCTGTCCAAATGCCAACTCAACCTGTTCATGATTACTCTTTGAGAGCCAAAGAGTTCACAACCTGCAGTGGGAAGACTGCAGAACATGGTAAAAAGGAACCTAGAAAAACTGAGACTGCTTCATCACATTATTATTATTTAATACATTATTAAATTGCAGCAGTCGGACTGAAGATGCTCATAAGGTTATGCTTTCCATGTCCTTTTTAAATTGTCAAAGGATTCAAGTCACTTAAAAAAAAAATTGGGTAGAACAAAATATGCTAGAGAAGATTTACCACTAACGCTTAGACAGTCTTGCTGTACTTGAGACAGGCCACCCCTCAGGCAAATTTGTGTAATCTACACAACACGCAATGTCCATAGGCATGAACACTTGCAGGGCAGGATTAAGGTGAAGAAGATTTACACTGCTGGAGAGCAGTCAGGCTGCTACTTCTAGGGACGGATTCTGGAGCTGTTTGGTGTATTCAGTATTTTTGGAGGACAGAGACGCAGTTTTAAACTGCGTTTAGCCTAAAGTTTGGAGTAACAGGGGTTATAAGTAGTCCCAGATGGTCTCAGCACTTTGTTGCTGCAGGCAGGATGGTGATTTCAGGGAGTGCTCATGGGCTGATGCAGGAGTACAGGGTGTGAAGGCATGAAGTGTTCCAGTCCCTATAAGTTTGCAAGCCAGGAAAGGGAGGAGAAGTGCTGCAGGGCCTTCAGAGGGATTTGCAATACCTCCCTTGTAGGATGTCTGATTTTTGTCTCATCTTTGGCAGAAGAGCACACAGACCCATACTATCATCTGATCTGCTGTGGGGTTGCTATTGCACTGCTGCTAATTCTCCCAGCTCTGCACCTCTGGGGTTTACAGCAGCCATCATCTGAGGAACACAGAGAGTAGGGCTCTAGCCCAAGGCTGCAGCTGCTGCTGCAGATGAGGCTGAGCAGTGAAGAACATGAGCAGGCAAGGAGCTGCCACTGCTTTCTCTTTCTCAGGCTGCAGCAGGTCCCTGATCCCTGCTGCCAGCCCAGCAGGCAGGACAATGCTCCCTTCCCCCCTGCAATGAGAACAACCTGTGTGCTAAATGAGGCCCAGCTGGACCAGACCCGGCTTGCTCAGCATAAATAGTGCTGGTCTGAAGTTCTAATTAAAACAAAGTGAGGATAATAACCTTCTGAAACCATAGAGGGGAATCAAAACTTCAAACAAGCCATTTCAGTAAGAAGTAAAATTTGGTTTTTGTTTTTGTCCAAGCTTTTAGAAGGTGTTTGTTAGATCAAGATAGCTATTATGACCTAGTATTATGCCTTAAAATACCCATCCAAATAAATCCTTGGTGAATTTTAAGGTCAGGAAAGATTTTTGTGACTATGAAGGAATAGATCAGCTCCAGTTCCTATTTCAAAGAAATGCCTTGGAGCCAGGAAAGCAGTTTTCTGCCCCTTAAAGAAAAAAGGATAATGTTTGATGTATTATCCAGGGATGACTGTTTGGGACAGACACATCTGACCCAGAGGTGGGTGGGAGGAGAGGACTTGCAAACACAACTGAGTCATGTGTGCTGGGTGTTTGCGTTGTGCTAACTAACAGAGAAACCAAATGCCTGGAGCTCTGTCAGCTCCCCTCTGACTGGTGTGCTTGTGCATTTGGTGTTTTACCAAGTGATAGGATGCAGAAGGGTTGGCTGCAGAGGTTTGGGCAGGTGCTGGAAAGAAGACGGCCAACACTGTAGTCTGGTTCATGGCTGTGTTGATATGCAAATAAAGCACAGTGAGTAATGAAATGTATGTGTTGTTTCACACTGAGCCAGGTAAATCCAGTTTGAAAAAAGAGTCTGGTGGCATATTAGATTGCTTATAGGAATAAAGTAGCTACTTTGTAGTCTCACTTTCACACCGGTAATTAGCATTAAATTCCTGTTTTGGAAAATGGTTGGGTTCTGCTGAGGTTTTTTTGGAAACAAAATGAAAAGTTTCTGTGCTCCTGAGTGCTAACTTATTTATTCTGTTCTTTGCATAGGATAACCGGTAAAGGCTTTCTGCTTCATGCTGAATTTGGCTCAGATTTAAATGTGCTTTGCATATTTTCTTATCCTGTAACTGTAATTGCTTTCAGTGAGCCTTGATTACTGTCATCTACTGCCATGCCCTAGTGCATCTGACCAGTCACAATTGCGTGGTAAAATAGCACTTTGTGTGATTTTTATCTGTGTCTACAATTTTTATGTTGCAGTTGTATGATACCCTGATTGTACCTCTGATATTTTAATGCTTACTCCCTTAAGGTGGACCTTGAAAAGATCCACTGAAGTCCTGTTCCCTAGTAAATTACCTGGAACAGATAAGCAAGTGGAGCATACTTACAGACCGTTTTGTTTTCCTGCTTATACCAAATCCACTTATTTTTTCTTGGCCAGCTGTCTGAGGCGTAATTATCCAGAACAGTAACTATCAGACTTAGGTGAAGCTTTTATGTGGAGATCAAATGCCTTCTATTTCATAGGAAAGCTTACACTGCAGAACAGAAGAATTCACTGGGAAGCTTTGAGTTATGACTCTGTTCCCTTGCAGGTGGGATGATGCTCTCCCAGTTGCAGAAGGCTCTCCCAGGGCTCCACCTTTACTATTTTCTAAAAAATTTTGTTGTTCATCCAACCTCTCACTCTTACCACAGCCCCTCCCTCAATCACAACTTGTAATTGTCGTGTCTCTCCTCTTGTGCCTGTTTCCAGATCTGTTGCTTCCTCTTTGATGGTTCAGTACCCTCCCTCCACTATCTCCATTAGGACAGCTTTGAATCCTGCACATGATCCACCACCATGATTTTCTCCTCCTCCTCCTCCTAGCCTCCACAGACCCGTGTCCCTGCCACTACCATTATTCCTAACCCAGCACTCACCATCCATTCTCCTTCTTCCTCTTGTGGCCTCTCTAATGCCTAACGTTTCAAAAATGTTTGTAGCCTTCCAGCCTTTCCTCACGTCTTCCACACTTGAGCCCTCTGGTCTCCTTTTGTATCACACACACACATATGTATATATGTATATAAACACTTTCAACATGGTGGTTGGACCCTTGAGGGTTCCTCACTACCTTTGCCCTCTTTAGCTTTATTCCCAAGGGGGATAAAGTGAACCAAGATATATAACAGGGTAGGTCATGTAGCTAAATCAAACCTAGAGCTGCAGGTACAGGTATGGAAGGATCTAGGTAGAAGGCCTGTTAATTACAATTTTTGTGTGGAGGTTCAAAGGAGCAGAATGGCTCTGTGAGCTTTTATACTCAGATGAATTCTTCTCTACTGCCAGGTAAAGTATCTAATGATTTAAGGCTGGAGTGTGAAGACCAGTCCTATTAGTAGAAGCTCAGCCAGAATATAATAAAAAATCTGCACCCACTGTTGCTTGGCTTCACTTGCAGCGTTTGTGTCTCTCTAAGTCATGTCTCTTCCTCGATGTTTCTTCTTGTTTTTCATTTTCATTTGTTTTGTCCCTCAAATTTAGAAGAACCCTTCCTTGTAAAGTGGTAGCAACCTCTCTATACACGTGTCTATTGCTAAATGAATTACGTTATTTAATTAGGAATTTTCTCGTAAATAATTGAATTGAGTCATACATAGATTTCAGTGTAAGGTGCTATTCAACTTGGTGTTAATTAAGGTGACTAACAAAAGAGATAAGAAAACATGAACAATGAAGTCAGTCTCTCTACCACATCATCCACAACACTTACATGGCCTTGGTTACCTGGAGATGTAAGATGAAAAGCTCTTTTTCTCAGGCAAGGGAATCTCTGGTTATGTTTTCTCTGGGTCTATATTTTAAGCTGTCCAGGACACACTGACCCACAGTTACATTGTGCTACTGAGAGCAATTAGATTCACTTAGCTTTCCTTTTATTTGAGAGAAACTAGAATATAATTGTGCGGGTTTTTAGATGAACTTTTAAGTACTATTTCAATCAAGCTTGTATAAGCAAGAGGTTTATTTTTTAATTTGTTTTTTTAATGTGAGAAAGAACTGCTAGTTTTTGAAAGGTTTTTATAGGTTTCACATCAACTTCTAAAATTCTGCTTGTTTTAAAGGAACTGCCAAATGCTGGAAAGCTTGCTTGTTCTTGCTTTCTAGTTATCCTGGCATAAGACCAGATGTAAGTCTCAAATGCTGATTAAATCTCAAAGAGAACGGAGATCCAGAATTAGTTGCTTGCAGGATGTCATACCTTATAAACACCAGGGGAGAAATAAATTAACATATCTCAAGATGGATTATGGTAAAGGTCTAGAATACATAAGTAATTGTTTAATGATGTGACATCTACACTTCCTGTATTAAACTATATTAGCTGAATCATTAATAGAATAATTAGCTGAACCAATACAGATAATAAGTTGTTGCCCTGCTGAGGCAGGAACAAGATATAGAGCAATAGATCAGGCAACAGGACAAAATTTAAAGATCACTTTTCTTCCCAGTGGTAAAACTTGAAAGCTCTGCAAAGGAGGCACTGAGCCTGCTTTTCGAGGATGGTCTCCATAGCAGCACTCTAGACTTTGGAGAAAGCTTTCTCAAGAGCTTATCTTGTCAGTTTTTGCTGCTCTGTCACAACCTGGCTCTACCCTCATCTGAAAAGCCATACCTGAAACCAGGCCTTGCTCTCTGCTTGGATGGACAACTTGGCATGTCTCTACTGGACCCTTGGGTGAGAATATACTGCTGTGGCCATGGCTTCATAAGGTAGGGACTAAGAATTCCTTAGCTAGAGCTTGCATTCATCAGAGTTGGCAAGAATCCAAATGGCCATGGCACAGGTTGACAGATCTAAAATCTTCTGAGCTGCAGGCCATGCTAAGAACAGTGTGTCAGGAGACAAAACAAATTCATCACTTTACCATGTCTTTTATTCCTGAGAAGTGTAAAGCTTTGATGAAAGAACAAGACCACCTTTGAAAAAGAACAAACCTGCCCCCCCAACAAACCAACCTCTTCCCCCTACCAAACCTCTTCTCCTTGATAAAAGTCATGGTGTGTGGGGGGAGGCTTTGTCACTGTCTATATTCCTCGTGGAGTTGCTCAAAGCTCTTGACTGAAGTCTGATCTTCTAGCTGTATTTGGGGCAATCAAGAGCTTGAGCTTCACTACCTGGGCAATAAAATAGAAGACTCCATGAACACAAGCAAAGGCATAAGAAGCCCCTCTGTTGGGGGTTCCCAGTATTACTCATATCTCTCCCCCAACAATATTTCACATTAAACAGCTCTTAATCCTGCCCAAGGGAGCAATAGGTCATTGTATCTTGCTAGGTTAGCCTTCAGGCTGGTTAAAGGCTTGTGTGCTGAGCTACTTCAGCTGGAACTACCCCAGCTCACTCGCCTCTTCAGACACAACCACAAAAGCAAAGCTAGACACCAAAGCACCTACACTGTTTATAGCTGCCATCCTTGCTCAGCAGGTTTCCAGTGTTTCAGGTCTGGTATGAGTCCATAACTAGCTTTAGAAATGATCCCGGGCAGGCCTGGGAAGACCTTTTCCAAACATATTTCTGGAATGACTACAACTAGTAGTTTTATTGGTCATCCCCAAAGCTTCTGAACTCTTCTGACCCCTGGCTGAAGAAAGGCAGCCATCAGGTTCTTCTCTGAAGACTTCTTAGAGCTCCTTCTTGTCCTTGAGGGCCTCCATTCTTCCAGGCCACAAAGTCCTGGTGATTTCTTCACAATCTGACAAGTCTGAAGAGGTTGTGGAGTTGAAGAGGTTTAGGTAGGCATTATGGACAGTGCTTGAGGCAGATAGCCTGGTTACTCTTCAAGGTGTGGAAGAGAGGAATTGTGAGTTAAAATCAGCAGGCAGAGCACTCTGGCCACTTGCAGAGGCTTTAGTCAGGTTGAGAGCTCTCTGCTTGCTTTTCTCTGGGGTGCCAACCAGCTGCAGCAGCAGCAGGGAAAGGGGGAAAGAGGAGCTCTCGCAAAGCACTGGCTCCTACAGCAGGCTGTGCTTGCCTGGCATCACTCCTGGCTCTGAGTCAGCTGATAGCTGGGTAAAATTAGGTCACCTGCCAATATGTTCTTGGCTTTTAACATAATATTTGAGGTTAGGTAAATAGATTAGCGAGAAACTGTCTCTGAGAATGGAGTGCTTGGTCGAAGATCGTGTGGGTGCCTTGGTTTGGTTTTATACAAGTCCTAATGGTCCTGAGGAAGTCCTGGCTATGATTATAGCTGCAGATTCAGTCCTTTTGCTGTGGGAGAGGGCCCCATGGGACTGCTGTGGACTGGAAGCTGGTACCTTGGGAAAAGAGGGGGTAGATATGCTGCCTCCAGGGGAGAGACTGGTGGGGCTGGGTGTTTTGGTGAGCTGTCAGCCTGGCCACATGACAGGATGCTCTGTGAGGAGTGAAGTTTTCCTGCTCCCATGGCTCCCTAAGCCCTCCCCAACAGCCAGAGAAAAAGGGTGCTTGCGGAAGCAGGCTGTTTGCTTCCCCCCACTCCCCCAATCCTGAGCTAATGGTACTGCTGTTCTGCCAAAAGTGAATGTTTTTCAAATAGGCACTAGATGTTGTGTGAGGAACACAGACAAGAGGTTTCAAGCAAGAAGTAGGATTTTAATTCAGAACAAATGCAGAAGACTGCAATATGTGTGGTATGTTGAGCACAGCTTTGAGGCTTTGCTGTCTTGTTTTTAATTATATCCTAATATGATAGCATGCCACATTATTCATGTTCTTAATAATGGCTTGTATTGTTTAAGGAGATGCAAACAGAGAGACCCTGGGGATATACAAAGCTCAGACATTTTAAAACTAGTAAGATTCAACTACTTCAAATGTTTGTTTATTTTAAAGGGGTATGTCTTTATTTGTAGCAAACCCAGCATCTCTCAGTCCAGGCCAAGAGAGACTTCAGTGGGACTGCACGATTCTTAGCTCAAAATCAGAGATCCATCACTGACTTGTTCAATGTAGGCTGCTACAAGATGTTTTACAAAATGTTTCTGCATCATCTTTAAGCAGAAAACTTGCCTGAGTATTACTCTCTGTGAATAAAAGTGATTTACCCTGGCAGGTTTGATATAATTACTTTACACATCAACCAAGGGACTGACAGTCACGTTTATGTGAGAAAAATATCTGGTGCTAGAACGCAATGCTCTTAATGGCATTTGGTGAGGAAAGTTTTATCTGCAAACTGCTTTTTTGTTTGTTTGTTTTTCATAATTAATTAATTATTTTTTTAACACCCTTATTTAATTTTACTATTAACATGAATGAATTCCTGAAGTTCTAGTGTTCTACTGCCTGAACAGGGCCTGCTCTGTGATGCTGGAGGATGGGGATAGCCTCAAGTAACAGCATGGAAATTAATCTGAAAAAAAGATTATTTTGTGCCAGGATTTAGAAAAGAATAGCAGATGAGAAAGAATTGGATTAGAAGGAAAGTCATGAAACAATTAGCTGAGCTAGGTGATGCAGAAGGAAATGTTCAAAAGGAGGTGGAGATAACTGGATGAAAACATATTTAGTGGGAGAGGACACCCAGTAAACTGGAAAAAGAGAGGGTCGAGAGAATGACATTAGTGTGTACATCCAGTGATAGCAAAATGACACATTTTCCCACCCCACTGCTCTGTCTGAGCTCTTTTTAGTGACTGCATACCAAAGCTTTACTCTGTTAAGATAGGCACAATCCAGGATCAATACTGTACTCACATCTAGGACCAAATCCTATTTTCCTTGCTTTCCTAAATAGTGACATTATTTAAGTAGCATTTGTTTGCAATATGTTAGTTATTTTATGTATCAGTAATTCCTCTTGAACAAGGAGACTAAATGCCAAGGAAAGAAGAGTGAGAGACTCTCAGTGGGAATTAGGAAATAATATGGTATGTCTCAGTATCCAGACCCATCTTAAACCATAACTCCATGCCTGCATATAGGGATTATCAATGATATCTGTTTCTTCACCCAATTTGGACAAAAGTGTCATGTTCTGCTTAATAATGGCAGATACAGACTGGGATAACAGTGTGTATCATCTAAGTCTGTCTTTAAGAGGAAATTATTTTTGTTATGTTTGGCATCTTACTGTAATTTCAGGATCTAGTTTCCTGAAAATCACGAGAAATTACCTTAGTCAAAGTTCTTAGCTGGGTTTTATAAAACTTTCCTTTACAGGAAATGGTTTTAATATAATAAACTTACAACAAAACTGGTGTATAGTTAACAGTTCACTGTTTCTTCCCAAGTCTGGTTGTTAGTTTGGCTTATAATGAGATCTCAGAAAATACCCTGACAGATGACATCAGTTATCTGTAACTATTTTTCCCTTGAATTTAAACACTGAAGTACCTGATTCTACTTATAAAGGACCTATACCTGCCATGACCTAATTTTGTAGAGATAACTTGCTTCTACTTTTTTTTTTTTTTTTTTTAATTCCATAAAGGATGCAAATGAAAATAAGCCTGTGATTTAAAATTTTGCCTGAAATAGCGTACAAATTATTTCATGTGCTAGTAATGGAAAATATTGCAACGCCACCTCAGTGACACAATATCAGCACTGTGTATTAGCATGGTGCTTACACAGAACACCAAAATTCTTTCCAGCCCCTTGCAATTCATCCAGGAAGAGTGGAAGGGCATATCTCTTCCAGTTGGTCCTGGCATGAAATCCAAGATGAGACAAATTCGGATGAATCACAGTTTATGTTATAAATACGAGCCTGAAAATGACTCAACTGGAAAATTTCAGAGCTCAGTTTTATGCTGCAGGAAGAGCGAGTTTTGCTGAGTAGACCACTTGTGCTTAGTCACTTTACAGAAGGGTTGGGGTGTGATCATGGTCTTGGCTTGAGACAGGCGGGGTCGCCAGTATTATGAAAATGAATCCATTTTGCAAGGCAGGAGGTTCTAATCCCCTGGCATCATCTTTTGGAAGCTGATCCAGCTTATTATTCTGCAGATACTGGGCTCTTTTTATTTTCTCTTTGGCTTAAAAGGAAATACCACTTTTTCTTTGGCATTTGATGAGGATAAAGAGCTGCACTTTGGGAGCTACCTGTGATTGAAGTGGGGTGAAGTGCTCAAAACTAAAGCTTTTTTTTTTTTTTTTTTTTTGTTCTAATTTGGTCTAAGAAAGCTTCTGTAATTCTGTTAAAGGAGTAGGAGTTGCAGAAATAAAAATGTATGCAGGCTAAAGGGGAACTGAGGGGAAAACACCTTTGATTCAAGTGCTATTATTATTGCTAAAATGTCAGAAATTTATATTATGCAATATGTCTATAGTATTTTAGGAAATAGCATTTCATGTGAAGACAGGGAATGCCCTCTCCCTGGTAAATTTGCAGCCCTAACTGAATGATTAATGAAATCAGAGTCTGGGTATTTAACTATGTATAAAAATGGTAATGTGCCAGCTTGTGTCTTGGGATAATGGAGGCAGACTAGTACTGACAGTCATCCAAAGGGATTTAATTTCCCAGACATTTAATCCAAGCTGTTTTGTGCCCTGGTCTGCACAACGTTGTATTTCAGTGCAACATTATATAGCAAAGACATTAGCATCTTAGAAGGTATATCATATGTGATAAGTTTTTCATTCAGGAGAGTCACAGGACAGCACCAAAATGCCATGTTGTAGAGTTTGGCTGTCATGATCAATTTGTAGAATGAAATAAGTATCTGCTTTATTTCTTGTAAATCAAAATCATCAGTGAAACCTATTTATTGCCATAGGGACTATGTTTAAAATTCCAGAGGCTGCTCAGTTGATTAATTTGATCTGGGAAGTTTACAGACTGCTTGAATAGTAAATATCATGTTAGTTTAAAAAAAAAAAAAAACAACTTTGGTAAGGATATGTGATATAAAAACCTCTAACAAATCAAGATTCTGAGAGATGATCAAAATCACGTCAGAGAGAAGATGAATGAAATGAAATTAAGATCTTACACTGAAAATAACATTCCTATCTATAGCTCCTCACTGTGTCTTTCTACCTACCTAAGGACTCTAAATAGCACATCATTATAATGTATAAGTGTTTCTCTAGATTATTATTCTGTATAGCATTTGAAAGATAATGTATTCACCCATTTTTACACCACCTTCCTGTATTCAGGGGAGACCTTCTCAGAAACATAAGACACTCATAGTCTCCATACAAATTGATCAGCATATTAAAAATAAGTAATTTTTTTTTCTAACTCAATCTAAAAAAAGCTGTACTTTATTTTAAAATAAGTTTTCTGATAAAGGAGCTCAATAATGTGTAATTTCATTCTAGTAAAGTTTTACGAGAATAGATATTGTCTGTTTTAAATTATATTACTCAAGATAGCTGGCTGAAGCCTCCACTAGAAGGCTACAAATCAGCAAAGCTATGGAAAAGGCCAACAGCAGTACACTTAGGAAACATAATCCCATCCAAAATAGAAGTGATTTTACCAAAGCATCAGAGTTCAGGCTTCTCTTACTCATGTTTTGCTTACTTCTCCTATTTCCCATTGGGAAAGACACATATTCAAAATGTTTTCATTTATGTGGCTTCTACCTTTTTCTTTATGCCTCAGTGAGATGTGGAAAACAGGAAGGGGACCTTAATTTCCCCATCTTAAAAAAATACACCTCTTCCAAATATCTACCACAGCTCTGGTGGATGGACCTTGTCTGGATGCCAGATGCCCACAAAGCCTCTCTATCACTCCCCTCCTCAAGTGGACAGGGTAAGGAAAATATAATGAAAGGCTCATGAGCTGAGATAAGGACAGGGAGAGATCATTCACTGATTACCATCATGAGCAAATCAGACTGAGTTTGGGGACATTAATTTAATTTATTACCATCAAAACCAGAGCAGGATAATGAGAAGTAAAACAAACCTTAAAAACAACTTCCCCCCGCCCTCTATCTACCCAGGCTCTACCTCTTCCCCCCAGCAGCTCAGGGAGATGTGGAATGAGGGTTATGGTCAGTTCTTCACACGTTGTTCCTGCTGCTGCTCAGGGAGAGGAGTCTTTCCCCTGCTGCACCATTGGGTGTCTCCCACAGGAGACAGTTCTCCATGAACATCTCCAGTGTGAGTTCATCCCACAGGCAGCATTTCTATACAAAAGGGCTGCAAACATGAGTCACTCTTCCACCAGGTGCAGCNACTTCCCCCCACCCTCTATCTACCCAGGCTCTACCTCTTCCCCCCAGCAGCTCAGGGAGATGTGGAATGAGGGTTATGGTCAGTTCTTCACACGTTGTTCCTGCTGCTGCTCAGGGAGAGGAATCTTTCCCCTGCTGCACCATGGGGTTTCTCCCACAGGAGACAGTTCTCCATGAACATCTCCAGTGTGAGTTCATCCCACAGGCAGCATTTCTATACAAAAGGGCTGCAAACATGAGTCACTCTTCCACCAGGTGCAGCCCTTCAAGGACGGGCTGCTCCAGTGTCAGTCACCAACAGGGGCACAAGTCCTACCAGGAAATCTCTTCCAGCGTGGGCTTGTCTCTCCAAGGGTCTGCAGGTCCCTGCCAGGAGCCTGCTCTGGCACAGGCTTCCCACAGGGTCACAGCCTCCTCTCAGGCATCCACCTGCTCTGGCATGGGTCTCCCCCATGGGCTGCAGACGATCTCTGCACTCCCACTGACCTCAGCGGGCTGCAGGGGCACAGCTGCCTCACCATGGCCTGCACCACGGGCTGCAGGGGAATCTCAGCTCTGGCACCTGGAGCACCTCCTGCCCCTCCTTCTCCACTGACCTGGGTGTCTGTGTAGCTGTTCCCCTCACATATTCTCACTCTGCTCTTCTCTGGCTGCAATTACCTTTGTGATGTAACTTTATTTCCTTCTTAAATCTGTTATCACAGAGGTGCTACTGCCATCTCTGATTGGCCCAGCCTTGGTCAGAGGCATGTCCATCCTGGAGCCATCTGGCATTGGCTCTGCTGGATGTGGTGAGCAGCTTCTCACAGAAGCCATCCCTGTAGCCAGTAACTCCCCACTACCAAAGCTTTGCCCTGCAAACTTAATACAGCAGCTCAGTCCTTCTCCGTTCCTGTCCCCTGTCATTTCCCACCTGAGGTGAGAAGCTTGACTCTAAAGCAACTCTTCTTTTTGCACAAGCTTCATATATGAGGGCAAAAAACAGCAGAGCTGTATCAGATTTCCCTTGAAAGGAAAAGGAAAATAAAACCAAAAACCCCAAGGGCATTCACAGCCAGTTCTTGTTCCCCCTTTGGTGGGTAACTGAGTTTGGTTTCACCCTTCCCTTTTCTGATTGAAGGTGGGATGAAGGCTGCCAGGCTGGTCTCTTCCCTGGGACACAAAAGCAGGACCGCTTGGCACTGAGAGCATCACAAACTGATCTGGATAAAATCAAAGTAACTCATGTCTGGGAATGACAGTAAGGAAAGTGGCTGGGATAGACTTAGTTGTCTTTGCAGTGGCGAATATGGGGCTATGTCTTGGATTTGTGCTGAAAACATTGTTAAAAATACAGGGATGTTTTTGATATTGCTGAGCAGGGCTTACACACAGCCAAGGCATTTTCTGCCTGACATACTGCCATGCCAGGAAGGGGCTGAGGTTTTCAAGAAGTTGTGCAGGGACACAGTCAAGGCAGTGTTAGTCTTCATGTGTGTGTGCACGTGTGTTTTAATCCAAGAGAAAACCTCAACTTACTTGTGAGTTTTATTTATTTGCATACAGCCTCACTCCATCCATTTCTCCAGCTGTATGTTACTAGCCACTAAGGTAGCATTTTCAGCTTTCATCACACAGTGGGGGCCTGTAGCCACCCACAAATTCTGTGTTTAGGGCTCTCCATACCAGAGTGGCTCAGGTGCCCCCTATGGCTTGGCATGACACCAAGTACAGGCACAAGGGGGGTGTTGGGTCTTGACATACTTAAAAGAAGAAACAACCCTGTCAAATATTGTTTTGTATGATAAATAGTGTTTCAGTGTTAGAATTTTGTCTTCTGCATATCAGATCTTTGAATTTCAGGGTACTTAGAGTCTGTAGGGATAGGTGCCATTTTGGGAAAGTAGTTTTGATGCTGCATGTTACGAAAGCAATCCAGAATGATTTACTTTTCCCCCAATAATCCTTTCCCCCTTTATCCAAAATAAGCCGTTCAGGGTGCAGGTATAAGTTTGCAATTTGCATAGAGAAGCATGTGTGTGCACTATCACGGTATTACTGAAGCACTCGGCAGCCCGAGCCAGGAAATGTGATAATTGACGGGTGTGACATAGCAACCTGCACTGCTGGGAAATGGCCCAGAACCACTTCAGCTGCTGGCTGAAGGCAAATCTCAGCCCTGGGAGCAGTGGATACTCTGTTACTGTCTGAAGAAGAATAGAACAATTGCTATTTACATAGGGATTAGAAAAAAAACTTTTCTGAGTTGGTTCATTATTTATTTAGAAAGAAGGAAAAAAGATAATTGTTCAAGAAATTAAATTCTTCTTTCTGATATTTATTGCTAGAATTGTTGGGTGGAGCTAAAGCCAGTAATTAACTCTCATACATTTTCCCCTTTACACAGAGTCTGTGCTTTATAATTTCTTTGGGTTCCTGAACACTTGTCACATTTTTTAAAGTCAAAATATATTTATTGTCATGTTGAAAATATAGAAACTATTTTAAGAAACCCAAACAAATATTTAATGTACTGGAAGATATTTCAATTAATAAGTACAATCACAATATTCTCAAGAGATCTTGATCTCTTTCCAGAATTTGTTTGGTTTTGGATTTTATTTATTTATTATTAGGTCTTCCTGAATGGTTTTGGAAGTTGTCTAGGTAAAGGGATACATATGGCAGTTCTCTGTGTGGCTGTGTGTCCCACAGTGTGCTACATCCTTGTCCATTTTGAGAATTAATCAGTCATCCAAATTATTATTTATCTGTTTTTATTTTAAATAAATTTAGTTAAACAACTTCTGCTCTAAAAATCAGAACCTTCAGAAAGCTTCAAGTTAGAGGTGGGAAATGAGAAATAATCAGGAGATGATGGAGAAATTAATGACTTGGGTGCCTTAGCTCTTATGTGTCTTCTAAGTCAGCATGGAAATATGATCTCAGGAAGGTTTTGAATGTCTGAAATCTGAGAGAACTGAGAAGAAAAAGACTTAATTTTGTAAGCTTTTTATTCTTCCCCCATATTACCTGATTGTAGGTTAGAGGGGTTTTGTTGTTGCTGTTGGGGTTTTTTTGTATTTTTTTAATAACTGATGCTAGAACACCATATAGGTTTGGTGCTCTTAGGGTCTCTCCCTTCACTTAGAGAGGACACCTTGCAGACAATGTAATTTCCTTTGCCTGGGTTGCAAGACAGCAATTGGTCATAGCTATCCTGTTGATTTTCATGCAAGTTTCAAACACCTCAGAACAGGATTAAAACCCAAAGGCTGCTTTGCATACTTGTATTGATCAAGCAGCCACAGCCTGCAATAAATTTCAGTAGCTGTAAGGTGGGAGTTGAAAAACTTAATGATTGAAAAACTTATTGCTACCAAATAAGTCTCAGCTACTCAGCCTTTCCTTCTGTTAGCTAAATAACTGAATGTGTGAATTAAGCTGTTTTTGCAAGTAGGCTTTTCCCCCACTAAATCTAATCTTCTTCTAAGCAAACTAAAGCATGGATCTGATTTGCTTTTGTTCAGGCGTTCCTTATATTGCAGACTATGAAAAAAACTTCATGAAGTGTGGCAAAAATACTGCCTGAAAATCAATTGCAAGGTACTTCTAATTATTTTAGTGTTACAGTTCTTTTTCCAGATATTTATGTACAATGATTATCAAATCCTAGATATTGGCAATAAACAATGGGCTGAAAATTGTTAACTGGAAATGTACAGCAAATCTGAGATTGAGAAGGATTAGGGAGAGTCAAGACTGAGTAGCAAGCTATTTGCTAAAAGATAAGAAGGTAATCTATGTACATAGTGTAATATTTAACCGAACCATTCTACAAGAATGAGTCCAATCATTGCCTCGTGTTTCTCAGTTCAGTTTCTGAGTTCCTGGCTACTTGCATTTCTGAAGAGAAGTAAATAAGTTAGTGATTTTTTTTTTCTTTATTATGAGGCAAGAAAGGATTTTTTTAGATAAATAAAATTACAGAAAATTTCAGGCTTGAAAATTCATCTCTCTTGCAAAGTCTGTAAACCTTAGTCATGTAATTTTTTTGAAATATTGCTACATTCTCCAGTGCAGATTGCCTGGCAGTAATTGGAGAAATTCCTTTTTTATATATGTGAAATTGTCAATAGTCAAAACCAAGTAAAGCTTCGTCCCTCATTTTTTGTTCTGCGAACTAGAATACTACGTATACTGAACAGTTTTTAAAGACTGAGGTGCTTTTTTAGGATCAGCCATCCCCTTAAATGCCTACAGTCTCTTACCAAGTGAAATAACAGAGTAAAAATAAACTCGTGGCTCTGAAAGCATTGATGGCTGCAGAAAGACTTTTAGCCCTTTAAATTGCAGGTTGCAGAAACATTACACTGAATCATTTGATCCTTAAATTGCTTTCTAAATTCTGGATGTCTGGATGTTGCATGGAACTACCCAGCTACCAAAGAGATCTTGATGTAAAGCATGATGGCTAGCTAATTACAACTGAGTTTGGTATGAAATAATAGCAAATCATTCCATTGAGAGAGCAGGAAGAAAATCTGACTGCAAGAAAACATTTGTGAAGTGTCTATTCTTCTGTAATTAGCAGTTTAGCTTTTTTCTACTTTTTATGTTTTTGCGCTGAATCTCTGATTTTGTACAGGCAGCGTCAGATCTGGTACATCTATCAGCACACTTGGTAAATATAATTCATATTTATATGTAATTTCCTGAAGCCTCACTCATTCCATAATATGTAGTGTGCTTTGCAGTGCAGCAAATCTAGGGGTCACCGTAGTCAGCTGTGCCCTGAGTGGACCAGATCAGTGTTTTGGGTGGGGAAAGCTCCTTTTGCGTATTGAGTCAGAAGCATTAGAATAGCTTAGGAGCCAGGGATATGTCATGTAAATGAACTCAAGCAGCTCTACTACCTATTATGCTCACAGTTTCCTTCTATTCTGAGGGGCCTCATTGGGTCTAGGAATTAGTACAGCCCTAGGGCTTCTCTATTTGATTAACCAGAGCCTGGATTTGTTAAACGCCCAGACATGCTGCAAAGTCCTTTTTCCTTCTTGGAAGCTTTTGAGTAAGGATTCAAAGGTGAAAGGGTTGGAGGTTAAAGTTCTGACCTCCTCTCCTCCAAACCCCTTCCCTTCAAGAAGGAAACAAAACAAACCACTTAAGCATGTGCCTATCTAACTCAGCATTGCCATCTCTCATCTGTTTTGTGTTGATCTTAAGGCTTTAGTTGTGGGAACTGAGATTCAAATCTTCAACTTTAAATTTAAACCCAGTTTTGTAGTCCTTGTGGTTCTGGACTACAGTTTGAAAATGCGTCCAAAGAAAAATAATATCTTTAAGAAAATACTGACCTATTACTTTGGAACGTAGTGCTTTACTCAAGACTTCTGAGTACCTGCGTTTGGCAGTATCGCTCGCTGAAAACATGGGATTGCTTCCAGCAAAATAAATGGGACTTAACATGTGTTTTATAAACTTTAGTGAGTTGGGAGCTAAGAATGACTTATGAACGATTTTGCAAAAATGTGATACGCTACTTACAGTACAGTTTGCTAAGTGGAAAAACTAACTGTATTTTTGTATTGTGAGCACAGTCCTTTCAACTATGTTCTGTCGTTGCGGGGCTGGGGTTATTTGGAGACTTCATTACACAGAAGATCAAATTCCTCATTGCCTTCGTGAAACTGCTGAGTGACAGAGTGTCCTGTGGTCAGTGGTGGTCACAGGGAACGTGTCACGTATTTGTTGGCTGGGAACAACATAATTAGCAAAACCCATATGTAGCTACCTATTTAGGGAAAGAAGTCCTGGGATGATGATTCAGACCTAAGCTGTGGATTTTAATATTCCTCCTAGGATTTTTCTCTCTCCTCTGCCTGTGAGGAGGCGGTAGAGAATTGGACAAGGTGGAGTAATGGATGAGTGGAGTGCTTTGTACTTGGCAGGGTTTACAGTCTGGGGCTGTATTTTTCCTTTCTGCAGCATACCCCCTAGGGAAGATGCCTGTATGCAGAGTGTTCAATTATCTAAGCTGTCAGGAACATGCATATTGTCAAAATGTAGGCTTGCAGCAGATTCCTGGTGATCTTTACAGATGGCCCAGGTCTCCTCATACCTTCAGCTTAAGCACTGGATTAATCATTTCAATCATTCACCCTAAGTGGGGTGAGTTTTGGGTGTGTGTAAGACAGAGATAAATTACACAGGAAGGAGCCAGCTATGGTAGAGGTAGGGTTGCTTTTTTGGTTTTGGTTACTTTGGGTTTTGTCTGCCAGCTAATTAGGTACACTACAGCAAATAAACATAAAAGATTGCTTATCTCATCCCAGAAGGTGCCAAAGATGTTAAGGATGTAAATGTCATCTTCAGAAAGAGAGAAATCAAGATATTGTGAATGAAAGAGCAGGAAGTATCTTAGATATATGGCTGAAGGAATGTCATAGGAAATCTTCTGACCAGAAAAACGACCATCTGCTCAGCTTGAGTTATCATTGTCAGTTTGAGACAAAGATGAACCAAGATATTCTGTAGCTTCCGTAGGAGGTCACTGGCAGGCTTTGAGAAAATATGTGATTTGAATTAGATAGCTGTGAGTTTGCTCAGCAGGGCTGTCTGTCTCACAGAAACTAGGTTACTTAGTGGTCCACTTTATTTTAGCATGAATAAAAATAAGCAGTGTAAGTAATGGGGCTACCTTTGGGGAGAAGAGTGGAGATTTGCTATACTCCCTGCTTGTTTCCATCCAGAAGTTCCTATTACCAGCCTCCAGTATTCCTTGGAGGAAAAACTGAAAGAGATGGGCAGCAGAGAGAGCAATTTGTTCTAAGCTTTCAGGAAAATTGGCAACACTCAAACTGCATCAGCATTCAAAACTGTGGAGCTGGGGATGACCTCTATCTGAGAACAGAGTTCATAGCTGAGAGAGAGAGTCTAAATTTGGCCACTTTCAGGTAGATAATGCAGTGAACAGTGAACTTTATGAAAGAATTGTGCATCTGTGTGTCAGCCTTTACTGTCCCCCATCAGACATTAAAGGAGAGAGCAAATTCTTGCTTTTCGCCCTGACTTGGCAAAACAGGTTATGTTGCATTGTTTTCAATTACTCCTATGCTGGAAGCTAATCTCTTGCTTAAGTGCTTTGTAGACTTGAACTTGTGTATTTTTTGGAGATTTTATTGTAACTTTCTTGAGATATTTTTCAAGCCATCCATCAAGTACACAAATAAGAAACCCTAGCTGCACAACCCACACACGAGGTAGAGAATTCAACACAGTTTTTACACTGGTGAGCTTAATTCCCCTGACAGAGTGAACTTTTCTTCCTGATTTTGAGTACAGCTCTGCCTGTGACATGCCTTTCTCTCTTTTCCAGGAGCAGTGCAAGGTGAAAGCCAGGACGGAGAGCCCTGGTTGGAACTCAGAGGCTTTTGACTAGTAAATGCCTCCTTTTATCAGTAATATGAAGGTATACTAAGTACAGACATAATAATCTTTTCCCATCTTCCGCACTGATTTTGGAGGCTGTTAAATATTTGGTTACGTTTGGAAAACATTTTGACATTCTTTGCAGAAAGACACCATAGAGAAGCAAAGTACCCGTATTATTGCTTTGTAAAGGACCCTTTAAACTAATGAGGCATTAATGAATAGACTGGTATGCTGAATCTTTCTCATGTAGGAAGGGTACAAAGTCATTTCACATAAATTGCAGCCCATTATTATAAATAGTTTGGCATGGGTTTCCCTAGAGGTGGAACTTCAAGCCAAATATGCAGCAGCAGCTGTGGTGACACTTTGTGCAGAGACAGTTCCAGGCATTGTGCTGGAGGAGCTGGAATTGCAGGATAACAGCACAGCAGCACATATTTAGAGCCATCTTACAGCAGCAGTTCTGCTGGTTTGTACTGAAGGTATAAAAAATATCTGTGTGTGCCTGAGATGAGCAATGTGAGTCTTCTCCCCTCTCATCGTTTCCCAATGATTTTGTACCCAACTTAACCAACTGCAATCACTGTACATAAGATTTTAATGATTGAGGAGTCTCCCTCAATTATACTTTCTAATTTTTGCAGGAAATTGTAAATCATTGCTGCAATACTCCCAGAAGTATGACTTTCCTCTCCTACATCTGACATTCAAGGTCTGTGCTAAACTGGAAGCCATATCAGGTATTTTATGATAACTGGTGTCCAAATTAATCCCCAAGGCATATAATTATATTTAGGTCCATAGGAATTTTAGAAAGGTTACACAAATTACTACAAAACCAGGAAAAGGGACTGTCTTTTTTTTGTATGTGTGTTTTTGCAGTGACCATTTACACTTATATGGCTTAAAGCTTCCTATTCCACTTTTCCAACCAGCCAACAAATTACCAGCCTTTGTCTGGTGTGCTGACAAATCCCTAGAAATCAGTGTGCCACAAATTTGCCTGGCTCATACAGGACAGTTCTCCCGTCCTTTTAAAATTCCTACTGGCTTTATCCCTGAGACGGGTTCTGCTGAGCCCTGGTATTCTGCTTGTCCTCAGCAGGATTCCACAGTGAAAATTGATTTGAGTACCTTCAGACATCGGTGACTGGGAGTGATGCCAACCAAACACGGAACTGGGCCTCACCTGCCACTGGCAAGCCTGCAGGTGTGCGCTTCTTAAAGCAGAGTTTTGTTTCTTCCCTTGTTTCCACACCTGAATCACGCAATGCACACGTATGGAAATTGTGCCTGTCAGTGTGATGTAGAAGACTCAGGAGAGCAGCAGTCGAGGTGGAGACTGTGCATCTTGTAAAGGTGAAGAGGGACTTTTTTTTCATTGTATTCTCTGCCTCATTATAAAGGGCCTTGTATGTTCTTGGAACAGGACATCCTCCCTCTTCTCTGCTTTGCAGGATAGTAGCTGTGTTTCTCCTTTCCTTCATCAACCTCCCAAGACTTGTGTGTGTGTTGGTGTGAATATAAGTGTTATTTTACAAACATGATTTGGGCAGACAGTAGAGATAATAGTTACTTTTTCTTCTGAACCTCTAGCTTTTGAGAAAACCTTTGTTGGTATCTGGCTGAGAACATTTGTTTGGGTTTTTTTCTGAAATTTAGTGTTATCTTTTCTCATCCCAAAACTGGTTCCATGGTTATTGTCTAAGAACTGCTTAGTGCATTTTTTTGCATAGTTTTTTTAATGCCTACTACAGGCTTTTAATAGTAACATAAACATATTAGTCGTATTCAATACCACTTGATGGTAATGGGTACAACATCTGATTTCCAATTAGTCTTAGTTTGGGTTTATTTGCAACCTTTAGTTTGGTACTTTCAATAAATATGTGCAATTTGTGGGCTTTTCTTTGAGTCTTGTGCTCTTAGGACTGAGTTTGACTCTCAGGTGCTTCCCCGGAACTTGTTTTTCTAGTGAAAGACTTTTTTTTCTTTTTTAGGGATGGCCCTGCAGCTTATAAATGAATAAGTCCCGGTGATGAAACCTAAAGGATGTTCCCTGTAATTATCTGGTTTTTTTTTTTTTATCCTCTGTTTTCTGTTTTCTCCTCAGGTATCTGTCCTTCCTGTGATGCAGAAGTGGTTTTAAAAGTAACAGAGAGATCTAATTATCTGGAAACGTGATTGAAAATAGTTTACTTGTAGTATCTTTAGCCATTGTTGAAGATTTCTCATTATTTTGAGGAAAGGAGAGGAGAACTTATGGCTTTTGATGACTAGGCATTGATCAAATGTGTATTTGATACGGATCTCATCCTCGTAACTGTTGAATAAATCGTTATTTTATTTCTTCTCACCTGTAAAAAAAAAATTTTTTTACAGACGGTATTTGGTTTAGAAGTTGGGAAGGATTTTGCCTGGTGTTGCTCTCTGTCTGCTCTTTTTATTCTTGGTATTGGTAGGACTTCGAACATAAGTGCCAAAGTGTGTATCACAAATCGAGGAGGAATTCCCAAGCCACCTGAATGCCCAGGCTGAAATACTTAGCAGGAATTCCTCCCTTCTTTTGTCTTTTCTTTTAAAAGCAAAATCCTACCGTTCATCTGTGCAGCTATGAATGCATGTCCTAGAAAAATCCTGATGGAACTTCTGTGACAGCTTTTGGTTTGAGATGCAAAGCAAGGGTTACACGCTGTCCACAGCTACACGCTGTCCACAGCTACGAGGACAAGCTGCTGCACTGCACCTCCCATCTGCAACCTGTTTGTGCCTGTCAACACAGCAGCAGAGGGAGGCTGGATTATTTTAAAATGTTTTTAGTGCCTCTCTGTGCCTTTTCTGGGCTGTTTAATGTAGCTTTGGGTGTTCTTACAGAGAATTTGGCACTGCTGACCATCGTTTCCTTCGAGGTGTCTGAGAGGGCTTTCAGCCATACAACTGTGCTAACACAAACATAATTTTGGGCTTGAAAAGGAGTGGTGTAATTACGTGGGAGGAGGTTTGCAGGGGGTGAATGCCTGTGGCCGATGGTAATGCTGGGCACTGTGTGGGGTGGCCCTGGGTGCCCTGTGAGGTGGCCCCAGCTGCAGCAGTGTGCCCCAGCCCCGTGGCCTCCAGTGCCAGTGTGTGTGGGACAGACTTGGAAGTATGGATAAGAGATTAGGGACAAAAATGAGTGCTCAGCCTTGAGGAGACTGCACTGAGTCCAGTGCTACAGAGGGTGTGCTAGGGAGAAAGAAAACTTGGAGCTGCCCTGGGCTGTGGTAGGGACAGGGCCCTACAGCCAGCTTCCTCCTTGTTGAGCATCCTATTACCTATGTTGAATGTCCCTATTACCCCACAGCTCTGATGAGCTACTCTGGTGAGCTCTGATGCTCTGCTCGTGTGAAGCTTCCTTCCTTTGGCCTTGCTGCACTCACAAGCCGCAAGATTTTATCCTAAACTAAGGTTGCCACTGCAAATCATTTGGTGAGGAAGGCTCATCTCTTGCCTGCCACCCTGACCATGCTCTTGTACTGTGTTGCTGATTGGCTCTAAGAGGGAGGAAAAAAAGCCCTGAATTAATGGCAAAATATTGGCTTTGATATTTTTAAGGCAGGGAAGGAAAGAGAATTCGAGTTTTTTGAAAGTCCTGCTTCTGCTAGCATTGCATCCTGTGGGAAGAGGGGTTTTAGATGTTAGTCACAACGGGGGTGAGAAGGGTGGGCAGTGAGCTGCCTTTCTGGGCTGTGCTCGGTGGGAGGGAGCCAGGAGGCATCCTCTGAGGCACCAGCTCAGCTGGAAGGCTGGGGAACAGAGCTGGGAACAAAGGAGCATCAGCCTGTGCAGACAGGGAGACAGCCAGCCCATCAGTGAAGGGATTGATTTTTCCCACCAAAAGGTCTTCTTTGTTTTTCTCTTTGCAAAAAAAAAAAAAA
>VWZT01009613.1:51034-111180 GCA_013397055.1 Pachycephala philippinensis
TAAAACCCAACCTCCCCCCACTTATTTAAACATGATCTGTTTATTTTTTTTCTTACCCCACTGAAAATGTTTCATTTGTATTTTGAGGAAAAATATAGACAATTTCAGACAAAATATTTTCTTTACCTGCTTTTGTTTTGCTAAGACCATTTTCTGCAAAAAAGGATGTTTCTGTGTGTGGTGTGTGCATTTTTATGCACGTGAGGGGACTTCATCTGCCTAATAAGTATGAAGGGCTGAGTGCTGTTCAAGTAGATTCTCTGTCCTTCTGCAAAGCAGGTAGAAATCATCAATAAAAGGCAGGCTGGCCAGTGCTGCTCTGGGATGATACATGTATGCAATATTTATTGGAGTTGCATGGTTCTGACCCTTAGACAAATTTGATCCTGTCATTAGTTTTTCAGTGTCATCTGTGCTCCTGGTTTTTTGTGTTGTGGATCCTTCTTTCTCTCCTTCCTTCCTTCCTTCCTTCCTTCCTTCCTTCCTTCCTTCCTTCCTTCCTTCCTTCCTTCCNCTAACACATTGTAATACACAGACTTGTCAAGACTTGTCGCAGAATGCTGACCACCTTTACTTCCTTGAAGTCAAGCACAAAGGTGTTCAGGATCTGCTGGAAATTGTTGCCTCTCACAAAAGCAATTTCTTTCTCCTCAAATGTAGCTATGGCATTTTGCTTCACAGATAACAATGAAGGGTAATAAAGATGCAACTGCAGCCTTCAAGAAAGAGATCAGTAAAATATCATCGCTTTGAAGAAACTGGTACTTGATGGATTGTACCGAAAGATTGAAAAGCCTTCTTGTTTTAGTTCCCTACACACACACACAAAAAAACCCTTTTGATCTCAAGATTTCTAAATTACTAAAGAAATAACTACTTACCTGGTCTTTATTTTCTATTTCGAGACTATATACCATTAAAACCACCAAACAAAAATCAACTGAATTATAGCTATGTCAGCTCTTCCCCTTGACGTGCTTCAGAAGCCCCCAAAGACTGGCTGATGTGTAAATACATTTTTAGCAAAGAAATGGTTAAAAATAGAAGAGAGTCAAGACATTAACTACTGTTGCTCAGAAACGATTGGACTAATTAATTGTAAATAAGGTGACAAGGCACTACCTTGATACAGGTATAGCCATGGACCCCCTCACATGGAACTTGTACCAGAACACCTGAGACACGATGGAGCCAGTCCTTATGACACCAGGGCTGTGAGGAGAGAGCTTGGTGCCCCTAAAATTAGGGACGAGTGGCTGACTGAAGCCATAGCAACCTCTAGGCGAGAGACTTGGGTGGAATCTGGATCTGTCATTTAGCCTTCCTGTGGATCAGTCTCCCCTCTGTGAAAAGGCACAATTTGAGCTCTTCTTGACTAGAGTTCCCTTCTCTGTTCTGCATCTCAGGATGATGCCTTGTACAAAAAGTTCCTGATCTTGTTTGGTGCCTCTCATTATTACCAAAATACAAAAAAAAAAAAAAAGTGAAAGTGAGATTACAACCTCAAGGTCAGCTTCTGCTGTACTGCTCTCACCCTTTCCCACTGAAGTCTGCCAGGGTGTTACTGAACACAGAATTTGGCCTTTGAGGTTTCGGTGTACAATATGCACATCTTGTGCTGAGATTAAATATGAATATGTTTAAAAGTCTGCTTTCAATCCAAATTTTGAGGGCTTGCCAAAGTAGCAGAGATTGAGATAGGATCTTTCGTACTATTAATTGAAGGCTATGCTTTTATTTCCTTTAAATTTTTTTTAAAGCCTCCCTTCTGTGGTGGAAGATATCTTGCTGCTGCTTGGATTGATTCCAAATACTGTTTTCCCCTTTAGCTAGAGCTGCAGAATGTAGTCAGTTTGATTCCTTGCTAAGTACCTTTTGTTAAATACTCGCAATTCAGAGTTGCAGTTACCTTAAGGTGAAAGGGAAACCAGATCAAGATGCTATTAACTGCCACTAGAAAGAAAACATGCCATAATGTCATATGAGTTAATAACTCTAAGTAGCCTGTAAGATGCTGCTGTGGAATTAAATGCTTAACAATAATTCAAAAACGGCTTACAGAAATTTAAGAATGTGGATCATTTAGTGTAGCTGAAATTATGCTCCTGGCATATATGTATGACACATGAGAGCACTTACCTGGAAATTTATTACCCAGCTCTGCGCAAACAAAGCATGACCTACATTTGACTAAAGTCAGCTGTCTCTGGCTAATCCTATGGGCTTCTTTTTATTAATGTCACAATTGCTAATGTGGTATAACATTGTCATTACTGAATAGCACAGCGGGATAAGCTGCAGCTGTTATTTCTCTTTCTATACCTACTAACTCATTAAATTTGAGTTTTGGGGAATACAAATTGTAAAGATTATTCAAATTCTGATTGAGAAATAGGGCTACTGGGAAATTGGTGGCATATAAAGTAACACTTTGATTCAAGGATTTTGGTGCTTTTTTTATTAGGAAGATTGGAACGTTCACAATTCCTTTTTCTTCCTAGTTTCTCAGCATTAAGGTCCAAATTAAGCCAGAGGTAGAACATCAAGAAAAGTAATAGAAATAGGGAAATTATTTCACAGTGGGTACTATTCTTTCTGATGGAAAGGTAAAATGCAAAGCTTGTATAGTGAGAACACGGAATGGGTGAGTTTTGTTCCAAGACATCAGTAATACACTAAGCATCCCATTGTTATTTTAAATAGCATAATTTCCCCATTTAAAATACATAAAAAGCACTGGAGATAAAGACTTTTTTATTTTTAAACAAATTTTTACAGGATTATATAGTGCACATAGAGGCAGGTCCTTGAACTTTGGTATTTCCATAAAAACACACATGGCAGCAAGAACTGAGTTCTTCAAGAAGGAAAGGGAAACTTTCCAATTTGTCTGCTTCGGGACTGAGACATTGGTGTTCCTTTTTCCTTTAATTAGAGTAGATTTTTCTGAGAGCCTTACCTCATGCTTACTCTCCTCACCCCAAAGTCTGGTTGAAAACTTACTAAAAAAAAATCGATTTTTTTTTTTTGTGGAATTGGAATGAAGCTCTTCTTTCCCTAAAACTTACTGTTTTTTAGCTACTCTCCCAAACTACGGCTGCTCATACAACAGTGGGCAGGAAAGAGTTTCCAAAGCAAGGTCATCCAGGCTGGCTGCATCACAGTGATGTCTGTCTGGGAGGAGCACCCCAGGTCCAGGGGCGGGCAGGCAGCCAGACGTGCAGCCCTTGCAAGGGCTCTGCAGGAGCCCAGACCGGGTAGGAGGAGGCATGTCTGGGGCTTTCCCACACCCCAGCTATTTCCTGCTTTCTGCAAAGCCCATGGAAACTGTGTCAGCCAGCAGAGAGTTAGGTCAGTGCTCAGGGGTCAGGCCGCAGGGTGGATTTTAATGGAGCTAAGCTGATGGTTGCAGCTGAGGATGTGGCCATTAATTTCCACTCTATTGTTACAGTGAATAGTTTTACAAGCTAAATTCAGTGCATGATCTATTGCTGTATTTCAAGGGGTGTAAATCCCTTGACTTTCATAGATGGACCTGGGGAAAGGCAATGGTGTTGAAGGATTAAAAAAATAAAAGAGGTGAGGCTGGGGGCAAGGGGAGCTGGAGTACCCAAATACTCATGTATGATCACGAAATTGTGGTGAGAAATACATGGTAGTTGGGCTAATCTGGAAGCTTGGATGAATCTGAATGCCTCAAATCAAGATTAAAACCTCCTGCGTTCTTCAGATAAATTGGAAAAGAAATGATCTCTTAGGCATTGATGCACTTAATTACTTTCTCTCCTCCTCCCTCCTCTGCCAACAGAAAAAAATAATTGTGAACTTCTACATTCTTGTTTAAAGGGTGATGTCAGCTGTTAGGCTGTGGCTGACTACTCCTGGGGATAGGTGGTCAGCCTACAGCGGATGCTTTACACTCAGTACAATAAGGAGGTGGGTACTCTGTAATGTTAATGAACTTAAAATATTGGGAAGCGGTATGGAGAGGAGGGGACTTGAGCTGGGATGTCATAGCTACAGAGGGCAGATAATGCATTGTGCAATCTTTGCAGGTGATGGATAGGATTTGTTTGTGGGAATTCTGTGGAATGTAATGTCTGTGATCTCTATGACCATTGTAAATACTGTTCTCTAGCCTCCTAAACTTTCCCTTTCTGAAACACTGCTTCCTCTTGTCTTTCTCCTATCTCTTGATGGAATCATTTTCAGATTTCCCCGAAGTGAAGCCTTTCCTCCCACCTTTTTCTCTTGTACAAACTTGCTGTCGTGTGAGCCCACCCTGTCACCTTCAGAAAGCTTGATCCCAGTTGCCTTCCTTATCTGCCTGTTAACTAGTTTCACAAGCTGTGACTACTACTGCAGTGTACACTAGCTTTTGAAAACTGAGCTTTACAGGGGAGCCTGGGGTCAACAGAGGATGGTGTGGAGCATGAGGGAGGAGATGCTGAGGGCTCTCACAGAACAAGGTTGGCCCAGAGTGTGAGGAATGCAGTGTGTGCCTCTGTGTGCGTGCGTGATAGGAGGGGAGGCTGCGCAGAGTGATTCATATGGGAAATATGCCATGACCACACCGAAAACAAAACAACATCAGCTCAGATTCTGGTGGGGTTTGTAGTGAGGAGAAATGCTTTTTACTTTTTATTAGGTGGTTTGTGGTCTATATGAATAGGCTCGAGGATTCAGCTTAATGCTTTGTGAGCTGGTGCCCACCACAGGCATTGTTGTTCCTGCAGCAGAAGGACTTGGTGAGCTAAGAGTCCCTCCAGGGTATGACTCGGGAGTGGGATGGCATGTGGAAGTTCTCATTGCTCTGCTTCTGTGTAAAATGAGAACTTCAGCAACATAAACATAGGATTTCTAATGCATAATACAAATAAGTGTCCTCAAAATTTGTGTTAAACGCACTTAAAAGTTAATTATTGGATACTTTTTAAACTGCAAATGCCACAGAATTTATGTTAATTATCCACATGGCTGTATGTGGGAGTTAGCTTAAATGATGCTTAAATGATACATGAATGCTCCTTTTTTCTGTTTTGTTTTTGTTGTTATTTTAACTCTCCCTGCTTCTCCCATTTCCTGCCTCACATTTATATCGAAAATGGAGCAAGACCATTCCCATGCATCAAACAAAAGCAATTCACTGATGGTGCTTGAACATGGAAACACACTCTGCCTCTGGGTTTCCATGTGGGTCTTAGGCTAAAGAAAATAGCCTGTACAGATCAGTCATGATATGAGCAGGTCTGCTGCCATCTTTTTCCCATCCGGACTATTCCTCTTAGAGGAATTTCTTCTCCAAAGGAGTCCTTTCTGATTAGCAGTTTGCTCCCTCTGTCTGTGACAGTTGATAAAGCAAGGGCAGCAGAAGAGCCGATCTGAAACCATTATTTACCCTTAGATGTGGTTTTAGGGGAATGTGTGACTGCTCGTGAGTTGCAGATAAGTCAAGATTAAAGTTATTAAAAACAGAAATCTCTGTGAGCTTTTCTTCATTTTCCTGAGAGCCAAAGCACTGAATGATCAACTTATTTCTACTTTGTGCAGTTTCAGACTTGAGAAAATTTGTGGATAATTGGACAATTGTCTGAAAAAGGCATGAAGTTCAAAGAGCTAAAACCTTTTGGGGAGAATGCATACTTTTTGAATAGAAAAAGAGTGAGAATTTATTTTCTGGGGTTCTTTTTTTCTTTTGTTGTTGTTGGTTTGTTTTTTGAGCTTTTTTTTTTTTTTTTGTGATAAGGTTTTCTAAGTTCTTTCTTTTTAGGGGGATGAGGTGAGTTTAGTTCTCTTCCTCTTCCTTGCTGTCCACTGCATTAGACTTTCACAAAGTCTGTGTGCCAAATGAGGAACCAATGGGCCAAATGAGGCACATTGGAAGTGGGCTATCCATGCAACCCTGGGAAAGATGCTGGAAGCAGATAGCTCTGCCTCCCCATCTCCTGAAATATGGTTCTTTTGCTTCTAGGTTCCATGCAGTTATTTCATGGAAGTTTTTCTGCCACCTCTCCTTCCTTTCCTGTGGCCTAGTTGCCACTGAAACAGCTCAGATGTGTATCCTCTGCTTGCTGATTTTCTCATGAGAGTGTGGGGAAAAAAACCCCCCAACAATTCGCTAACAAGCAAATAAAACCACGCAGAAACTAAGCTTTCCATTAAGAAAAAACAACTTCTTCAAACCAAGGTCTCATCTTTACCCATGATCAACCAAAATATTTATTGAGTATACGCATTAAAGAACTTAATTTATGACATGGGTAGTGACTGTGTATACAAAACCCAAATGAAATGAAAAGTGAGCAGTTTCACCAGTGCTTGTTAGAGTGCCAATGGAAAAGCAAGTGTGTGAGCTAATTAAGTCGTGTGTGAGTAAATGGCATTGCTGTGTAGGCACGGGAATCGGAGAGGACACTGGCCTTCAGCACAGAATTAAACCTGACTGAACAACATTCTGCAGCATGCAAAACAACTTGAAATGTCAAATGGTTGGGAAAAATAAATGTCCTTTGTAGCTTTGTTGTACTGATGTACTTGGAATCATAAGTCTTTTTCTTTTAAACAAATGCCATCTTTAATTTCCAGATACTCCTTAAGAAAGGCAGATAGATTCTCCCTTGGCTGCAGTTAAATATAAAAACATCTTTATAATTTTTTTCAAGGAATAAGCCTGCACCATGTCTTGTTATTTCTAGCTTGACAGAGCAGAAGTTGTGAATTTTCAGTATAATAAGAACCATTTTGCTAGATATTTCACCTCGGGAAGGGCACTGCTTTAATCAAGAGGCTATTTGAATTCACGTATGATTTTGTCCAAAGCCGAGTGTTTAAAACAGCTGATCTATATCTGAACTTTGAACGGGTTTTTTTGCATGGTGAACATGCAAATTAACTGCATCGTGTTATGAAAGTACCCGTTCGTGACTAATAGAAATTACCAGAGTAATGCTACCTTTGTTCTCCTTTCATTATCCTCTTGTCCCATAGTGTAATATTGTATCTTTGGTAGTATTTAATTTTATGTAAGAAGAATAATGAGAGGAAAAACGCAGTGAAGGATAAAGATGTTCTTTGTTACACACGGGCAAGATTAAGGCTACTGCTTGCCACATGGAGGAGCTCAAGTATCATGTTAGGAATTACCATGAGCCTGGAGAGCTCATTCCCCGGCAAAGCTGGTCTGGAAAAGTAACTCCTGGGATTACCCTGGCCTCCTGTCTGCCCCTGGGTGTGTGGATAAGGTTGCTGTAACTCTGTAGCAAATGCATAAGAGCATAATTTGTTCTGTAGTAGTCCTAATACTCTTTCCCACTGGTATCAGGAAGATCTCAAACCTACTTAAACTGGTGCAAACCCTGGCTATTGCTTTTCTGTGGTTTTCTGGATATGTTTTCACAACTCCTCCTCCTGCTACGACATGTAGGACTAATTAAGAGGAAAGAAAAAGAAAAACAGGTAAAAGTCCTTCCTACCTTACTGTGCCATACTGCACTGTGGATTTAAATAATGTAGATTCAGCTCCCAGATTTGGCTGTAGTAACATAAAGGGCCATTGACCTGTAGCTGATTTTCAGTCTCTTTCTGACCTACAAAGCGACTTTTTTTTTCCTCTAGTACACTGCCAGTGGAGAAGTTTGTGTGAAAATTCCCTAGATAACTTCAGGAAATTTGTCTGTGCTAGGTAAAATAACTAATATCAGTCCTGTGGCAGGTGGAGCCCCTGGGCTGGCAGTGGAGCCCAGGGCAATCCTTTGCCTTAGTGGATGGACCTGGGAGCAGGGCTGTGGGCTGTGCATGTTCAGTGTGACCAGCTGGACCATCTTGATAGGTACTGGCTGAGTAGGGTGTCCCTGGTTTTGCTCCCCATATGGAGCAAAATATGTTTTATATGGGCTGGATAGTGCATGTGCACTTAAAACATCAGCTCTGATGAACTAGAAAAATAAGAAAAAATGAGATGTACACCTGCAGGAGGGAGTGGAAGAGAGGCTAGAAGCCCCCCATGCCGCTCATTTCTTAAAGTCAGGTTTTCACAACCTGCCTGCTCATTAAACATGTTGACCCTGAGTTTGAAGCACAAGTTTTAGGTGATCTATGAGACTCTGCCTGAGGTATTTGATGAAGTGCCTGTGGGAGATGCTCACCTGGCAGCTCTTGGGGGACACAGCTGGCCACAGTGAGGTGCTGAGTTAGAGGCAGGGCTGGGAGTGAAAAAGCAGTACAAGGACCTCATCTTCTGAAAATGCAGTCATGTGCTGAATATTTCTGGTTGAAAACAAGATTTTGCTCCTTTCACAGTAATAAAATCACGACTCATGGCCTCCTTTTAGATGAATTCCTTTTGTTATCAGACTTCTCTTTACTGATGAATTATTGTCAGACTATTATTCATCTCCTTCCCAGGAAGGATAATCATTTATTCTCACCGTGCCACCTGTGCTGTTGATGGGGTTGGGTGTGAAACCAGCACAGCTGTAGCACCTGTCCTGTGTTGTGGGTACACATAAGCTTCCGGGGAAAGGAGGAGCCGCCTTGGAGTCTGTGATGCTGCTGAACTTCTGCATTTTCCTTTTTATTACTCCCATTGGTGGTCTCAGTTGTGGTACTGTGTGCTGGTGCAGCAGAAGCCTGAAGAGCTTTGGGGTTCTCCAGCCGCTATTGCTTCCTGCAGCTGGTTCCTGAGGGAAACAGCAGTCTGGTATGTTTTGCAGGAGGAAAAGGTAGTCTAAAGTAGCCATTGCTGCTGCTTATCAGTTTATTTTAAGTTACTCTGTGGGTTTTTGCTGCATGATACGCTGAAACCACAAATCTCGTTCTTCTGAAGTTGATGATTAATGTGTATTCTGTAATGGCTTTATTTTCCTCCCGGCTCAGATCAATGGAAGAATATCTAAGTTTTACCTTTTTAAATAACCCTGAAAGACTTTGTGTTATTGTAAATCTTTTGTTGGAAAGGTTAAGGTAAATGACATCAGTTGCAACCGGCCTTAATTACACAAATAGTTTCATTTTTACATTTGCTTCTGAAACATGTTAAATGTCGTAACTTGTTTGACAGGGATGTCTCACCTTATTTCCTGAGATTTAAGGCACAGAAAAAAGCAGCTCATGACATTACTGTCTGAAACAATTGAGAAATGTGACACACTTGATGGCTGCAAGGGTAGCTGCTGCTCTGCTGCAGGTTCAGCTGGAAGAGTGGCAGTAGGAAACACTTCTAGAAATCCAAGATTTTTGTGTAAGCTAATACACCTTTCTGGCCATGAGTGTAAGCAAAATTCACTTGTAATAACTTAAATGTGATTCAAACATTCGGACTGGAACTAGGCGTTAGAATGTGAATCCTGCAAAATTTACATTTGTACTCTTGCCTTTTTTTCTTATCTGCTGCAATATTAGCAAATAAATTGAGTAAGTTAATTTGGTTAAAGGGGTGATAAATGCAGCAACATAGGACAGAGCTGGTTCTAAATTAGCAGTTATGGGTGATAAATTACCTATTTTTGTATTGCTAAGGGTAGAACATACGAGTGTGCAGTACCAGCAATTGTACACTGCTGTACACTTTAAAAATAAATTTTATGCCGACTTTGTTGCTGGATTCCACTGGATTTTATTATTCCAGTGAAATAATAAAAAACTTTGGAAAATGTACACCTTCTTTCAATTAAAATACCTGCTCTTTGTATTCAGTTGAGCAATACACAAAGTAATACATACTGTCCAAGACATGCAAGGTAGTCCTAATTCCATAGATTTTGGATGTTAGGAAGCTTATCTCAGGTTTGAGAATTCCCTTACAGAAACTGGAAGTGATTAAAGTGCACAACTGAGCAAATAGAGGGCTCCACTTCTCTTGGTAGGAATTTGCATGGTGGAATTGCATGGTGAATAAGAGAGAGGAGATTTTGGCTAGGAAAATGCCTTGTGCTTCTGTTTCTTGGAATTTTAATCTAATTAAAAGAAAGAAATCTTTTTCAATATAGCTCTCCCATAAAAATGTAAGAACTTCATAAACCCCTTCTCTGCTTACTTCAATCATTTAAGCACCCCGTAATGATGCTGAGGTTAAAGAAGGTCTTCAGTTCCATGCTGAAAGTCTTCAGCTGTGATAATTCTTGAGGGATCTTTCAATGAGCAGAGTTGTGCCGACCCTCTTGAACAAGTCATTAATGAAACAGCTTTGTGATAAACAGTAGTGTGCTAATGACCTGCAGAGGGGGTTTATAGAGAAAGGCACTGCTCTCTTGGGGTCAGTATAGCTGGTTTTGCATTTTTAGGAAGAATAAAGGTGTTAATACTTCAGTTGCCAGACACAATCCATCTCAAGAAGTTAAATCTCTGCTGAAATCCCCACTACAGGGTCAATAACTTCTTTACACGTAACTTATGCCTCCTTTCTGAGTGCTGTATAGAACTGCAGCGGTGTGCAACAGCCACTGAACTCATGGCTGTTAAAAGCCATCCTTCTGCTTCTGGAAGGATTTGCAAAGACTTTTTTTTAATTTTTATTTTTAAATTAATGTTTATAAAGGCTTTTTGTGATCCTCAGAGAGGTGCGTGAATTCAAGGATTTCAGTTCTTACTCTGCCAAATCTGGAGTTTTCCCTCAGGCCTCCATTCTCTGGGAGTCAAGTAGTGCTGAAGAAGGGCTGTGGTGCAGCCAGAGGGCCTGGAATATCTGCCACTGCACTGTGCCTCCTGCAAATCTTGAACTGCAGCAATTTCAGTGACTTTGAGAGGATTTCAGTGAAAATTCCTTCCATAGTACTACTTTGTAGTTTCCCACTGATCTTGGAAATACAGCAAAAAAAGAGGATCATATATGTCTTCTCTTGAAGCTGGCTCTTTTTCATTTTCTGTTTTACTCCACTTCTTCACATTCTAAAAATTAGGCGTTACCTTCTTTGCAGTCTTGAAAACCTGAACGATTGTAAATTTATATGATCACTCTTCAAGGGTAAAATCTACTTTTTTCCCCCCCAATTTCCTATTCAGCCTTTCTTTTATTCTTCAGAATGTTGGCTGTAGAAACTGAAGAAATATAAGTAAGTGTCATTACAACTTGCCCCCTTTTTCATTTCACCTAGCAACATATTTGTGTCCCCTGTTCTCCATCACCCGTCTAGGACATCCCACAGCAAAGAAAAACATTTGCAAAGTATTGCTATTGCAGCTATTTCAAAGGCAAAGATAATTCAAAACACCCACACCCTGCCCAAAGGAAAGAAATGCTGGGGACTGGAGACTCTGAAGGCAGTACTTTCTGCTTTTGTGGCATGGCAGTGCTCTGGGTAGAAACAGTTGCAATGCTGACATGGCTGTGAACTTGATGGCCTCTTTTGGTGAAAAATAATTTTGTCTCTGCAGTTAAATTCTTCTCCTTTCCCTATAATGCATGTCTACATTTGATATGGAGGAAAGATAATACTGGGAGATTTTGAAGAGAACTATGTTTATTCATGTAACTCCATGAAACAGCAGGAGTAGTCCATTTATAAGGTGGGAGAGGGAATGACCAAAATATATTATATTTTAGGTCTCTAAATATGGATCTTAAATAACTTATCTGAAACTCTTCAGATGTGACCAGTGGTCTCTAGATCGTGTGGGCAGGAACATTTAAGACCTTTTCAAATAAACTTTTTTTTTTCCTGATGCCTTAATCCACACATTCATGTGCCTGAGGACAGAGGGGAAAAATCCAGAAATTTAGAAGTGTTTTATATGTGCGTTCCCTAACAGACTTGCATGAAGTGTACAGTAGAAGAATGAGAAGAATATAGCTTCTGTATCTGTAAGGCAGCAGAAATCTATTTGAGGATCTACCCTGATCTCTCCTAGGCTAGATGAAACAATGCATGATTAGAATATTTATGATCACTGGTGAGAAGTAGGAACAATAATATTCACTAGCTGCAGTATTCTTTAACTTCCCTCCAGTCTGAAATGTGTATTAAAGTAGATGTAGTATGTGGAGTACTAATACAATACATCTGGATCATTGTGGGGAGAAAAGGTTTTAAAATAACTTCTCAGTCTGCAATTTTTCTCTTTGTCTGGAAACAAGATCTTGCTTTGCTCCCAGAAGTAAATCCTGTTTTAATGAAATGCCTTAGGAAAGCCACCTTTCAAGACAGTGTCCTCTGTCTCCTCCTAGTGTTTATATATACTTAGAAGACATTCTGAAAAGTAACGCAGAGGATTTTTTAAACATTAATGAGACTTACTTGCTTTACTAATTGGTAAGTGGCTTTACGTTAAACTTGTACTTTTCTACTTCAAATACATGCAGCCTTTCTTTGAGCTGAGGGAAGGTATTTGCACTTCTCTGGCATGTGGTTGAGTTTCAGCTGCCCCTTTGAAGTGGTGTTTTGGGCTGTAATCCTCCGAGTGGTCTGACACAAAGCTCAGCTGGCACTGCACCAGGGCGATTTGCAAGGTGGAAGCCACTGTAGCACTTTGGTTCGATGTAGCAGAGAAGTGAGAAAAGCCCCACAGATGCAACCAAGAGCTCACAAAATGGGAAAGTTTTCAAAGTCTCCCTACCTCCTTCCCGCCGTTATCAAGAACCTGCTTAGAGAGTTTTCTTCGGCTAAATCTTTTTTCAAAACCTAGTCTCTCATGTCTTTTTTGGAATAAGAGTTTTCAAGGAAAACATTATGTAGGCTGAGAGACGTGCCAAAATTAGGAGTTAACAATGCTGTATTATAGCTATTATGACTGTGCTCTTCAAATACTTCCAGTAAGCCCTTGTTCAGTCAGCTTTAGCCTTTGTGTGATTCCAGTTTCCAGAAATCCAGCTTTGTATTCCTTTGATACTCTGTCAAAATCTCCCCCTCTCCTGTCTTTTCCACTTGCTACCTCTGAGGGTTTAGTCCTGCAAGATGTTGAACGTACTGGATATAATTAGAGTCACGAAAAACTCTTGTGTGCATCGATTGTTGCTCACACCAACTGCTTACCATATGCCAAGCACTTCACAGGCACGTAAGGTAGAGATGCCATTCCAGGTGTCTTTCCACACACTTTGCAGTCAATGATACTCTTTTCATTCCTGAAATTACACACATACTTTACAGCACTGGGATTGAAATGCTCAGCATTTTGCAGAATCACAATCTTGAAGAATATACATGGTTTGAAGTTTGCTGTGACTACCCAGAAAACACTTTTTACGCTGATTATACAAAACAGAAAGCACGCCAAGCACGTTCACAGTGGAGTAAGTGACTGCAGACAGGTCTATGGCTGCAAGCCGTGCCACAGCTCCCAGTTCCTGCCCGCAACACATTACCCCCTACACTGAAAAGGAGAGTTCTGGGGATAGCCTGACTCTTATTAGGACAGGAGGCTTTAGCTGATGTTATAAGCAGCTATTTTTTCTGAGGAAGAAACAGGTGTGGCAAACCCAATGCTTGGTAAATATGACAGATGAACAGACTTTTACAGAGCAACAATACATTGTGCTGTTTGGTTGCTCACTGTTTGGCGGAGCTTTTCCAGGGAACTGGATGATTGCATGTGAGCTTCACCTCACTGGCTCAAAACGACTGTAATGCTCTCCTTTAATATACGGGATACTTCTGTTATATGCTGCTCCTTCAGATTTCCAGTAGAAAATAATTTTTAGCATTTCTGTGTCTACAACTTTTATAACAAGTGGTCCATAAATCCCCTCTCTAATATTGTGTGCTCTGCAGTAGTGGTGGTTTATCACAGGGATAATTTTATAGCTTGTGTCACATGAGGACTCAGGTTGTAAACTGTAAGCTTGTCCTAAATCTTCAGCAGTTTGTTCTGATCCAGCTCACTGCTGCACTTCTAATCCCCTCCCAAATATGCTTTAGAGTAAGTTGTGCAATGGAATTTTTATACTTACCTTTACTGAGGTAAAATTTGTCCACTGAACAAATATAGAGAAAAATATTATGTTGTGCTTTTACAGTTTCGGTCCTGATAAGAATTTTAGTCTTAACCAATGTTTCTGCTTATTGACACAACTAATTTTGAGTAAAACATTGAGATTTGCCTATCAAGAATTTGTATGTATTTATCCTGCAAGCCCAAGTACTCCTTTTCTTTAAATTTTTTTGCAACTACACTGTGAGCTGATACAAGAAAAAATGCTTTCTGAAGAAAAAAAAGCTTATCATTACACAGTTTCAAGGATAAGAAATACTTAATTTTTTCCTAAGACCTTGACATAATGCTAGTTAGCTAAGGTACAGAATATGTATTAAGGAATGCACATTTATGGCTAGTCCAGTGGATGTGGCGTCCTTTGGCTGTCTCTCTTCACACCATCCAAGCATAATGCAGCTCCTTGTTTGCATCACATTACATTACATTAGTACAAAATGCCAATCTTTAAGTACAGATTTGCATCCTTTCTGATAACTGAAAGAGAAGATAACTTTCCTTCCAAAGCATTTTGTATCTCTACACCAGTCAATTGCAAAGCTTCTCAAGGGACATCTCTTTTGTAGTCTTAATGTACTCCTTGCACATCTCAGACTCTTGATACATAATCTTTTAAACTGCACAAAGAGCTCTGCTCTGTGATACTAAGTCTTCTACAAAGATGAGTCATATTTTTTGCACTGGGCGTATTTAAACTACTTATTCTATATATCTGTCTAAACTGATGTAGGTAAAATAGGCAGTTACTACAGACAGCCTGTAAATCTGGCATTCTTTCAAGGCCTGGAGCAATCAGCTATTGCTGGTGCAGAGTCATGGAATGAATTTTAAAGTAATCAGTTTATGCCAAGTCTTTCTTAATGTACTTGCAGGTCTAGTGGCAACAGGAAAGAAAAAGATAGTGATAGCTCATCTGGGAATGATTCTATTATGTCGAATAATCTGCAGCTATACAGAAAAATGTACTGTGAGCAGGAGAGGTCTCTAGAGGTTTGTTGTGGTTTTTTTTATATCTTGAAAGGCACAACTTTCTTGTCACTGACAAGGCTTTACATCAGCGAGTTGATTCAAAAAAGTGTGGCATTTATCTTAATTTTTCTCTTTTCAACTTCAGTGACACCCTTTTGCCACTGAGTGGGAGTAAGATTAGAATAGGGCTGTACATCTTTGACAGATTTTTTCAAGGTGGCAATTTTCTGAAATTGCAAAGATCTCTACCTGCTTGGTGCACAGAAATCGTACACTTCAGACTAAGTCTTGGATGTTTAATGCAGCCATAGAAAATTTCAGAAAATTTGGAGTGTAGACTCTATATGTGTTTCCCTTCTCCAGCTGTAGTGAATAAAAATATTTTTCTATGTATGCAAGCATGTGTGCTCTTTAGATAAATATATACAGAGGTAGAACTTAGCTGAGGTTATGGTGTGTTGAAAATTTTGGAGAATTGTTTTGTTGTAAATTCTCTGATGAAGTTGTACATAGACATTTAGTCCTGGTTGGGGACCATTGATCTGGAACTGTTGCTTCCTCTAAATATAAAAAACTAAACCCATTCATTTAAAGAGAGCATCACTAGGCAAACTTTTAAAAATACTTTTTCAGTAAAGCTGCCTACATTCCAGCTTATGAGTTAGAGGGAAGATTGTCTTTTGACACTGGGGGAATTAGTGAGCTGTCACAGGTCACAGTATATTGGTTTAGTTGTCTCTTTCTCTGGTGATGCAATTTCTCTCCTTTCTTTCCGCCCTTTAATTGAGGTCCACAGGCTATTCAGCAGGAATGGATCTAGATTAACATTTCTGGAAGTCCTGTGGTCTGGTACTGTCCTTCACTGGCTCTGACAGTCACTTCTGGTGCCTCCTGTTAACCTTGCACAGGGCCCAAGGCTTCTTGCCAAGGCCACCCCTAAAGCTGTTTGGCAAATTCTATGAGAAACTGGTGAAACTGGAATGGTTCTCTGTTGTTTGACTTGGATGGGATGAGTGGCTAAGATCAGGTATGATCCTTTCCCAGTGGTTTCAAGCCACTAGGATTTCAGTGTTGAGCAGTAAGGGAAGCAGCAAGCCCTGAGCCCTGAGTGATGCTCTTGTTTGGTCTGTGCTGACCAGCCCTTATGTTCCTGCAGCTTTGCAAAAAGAGAAAAGGAGAAAAGATTCTCTGAGCATAACCCCCTTTTCTACACCACCTGAAACGAGAACTGGGGAAGTAGTGGGTGTTTCCTTTTATCCTCTGTGTAGGAAATAGGATTTCAAAGATACAAGGTTGGATGTTTGGGGGACTGCTGATTGCTACATCTAAGAAGAGACCTGTAAAAGCAAGTGAGGGAACTGGGGCAGACACTTTTCCAGTAGGAACCTACTCTCACTTTAATAGGGCTCTGTGCCCACAAAACAGGATTTTGCTCTCTTCTGTAAAAGTTTTTATGTGTCTGTAGGCTTATACCTCTCTAAATACCAGAGAGGTTGAAAATTCAACAGTTTTGGGAGTTAGGTTCTTTAGGCAATACCTCCAAAACCATCTAAATTTGTAACCGTGTTTGTATCTGACTTTCTGTTTACTAGCAGATCATAAAAAACCCATCAAACAAAACCCCTACCGCATAATAAACAAAGCCTCAAACCCCACAAATTCAGAGATTGATTTTGCTTAGATTAAAAAAAAAAAAAAAAGTGAAAGACAGGAGGGAATTTAAACTGCAATAAAGAACTGTTTAAATAATCCTGAAACTATAAAGTTTTCTGTCAGAGTAGCAGATGTTATAGCATATAACCCCTCCCCCAGTTTTTAATGGAATGTGAAAGTGTTGGACACTCTCATTTGAAGGAGCTAGACACAGGAGTACAGATCTTTGTTTCAGGGAATTTGAGAATGTGTCAGACATCTCTGTGTATAAGGGGTCTTTGAAGTATACTACTAAGCTTTGTACTTGAAAGAATTAAAGGATGCTGTATAGCTTTGTGTGAAAGAGAACTTCAAAGCACACTGAGAAGTAGTGAAAGATCTGCAGTTACTAAATTTACAGTAAAGAACCATAGTAAGTCTTCCTTTTTATGTATAATAGCAACATGATATTTATGGAGAAGGCACAAAAGACGGTGACTGAATGGATCAGTCAATAGGATATACGGAATTTTGTGTCACTTAGTGTTTGAAATCCATCAAATGGTGATGAAACAGCCATGACTGCTCAAGGTGCTGAGTTACATGTGTTGCTGTGGTCTTCAACTTTAAATGGTTTCTGCTCTTTAAAATTTCTGTGTGTTTAGTTGAGCCTTGATTTTCTGCAATGGCAGCTGTGTTTTCATGTTAAGCTATTAGAATTCTGCTAGACTGTTGGGCACTGATCATACTACTGGGCTGTAGCCTACACTAAGGCTGTTAGTGTTAAGGATATTCTTATTATATTTTAAGAAAATTTCGGGAAAGATGGTGTGAGAGAGAGAAAAATACAAAAGATTATGTATTGTAGGAGGAAGCTGAAAAGTGTAAAAGATCACAGAACCTTAGGGTGTAAGTTAAAGCCCTTAACTCCTCTAAGTTTGGCACTGATAATCAGTCACATGTTTGCTGCCAGCAATATGCAACAGTTGAAGTTCTTTAGCTTTTTCTCTTTTTTTCCTCTGCTTAGGACCCACATAGGGATGCATATAATGATGTTGTCTGAAGGAAACAAAGGGTTACCTTCAGTTTGGAGGACCACAAAACCCTGGAGACAAGAGCGGGTGGGATGATGACATTTGACTTGCTTTGGCTGAATTTGGATTTTGAAAGCTGTGTCTGACAGGTAGACTGGCACAAAATAAACTAGGCTGTGAATTTATAGTGTACTGTCTACTCCATGCCAATTGCTTTTTTACACATTTTGGTATATTTGGGGGAAGTGATGCCTTCCAGAGGGACCTTGACAGGCTTGAGAAGTGGGCCAGTGTGAACATCATGAAGTTCAACAAAACCAGGTCCTGCAGGTGGACTGGGGCAATCCCCAATATCAGTACAGTAGAGAGGAGTGAATGGACTGGGAGCAGCTGTGAGAAGGACTTGGGAATATTGGTGGATTCACAAACACACATTGGATATGAGGTGGCAGTGTGTGTTTGCAGCCCAGAATGCCAGCTGTGTCATGGGCTGCCTCAAAAGCAGTGTGATCAGGAGGGTGAGGGAGGTGAGGTGATTGTTCCCCGCTGCTCTGCTGTCATAAGACACCACCTGGAGCACTGCATCAGCCCTGGGGCCCCCAACATAAGAAGGATGTGGACCTCTTGGATTGAGTGCCACAAAAATGATCAGAGGGCTGGGACACCTCTCCTATGCAGACAGACTGAGAGAGTTGGGGCTCTTCAGCCTGGAGAGGAGAAGGCTCCAGGGAGATTTTATTGTGGCCTTTCAATACTGAAAGGGGGCTTATAAGAGAGATGGAGAGAGACACTGAAAAAGGTTGCCCAGAGAAGCTGAGAATGCCACATCCCTGGAAATGCTTTTGTTGGATGGGGCTTTGAGCAATGTGATCTAGTAGAAGGTGTCTCTGCCCATGGCTGGGGATTTGGACAAGGCAATCTCTAAAGGTCCCTTTCAACCCAAAGTATTCTATGACTCTGTATTCCTGTACATATTAGGTGTGCCCAGTACCTTTGTTTTCGTTAGAAGTAAGATAATCCATGTTGCACAAAAGAATCTTTTGTTTCCATGTAAGTAGCGACTGATGCACACTTACTTCATTCCCTGTATTCATGGCTTTTAAGCTTATCCTAAGGAAGATGATGCTTGAAAGTATTTGGAAAAAGTGAATGTAGCCAGAAGATGGCTGAGGACTGGATCAGAGTGGGGCAGGCAGGGCTGACACAGCTGCCACTGGTGGAAGACACTGACCATGATAAGGATGAGTGACCAGGAGCAGAGGAAAGCCATGACTTGTGGGAGCTGTCAGCTGACCCAGGGAGAGAAACTTGCTACATCAAATTACTATGCATTACCTTTGCCATCTAAAGAAACCTTAAATGACTGAAAGAAAATGGTGTACCCAGAGAAACTGTTTAGAACATCATTCTTCCAGATTATAAACTGGAAGAGTTAGTTTTATAATCTAGATTTTTGAAAAACTAAAAGAAATGAATCCACCCCCATTTTTGCTACTTCTCCAAATGACAGCAGTATGTCATCAACTAAATCAATGTAAATGAGTGCTGAGTCGAGTTTTTTTCTCTCTTAGCTATGAAAAGTATTGAATGTTTCTTCAGTGATGTTTAATTCAAAATTACCAGCTGGAGAAACTGTGGCTCCAGAGATTCACTGTCAGCTGTGCCATACATCTCCAGAGACTGCTATATCTTGCTTTGGGATCTTTGTTCTATACATAGCTGCTGAGGGCTGCCTACACTCTCATTATTCTACTGCTTTGATCTTTTCATGTGTTCATGGGAAGAATGAATGACTAAGGTCAGTACTGGACTCAGTGACTTGTCAGGTGGCGCTGCTAAAACTTGGCAGAAGATCACACTTGCTTCCTTTTTTGAAGATGAAATAATCCAGCAGTGCCAATGTCTGTTTAAATATAGGAAGAAAGATGAGGAGTCTGTAAGATGTTATATTGTCTCCTCTTCCTAATATCTTGGAATAAGTGCCATACCAAGCCTATTAAGTGAGGCACAGCTGTAATTCTAACACACTTTTACAGAGCAAGTACTTTCAAAAGTATCCATTGGAGGACACTAGAACTCTATGAATCAAGGAAGTACGGTGATTATACTTTAAAAAAAAAAAAAAAGCCACATTTCTCTCTTAAAAAGAAAAATTAAAGTAGAACATTTTTTGTTTACATGACACAGTCTGAAAATCCATTATTGCTTGACAGTTTTTCTCTGTTTGTCACACCTTCTATAGCTCCATTACTGCTTTGTTTTTGTTTTTGAAAGTGGTGGCATGTACTTACTCTCTGGATGCTTGTATAATCACTTGTTCTAATTTTAAATAATTCCCAGATGGGCTTGAGTTTTTCTGTTCATTATTTTTTTATTATTTTTATTTTTATTCTTTCCCTTTCAGCTTTTAATCATTTGCAAGTCTTACGTTAGCTTTTGAACCTCATTTATATTTAAAATGATTACTATCCTTGCATCTTTTTGCTTACATCTCACTGAAGAGGTTTAATGAGTGGCCAATCACTGGTAAAGTAACTGAGGTATAACTCAGATAACTGTGCTGGATTGAAGAACACTTTTGACTTAACATGGTATTCTGGGAATGGAAGAAAAAAGACTTCAGGTTTTGATTCAGTCTAACACAAACTCTCATCTACCCTCTCAATGACAGCATTCTACCCCTTTCTGCTCACTTCCATTGCATTCAAAATTGCAGCTGCTAAAAATATTTTTCTGCTCTGTCATTCAGAGGGTAGAAGATAACTGTGTTGTATTTAAAGTTTTCTTTTCTTTCTTTTTTTTTTCCCCCCTCTCCTTACTTCTAAGGTCTCTCACAGCTTTGAACTTTTCTATTAGTTGTATTCACACCTGTGGTATTAAACTCAAATTTCTTCCCAACTTCCACGCCAGTCCATCCTCTCCATTTGAAGCAATGTTTCCTTTCCACTTGAAATACAGTGCTAGTCGGATGTGATGCATCACCTTGAGATTTCTCTTGAAACTGATGCTTAAACATGAAACCCTTATTTGTATCTTGCTTAATATCTGACTTCCATGTGAGTATATTTGGAAGACTAATGTATGAATAAAAGTTCAGTGGGGGTAGTGGAAGAGGGAGGAAGAGAGACAGGAGTTGTGGAGGGGATAGCACCTGCTTTCTGGTCCTGCCACTCTGGTAACTTCGTGATTCCTTCGCTGTCACATTTTTATGTTTCCTGTTTCCAGTATGTATAAAGTACGTTGTGTTGTTTCTTTTACATTAATTTCACGAAACTCTGCATAGAGTATTTATTCAGTGGCTGATAATGTAATAGTAATTTCTAAAGAGAAAAATAGTACATTAAATACTTTTTGTAATTAATTCAGTTGCATTTGGCCTTTCACTCCTTATTTTTGCATGGGGTCAAGCTCTAGAGTGGTAAGCATCTTTACACTTTGGTGACCTTTATACAACTCCAGCTTTAGTTCCCAGTTTAGTTTAAAGGAAAAACTAATGCTTTGCAAAGTTCAGAAATCAGTGTATGTATACACATAGAGAAACCGTGATCACACATGACATTTCCTTTTATTGCACACAAATTTAACTGTGGATCATGAGCTTCAGTTAATATTTTTTGTTTCCTTTTCCTTGTTGCATTGCACGTGGCGTTTTCTCTCTGCCTGTGTTTGTGTGCAAATCTCGTCCGTTGTATTTAGTTGTTTTAAATTGTAATATAATGGTGAGAAATATGTACTTACGTGGGGATTTTCTAAGAAGGTGGATTAACAGTGATATGTCTGATTAACTTATTCCTATCCCCTACTGTTACTCTCCTCAAACGATTTCCAGATGCCTACTCTAGGCATCAAAGCATGTAATAATAGATGGGGTCAGATAATAAGTCAGAGTCTGCTATTATTTGGTAAGAGGGACTNTGAAATAAAGGAATAACGGTAATTAAATTTAAAAAAAAAAAAAAAGCCACATTTCTCTCTTAAAAAGAAAAATTAAAGTAGAACATTTTTTGTTTACATGACACAGTCTGAAAATCCATTATTGCTTGACAGTTTTTCTCTGTTTGTCACACCTTCTATAGCTCCATTACTGCTTTGTTTTTGTTTTTGAAAGTGGTGGCATGTACTTACTCTCTGGATGCTTGTATAATCACTTGTTCTAATTTTAAATAATTCCCAGATGGGCTTGAGTTTTTCTGTTCATTATTTTTTTATTATTTTTATTTTTATTCTTTCCCTTTCAGCTTTTAATCATTTGCAAGTCTTACGTTAGCTTTTGAACCTCATTTATATTTAAAATGATTACTATCCTTGCATCTTTTTGCTTACATCTCACTGAAGAGGTTTAATGAGTGGCCAATCACTGGTAAAGTAACTGAGATATAACTCAGATAACTGTGCTGGATTGAAGAACACTTTTGACTTAACATGGTATTCTGGGAATGGAAGAAAAAAGACTTCAGGTTTTGATTCAGTCTAACACAAACTCTCATCTACCCTCTCAATGACAGCATTCTACCCCTTTCTGCTCACTTCCATTGCATTCAAAATTGCAGCTGCTAAAAATATTTTTCTGCTCTGTCATTCAGAGGGTAGAAGATAACTGTGTTGTATTTAAAGTTTTCTTTTCTTTCTTTTTTTTTTCCCCCCTCTCCTTACTTCTAAGGTCTCTCACAGCTTTGAACTTTTCTATTAGTTGTATTCACACCTGTGGTATTAAACTCAAATTTCTTCCCAACTTCCATTCCAATCCATCCTCTCCATTTGAAGCAATGTTTCCTTTCCACTTGAAATACACTGCTAGTAGGATGTGATGCATCACCTTGAGACTTCCTCTTGAAACTGATGCTTAAACATGAAACCCTTATTTGTATCTTGCTTAATATCTGACTTCCATGTGAGGATGTTCGGAAGACTAATGTATGAATAAAAGTTCAGCGGGGGTAGTGGAAGAGGGAGGAAGTGAGACAGGAGTTGTGGAGGGGATAGCACCTGCTTTCTGGTCCTGCCACTCTGGTAACTTCGTGATTCCTTCGCTGTCACATTTTTATGTTTCCTGTTTCCAGTATGTATAAAGTACGTTGTGTTGTTTCTTTTACATTAATTTCACGAAACTCTGCATAGAGTATTTATTCAGTGGCTGATAATGTAATAGTAATTTCTAAAGAGAAAAATAGTACATTAAATACTTTTTGTAATTAATTCAGTTGCATTTGGCCTTTCACTCCTTATTTTTGCATGGGGTCAAGCTCTAGAGTGGTAAGCATCTTTACACTTTGGTGACCTTTATACAACTCCAGCTTTAGTTCCCAGTTTAGTTTAAAGGAAAAACTAATGCTTTGCAAAGTTCAGAAATCAGTGTATGTATACACATAGAGAAACCATGATCACACATGACATTTCCTTTTATTGCACACAAATTTAACTGTGGATCATGAGCTTCAGTTAATATTTTTTGTTTCCTTTTCCTTGTTGCATTGCACGTGGCGTTTTCTCTCTGCCTGTGTTTGTGTGCAAATCTCGTCCGTTGTATTTAGTTGTTTTAAATTGTAATATAATGGTGAGAAATATGTACTTACGTGGGGATTTTCTAAGAAGGTGGATTAACAGTGATATGTCTGATTAATTTATTCCTATCCCCTACTGTTACTCTCCTCAAACGATTTCCAGATGCCTACTCTAGGCATCAAAGCATGTAATAATAGATGGGGTCAGATAATAAGTCAGAGTCTGCTATTATTTGGTAAGAGGGACTATCTCTACCTAATTCTAGACAGTGTGGTGCCACACCATCTTCTGCAATCTTACAGGGACAGCCTGCTAGGAAAGCTATTTGTCACAAGTCTTTCACATAATGTTTGCTGTGCAAAGGAGGAGGGTGAATGGATTGCCTTTGTGCTGTTGAACCCCTCTGTGTGTAAGCAAAGCAGGGAAATCCCTAAGACTTAACCCACAGCTCTGCCTATAATGAGCCAGGCTGCTCCCCTGCTACTTGCAACATGGGTTGCCTTTCTTGTCTGATTGCCTCGCTGGTTTCTCTGGCCCTAAACAATGTTTAACATTGTTCAGGTATCCCAGCACGACCCAATGCTTCCACTTAAGTGGTTCACATTTAGGAAGAAATATGAATTGGATAATATCAAATTGAAGCCAAAAAATTCTAAATGAATAGTGTCTGAAGGGATTAGAAATCCCTAAAAGACTGCTATAATGTGGTATTTGAGATTTAAAAACTTAGCGTGGTTCCAAGTTTATGTGACTGTTTTCTCTGAGGAGTTATTTAAACTCTACCTTTGATGATTATAATTATTATCTAAATTGCATAATATCATACAATTGTTGCAGCTTTCAAAGGCCTTTAACCTCTATTATGGAAGCTCCAGTTCTTGCTTATCTGCAATTCATCAGGTACATCAAGTCTTATGTGTGTTGAAGCTCACAGATGGAATTGAATTTTGCCTTTACGTTGATGATAAATTGCTAATGAATCTAATATAAGCAGCCTGAAGAGAAATGGTGACTGTCTCTGGCTTGCCACTTCTAGCCATGGACATTAATATTCAATATGACCAAGGACTTTTGTTAAAATTAAAGGCTGTTTGATTCTAATGAATGTCAGGACCATTTCTCTGCATTTGTGGTCATTGTTGTGATTGGTCTGAGTCTATGCTAACCTACGCTGTCTACCATACCCAAATTTCTCTTGCTTATGCATTGGGGATTCCTGACATGGATGGTTTTTTTTTTAAACCAGATGTCATTAGATTAATATGAAGAGCCATACTGTCATTTGCAAAAGATCAGGTCGGTACCCAGAGCTAAATTGAATGTATCTCCAGGATGGTATCGTGGGACTTAGTTGGCAAGAGCCTGCTTACAGGAAGTTTATTTCACTGGAACTTTTTACAAATTACAGCATCCACAACTTACAAAATATCCTTGGAAAGGTGGAGTACTCTTTTCTCCTTGCTGTTCTTTATCCACCTCTAAAATAATGAATGGTGTGTTTTATGTAACAATATCTTGTTTCAAAGTAAAACCTTATAGCCTAGGATGAGGGACTTAGAATTGTCCAGAGGATAAAAACCTTCTTGATTGTCATCAAATAAGGGAAGATTAGAAAAGATTTTTTGAGTTCTTGAAAGAAACTCCGGTTCCATTAACAGTTCTGCCACACAATCAGAAAGAGATTGAGTTTCGTGTGCCCCCTACTCTCTCTAGGAGGTTAGACACTATGCTGGCTAAAGACCCACCTTCTAACTTTCACCCCAAATTTATTTATAGCTAGTTTCATGTCTGCTTGTTCTTGTTCCACCTTGAACCTGAATTGGGACAGAATTTCTCCTCTAGGGGTTTCTCTACCATTGTACTTAGGGATAGCAGTGCAGTTCTTCAGCCTGTTTTGCCTGGGGTATTATCTCAGAAAAAGACGGCTACTTCTGCTTCCAACTGTGTGCCCTGTCTGAGGAAAGAGGGCACACAGCAGAATCCCTGTCATGGTCCCTGTCAGGGGTCAGAATGACCTTCTCTCAGCTGTCACCTTTGGAGCTCAGATCTGTAGTTTTGGTTCTCAGAAGAAGCATTCTGCTGGGGAGTAAATTAAGTGGTCCTGGAGCAAACTCCAACGTATTGAGCAGTGGACTTCTGGAAATCTGTAAACTGAAGAGTCATGACAATTTTCTGCTGTAGACTTTGTGCCGATTTTTAGGTGCAATGAACCATCATGTAACTGTTTGAAGGTGACTGAATTAAGCGTGTGGAATTTGAACCAGGCTCCACTGACACGAAATCTAATGGAGTGTACAAAGCTGCTTGTCAGATAAGAGAAAAGAGGAACCCAGACTTCCGGAAAGGGGACAGAAAAAGTGCTGGGTGATGGGATTAGTTGATGAAATGCTTATTATGAGAGTTATGTATAGTTAGATTAATGCTATCCTAAGTACAAAAACCACAACAAAAAAAGAAGTCCATGGTAATTCCTTAAGGAGCAATTTTGCCACTTTTTCCTGCCTTCCTTGAGTTACAGTTTAACTATACAATCTTGTCTTCACTATAGAACTAATTCAGAATAAGAAAGTGATGGAGTTCAGAGTTCTGACTGGACTTGTAGGTGACTTCAGCATGGCCTTCTCAGTTTTATTCCAAAATGACGGTCTGTGGTCTGGAAGGAATTATTCTGGATTAATTTACAACTCCTTTTGGCATAAGCAAGTCTTCATTGCTGTCAGCTACTTTTTGCATCTGGAGTATTTGTATCTAGATAATCAATAATTCAAACTATTTTATAATTTATTATAATAATTAATTAATTAGAACCAAATCCTATTCTTTCATGCAGTGTGGATGAAACCGGCTTAATGGTTGTGAAATTGTACTATTTCTGGTCTTAAACAACAGGACAATGGAAAAGTGGAGACAGAAAAGGAGCAAGTAAGCATGAGCTTTTGCAATTATCCCCAGACAGCATACTCTGACACAAGAAGAGAGTGAGGAAAATACATTTATTGTTACGTACTACTTACTACAAAATCTTACCAGCTGTGCTTTGGGCACGTCAGAGCTAGTTTTCATAATATTCTCTGTTTTCTGCAGTGGTTTTTGCTCTCCCTTCTCTTGCCTGGAGATATGTTCCTTTCCTCCTGCTCCTCTGCTCTTTCTGCTGGGGCCAGGGGTGTGTGGAAACGGGTGATTTTCTGCCCTGCTGCTGCTACAGTGAGTGAGACTGAGCTTCCCCTTTGTGATAGGCTGACAAAATCCAAGCTATATTAATTGTCATAGGTAATTGCAATCAACGCTTTGTGTCTAGAGAGTTTTTTTGGCTTAGCTGAAGCATGCCAGAAGGTTTTCTTTGGATAGGAATAAAGAATCCTGCTTCAGAGGTTGCAAGGGACTGCACCTTATGCCACTCCATTGTCACCACCGCTGTCCTTAGGCTGCATATTTTGCTGCTGAGACTTGTTGCTCAACATCTCTACCCAAAGATCAGTGCCCTAATCAAAAACATGACAAGTTTTAAATGGTGGTAGTAAATCTTATCTTTAATTTTAATTTTTTTCCTGATGTTGTGTTTCTTGCTGATATAGTATTTGTGAATGACCGACATGAGCTGACACTATAAAGTCATGGTCAAACTTTGTGGATTTTGATCTTGACTGAAGAAATTTCAATTTAACCTTTCGGGCTGAATTTGCCTTCATTAGGCTGGAGTCTCTTATCAACTTACAGACTCTTTCCTCCAATCCATTTCCTTTAATTAAACTTGTTTCTATGATATGAACAAGAATAGATTTTGATTTATGGAAAACTGTTCAATGAGGAGTTAATGTTCCCATTGTCCTTTCCTACCACTTGCAATCCCAGTGTGAGTCAGTGGTTAGTAAGTGAAGATGATAACCTGAATGCATTATGCTGGTAGTTTTGTGGAGGTAGTCAGGTACAGCTTAAAGTTGCTTTGAAATTATGCAAGATAGACCATAACTTACAGAGTTATTGTAATGCATTTAATTAGTATTTAAAACAAGATCTACATTTGCATGCTTTCTTTTGGTATGTAAGTGTGCACACCATCTGATAAGCTAGAATTGTGGAAGGTCATCTAGAGGAAGAATAGAATAAAATTTTCCCTGTCTGTGAAAACATCTGCAGATCTAAAATAAAAAAGTAGGAGGAGGGGGGAAGAGAGTGGAATGAACTAGAAATTCTAACAGGGACATGGATTGCTTACAAATAAGTATAAAGCAGAACTGGGGAACTGGATAACTGCAGCTGATGATCATTGACTTAGGACAGATTAATTTGGGGATGCCAATATCTACTCTTAACTGTCACTGAAAATATAAGATGTCAGTGTGCACTTCTTTCAGACCTTGTGGCTGTGCTGAAGCCCATTTCTTTAGTCAGATATGGTCACGGTGGGGTGGGAAATGAGTTTCAAACCTATTAATTTTGTGGCTGAGTATTGTAGGAGCAACTTGGCTCTTAGAGAGACTTCCAGTTGACCCTTGGTGATTTCAGTGGTGACTACTCTGACCCTTGTGTTCGTGCTGCCTTTGCCAGTGCAGCCTGGGAATGATGGTGCTGTAGATAATGGGCCACAGTTTGAGGCATCTTATCTGTGCTTGGTTTAGACTGGGTGGTGCAAAAAAAGTGCCCTTATTGTAAGGCCCCTTTTCCTTATTTTTATTGGCTGGGACCTCTGAAGGTTATTATTTGAAGCAAGGATTTGCCATGAAACCTTGCTTGGCCATAATGCCACCCAAAAATGCGTAGGAGATGCCCTCACATTATTTCCAAATACAGCACTGCGGGGAGTCTGAGACAGGGAATTTCCATGGGCATTCTTGTATAAACCAGTAAGATAAATCCAAAACCTGTTAAATTTTCTGATAGCCCAGAAAAATACCAGGAAAAGAAATCCTCTTTGCTGAAGGCCCAGCAGTGAGCTGTGCTGAGCATCTGCTGTTTCCCCTGAGCATGAGGGTCAGCATCTTTCAAAAACAGAGGCTGAGCTGCCACCCTCCTTGGTATTTTGCTCAGGTTTATTTTTCTTTCTTGTAATTAGGACCTTCTGATCCCTTTGAGAGAGCATAATTGAAAGCGTGTTAGCAGAGTATTTGTGATGGACGTGTATTTTGGCCAGCTTCCTAGATTCCTTTTTTCTTCTCATACCAGGAAGAGATAATATGCAGCCATATGCCCTCACTGCATAGTGCTCATATTTTCCTGTATTATCTTGTTTTTGTGAAGACCAGAGATCAATATACACCCAGTGTAAACCTCTAAATGTATTTAATGTAAGTAAACTGATAATATTTGATTGAATAATTTGAATCAAGTAAATATGAGTACATCTATTAAAATCTTTCACATAGGTTTATATTGACTGCTTTGCACTCAGTTTTTGTTTTCAGTTCACTATAACTAGATTGCATGGATTAGTTTCCTCTAAATTTGACCAAGCTAAATGCTAGATTATATTATAGGTTTGTACATTGCTTTCTGTAAACAGCTTGTAAATCATTTAGGAATAGTAGCATTATGGTGACATTAAAAGCAAAAATGTAGATCAGCCAATTTAATATAGACAGTCCTCTTTATCTAATAAAAATACATGAATAGTCATAAATTGCCTATACCCTTGCTTTCATGGGGAAATAACAATAGTGTTTGAGTGTTTATCTCTGAAACAGCATCTGCAGCATGTTTGTCATTAATATAAGAAAACAAGACGAGAAGCAAAGCTGACATGCATTTGCAAAGATGATGTTTTTATATTCATCTCCTAATTCTGTTATTGACATTGGGTATCAATAGCAGAAGCTCTGTCAAAGAGACAATTTTAAACGTGAGTAAAGAGGCTAACATCCGTCTTTCTTTAATTAACTTAATTTTGAGTCCTGGAAAATGCAGTAGAATATAATAGACTATGTGGACCCTGCTTAAGGAGACAGAAGGTGTGGCAGAAGTCCCTTTAGCAATATCTGGTTTATTAAAAATCTAATGGTATTTAAAACTGAAGACAAGTCTCCTCAGGAAAAACATCTCTGGGGCTGTAGATTATGCAGATGACCTTCCTCACGGGCTCCTAACTGGCTCTTTATGGGCAAGCCCCAGGGTGGTATGGCAGCGTGGTGTGCCCCAAGCCCCTCCTCCTGCACCCTGGCTCTTGCCTCTGCTGTTTCCTTGCCTCTCAAGGAGTGCTGCTGCTGTGCTGCTGTCACTGCACCTTCCCTGCAGGCTCAGCTTGATCTGCTAGACTGAGCCTGAAAGGGTCCAAGGCCAGCTGTGGCTAAGATGTGGGCAAGCATCCCTCATCCTCTTAGACCTCCCTGTGGTTTCAGGAGTAGGTTGGGAAGACAACAGAGCTGACCCTACCCAGATTCCACACGAGACTGTCAGCGCTGGTGGGGCAGTGTGTCCTGTCACACCCCCAAATCCCATCCTGCCAAGGTTGCCTTGGGGAGGTGTCCTTCAGGAGATCAGCTGTACTGTTTAAGCTCTGCAGCTTCTATGAGAACAGCCTTCCTCACCAACACCTTTATGTACTGTAAAAGCTTTTTTGGGGAGGCAAGCCAGTGCATGGTGAGATGGACCTTCAGGAAAAGTGGGCTGCTGCTCCAGATACACTACCTAGCCTTCTCTGGCAGTCTGCTAATAATAATGCTTAATTATATATAGGATGCTTATAATAATGGCCAAATTGATGTTTTACTTGATGGTGTATAAGTAAAGCACATATAAATTAAAAGGGTAATTTATGTACACTTGTGGAATTATAGCACAGGGTTTGTTCTGGGGATCTCAGAAAATTCACTGCATTTGAACACCGTTGATTTGTGATATTTTTGAAGCCCTGATGTCTAGACATACTGACAGCCATGCTGAGGGCACGGCTGCTTGCTCAGGAGACATCTTGTATGGAGCAGACAGCCGTGTGGGTTGGATCTTCCTCTTGAGCACAAGAGACCAGAGCATTAGGGAAGGCCTCTGTGAAAGTTCTATATCCAGGAGATTGATTTTAAATTAGGAACGTGCACTCTCTTTTGTTTCCAGATGTATCCTAAAAGGGGATTGCCATGTCTATAGGGACTATTTTAATGTAAAGTGATGTTCTTTCTTAGCCTGGGTGTGTCAGTACTTCCCCCACATCATCACCTTTTATTGTATACACAAAAGTGTCAACCTTAAAGTATTCATCTTGAGAATGTACAAAGATAGCTGTAATTTGTCAACAGTTTTAAAATCTCCAAGCAACTGTCTCCTTTTCCTTCACATTCACTGTAGATGTTGTTCTGCAGAACGACTTGAGGTTTTGCATACAGGGGTGTGTGAATGAAACTCCTACAGTTAGTTATCCCGCCTTACTTTCTGCATGGAGAAGGAACTAATTGCTAATTGTAAAAGGAAGTGTCTGTATAAGATTTAAAAAAAAAAAAAAGAAGTAAGTTTCATTCATTTATTGCACCAGGCTATCCCTACTCAGCTATCACTCATGTGCATTTAAGTTTACATTGGTGTGTTTGGTGGCTCTATGACACTATTAGTCTTACACTGTTTGATTCCCAAGAAGTCAGTTCAATAACCACAACAAGGATGGATTTTTTTGTTTGTGTTACAAACCTGTCAAATAAAGGGATATTTTTCTAAGCAATTGCTCCCCAGGAGAAGCAGAAAGGTGGCAAAAAGGCATTCAGTCTGACCTTGTGCTATTGAGCCAGGACAATATACTGCAGAAGAAAAGCTGTCAGCAGCCTATTGTGGCAAATCCTTGCTAGTCCTCAGGGCCTCACACCAATGAAAATCTGTGCCAAACAGATAACTTGCTTTCTAATCTCCCTGTTTGGCTTATTTGTATCTGTGGCCTACTATAAAATATACTATGCCTGAAAAGACTCGGAGTGGATGCTCTGAGACCTGTCCATGAACCCCTCCTCAATAACACGAGGCAGAACTGCAGCTCAGGTAAAAGTATCTGTATGTCTGTACTCAGTGACAGAGGCCACATTTCCCTTCCTACTGCATTGCACCTGGCTGAAGATCATCTTGAGTTATTCTGGGAGGACCCTGATATGTACTTCCAGAAGAATTTGGCCCTTTAGTGCCTGTTTACTCTGCTTGTAACTTCTGCTGCTGTGAAATACAGAACTGCTAAGGGCAGCTTGATTAACTACTTGCTCCTGAGTGCTAATCTTGGGCAGCAATTGTTGTTACAAATACAGACTTCGATTACTTTGGCAGACGCTTCCACTATTTAGTCCAGAGGGGTCTTTTTTCCATCATTGCCTCTCCTATCTTCCTCATCCCTAGGCTTTTATAAGCAAATACCACGAGAACTTAACTCCAGCACTTCTTCCTTCAATAGCAGTGAGCTTCCTGTCTGATTAGGTGATGGGGTTTTTTTTCCTCCAAAATGAAGACTTTGGAAAATTAAACTGCTCAATACTTCATGTTGAGGTTTTTCATGTGTTTGAGTGCTCTTTGGATAGATGGTTGTGTTTACACAGTTTTATTCTTCATTATGTGTGTAATTCATTATATAGGCAGTCATTTGGTAGGCAAAAAATAAATTTTGGGAAGACAATGTACTATTTCAAGTCTATTAGGTTTCATACTAGAGCTCCTGATGTTGTTCTGTTTAAAACCTAATGGTTATGCTTCTCTATATAATAATTTTTGAGTTATTAACCCAATGCAGTGCAATGCAACTAGGAACTGTGCAAATAGCTTTTCTTTGCCACACCTCCCTCACAGTTTCCAAAATATCCTAAACGTAATGCTAATTTTCACTTCCTGTTCATAAAGTTAAACACTTTATGTGTTTATGTTTTTAAACACATATGTTTATGTTTTTAAACTTTATGTTTTTAAACACATGTTTGTGCTCTGCTGTACTAAGGATTTTAAGGCTCACAACCTGGTAAAGCATGAAGCAGCACCTCCAGTATATAAACTTTTGAAAGAATACTTAGTATTTACTAGGAAAGATTGGTTGGTCCATTGGAAATGAGGTGAATAAGCTGACGAAGTTACTTGGCATGAAGAAGAGAAGCTATATAACCATATGTATGCAGGGTTTTCCTCAAATAAATCTCACTCCTAAACTCAAATCAACCTGCTGTGGTTTCTTCCCAGGGCTATGTGCATCTCTTGGTAACAAAAAATACACATGTACATGTGACCAGTATCCACATGAAAACTACAAAGAAATGAAGCTTGTGGCCCCTGTGGTGCTATTTGTCTCAGTTCTGTTGGAAAACGGGGCACATGGTTGAGCACTAATTCTTTTCCTAATGCTGTTTTTTTTTTTCCCTGTTCCATCCTTTTCTTCTTATTAAAAAAAAAGGTACTTTTTATAAAGTATTTCTGCGATTTATCTCCCAAGGGAAAGCCCATCTGTTTAATAAGCTTTATCAGATATATTGTTCAGTACTCCTTACTACTTGAGCAAAGACAATTAGTTGACATGTACATGAGAAAAAACCCAAAATGTTTAGGATATAAGCTATTTAAGAAGCAGAGAGAAAAGTGTAGCATGAGGGGTTAATTTTTTTTCTTAATCTCAATGTTAATGAGCATTTAATGTGACTGTATTATCTCTGAAGAGTAGGAACATAATGACATAGTAAATTGGTGTGTCAAGAATTTTCTGAAGCAGAGCAATCTTTGTAACCAACTTGACTTCAGGCAAAATAGCCAAATTGCTGCCATTTGACAGTGCATTATATATCAGCCAGTGATATAAAATATCTTAGGCCCTGGGAAATGTCTGTACAGGATAGGTGCAAATGCAATCTTGAGCTAGGGAACAGGGAACGAGTTGAGTGCCATATGGTGCTGTGCAGATCATGTGCCTGGACCAAACTTAGTGTTTTCAAGTCAACATGCAGCCCATTTCTGCCCCATCATTTACACTGTGGAGCTGAAAAGAAAAATTGTGATTGTACCTGCCCACAGGAGATTGTACCAGCTCACGGGAATGAAGCAGATAATGGAGGAAAAGCTTGTGCGTAATTTTGTTAAAAGTTCTCCTCATAGCAAGCTTTTTAATCTTTCCTCATCTCCTCCAGGGAGGAACAGATGTTTCTATTTCTGAAGTCCATGATGGCCCCTGTTACGAAGGTCTGGGCAGAATTATTAAAGTAAAAGGTCTCAAAAAGTCACTCTGTGTGGCTACCAAAAAGAAAGAATTTATTTGATCAGTCTTTAAGCTTTCACATAAAGCAGTGACATTGATAGTGACACTTCACTTCAGCTGATTAAAAAGATTGAGTTTTAATGGTTAGAATACAAGCCTCCCCCCACCCCGCCCCGGCTAAATTAATCAGAGGGCTACACAGATGCAGGGTGGAACTGGTTGCTGTGACTGGAGTTATCAACAGCTCTGGATGGGGAGAATATGGTCCAAGCAGGAGACAGGCACATCTATAACATCACCCAGGGCAGCCCTGGTTGCTGTGTTTGAGTTTAAATGGAGCCCTGGGTAGTGGGCAGGGCATGAGCAGGTGGTGGCCCCAGCTGAGGCCACTCAGGGCAATCACAGCCTACAGGCATCCTCGGGGCCCTGACAAAAACAGGTGCTTGGATTTAAATTGTATTTAGTGGCAGGGAGGTTTGTATCGTGGAAAAATTCTGGTTAGACAGTCCTTTATTCCTGTGAATGCTGCAGACATGGGGAAATGCAGGGAGTAGTTATAATTCCCTGTGGATTTGCTCCAGTTCTCTTCAAAGGCAGAATGTGGTGGAGCCAGCCACTTGAGTTCCTCAGGTAGGAGTAACAACCTTGTTTCTGTTTTAAGTGCAGCACTGCCTGGCAAAAACCTGTCCCTCTATGTGTCCTTAGGGACAGCAGGGAGTCAAGCTTGGGAGTGACCTCGTGAAACAGCTTTGCTCTGATAATTCCTTCCCTGGCACAGAAAAGCAGCTGGAATACACATGAGGGAAGTTGTGCTTGATTGTACAAGTAGATGCTTTCAAAACTCATCCAAAACTTTCACCTTGCTGAGTAGCTGCAATAAGGGCATCGAAGCAGAGCACATAAATTTCAGAGAACGTGATGTAGTCAGGCTGAAAAAGTAATTTTTCTTTAAGTCAATAGTGTAATATCCAGGATTTAGCACGTGCAGATGCACTATTAAAGTTCAGCAAAAATAGTTTCAGTGACCTTGAAAATGGGCACTTCTATGGTAAAGATATAAGTAGTGCTGTCTGAAATGACCTGCAGAGTCAGCAAATGTGTGGAAGCTGTTGGATACAGCTTTTAGCTCTATAATGTACTTAGAAGTCTAATCAATAAGCCTGACTTTGGGAAATACAATCTTTTTCTCCTCCCTTTGAAACAATTATGATTTATATTCCCTTTCAAATCAGTTAAAAAGTACCTTTCCTATTTTCCAAAACTTTGAATTGGTAGGTACAAGGCAGCTATTTTCTTGTTATTCGAATATTGAAAACTCTCCAATAAATATTTTCAGTATTGGTACATCTGTGCTGGAAGCCCCCTACTTCCAAGTATTTCCTCGGGGCTTGGTTTAGGAAGCTGCTAAGGAAAAAAAGATATAAATCCCAAAACATGATGAGGTCTTGTTCAAAATGTGATGTTTGCAAACAAAGACTGAGGATAAAATACATGCCAGAGGCTAACTTCTTTAATGCTGATATAGATGAAAACAGACACGGGGAAACTTGGGTTTGCATGAGGTCTCTTAAAGGCAATGAGAGCCTCTTGGCAATTGTTTGCAGCTAGTGCTTTGGAGGTTAATGTGTTTCATGTTTGCTCCTCATGGTGCTTTAACAGGCCAGCTCAGGTGCTATGCAGCTTTGTAGGGATTCCTAGCCAGGAGCTGCACACAATCACAGCATTATGAGTGACTTGGAAAGCTTTCAAGCTTTCCCAAAACTTTCTACTAATGATTGCAATTGCATTGTGTTCCTGTGGGCAAATAGGCTGCTGCACGACCCCGTTGCAGGCTGATTACTACCATTCCCACTGTGTTAATTGCTGAACAGCCTCCTGAGGTTTTAATGGGAATCCTTGCAGAGTAAAGTGCTAGCTAGGTGAAGAAAGGAGCCAGCACTCTGGTAAGATCCTTCATATTCGGGCACAGGAGAGAGAAATGCAGGGTTAACTCGTGTTCTCCTCATAGCTTTTGCAAAAGGTTGGCTCCTGAGAGGAGGAAGAGGAGAAAGAACTCGCACAGAGCTGGGGGATTTGGCAGTCCCTGGGTGCTGCTGCAGTTGTTAAATGCAGTTGTCATATATTGTCTGGCCCTAGGCAGCATCCCATGTCAGTGAGTGTCTATTATTATTATTATTTTGACAGTGTAATGTTTTCCTCTGTTTTGAGATGACTCAGCCATTTTAAACTTTAAAAAAAAAAGAAGACAACAAACAGATCTACTTGGCAGAAAATCTTCAAAGCGTGAAGATAAAATTTTATCTGGGAAATCTTAATACCAGTCTCAGTTTTTCATCGGTCTTCTTTCCCTTTTTCTTTGAAAGTACTTTAAAATGCTGAAGGTATTTGGAGACTATATCTGTCCATTCTGCTGGTTTTTTGGATTTTTTTTCCCCTGAATTTACTTTTTTGGTGAGCATTTATAAATATGTAAATTCATGTGCATACAGATCATCAGTTTCTGGCTTCTTAAAGTGATAAAATTAGCCTTCATACCTACTTTAAACTTAGACAGTTATTGGATGTTTTCTCCTCTTTCACTTTAAACAAAGGAAATTACTTGTATCATGCAATTTTTTTCCTTAATAGCACATAAGGGATTTTTGTTTATTATTGCAGACATCTGGAAAACACTTAAGAAGTTCTTTATGTTAATTTCCTTAACAAGGTTCATATTTTTGTATTGTGAAACAATTTCTGAGTAAGTTTACCCATAGCACTCAGTTTGTTATCTTCTGAGTGCTCATTCCTAGTCTCTTGGTGTTAACTGGAAAACAATAACCTTGGAAATGTCACAGTCTTGATACAGATTCCTAAACTTTCTGGAACAAGTTCTGCACTCTGTTTTAAGTATGTCTGGAGTCGTTGGATTTGTGCTGGTGTAGCAACCAGATATGACTGTCTCTGAGGGCCAGCTGGAACTTGTTTGCAGCCTGATTTATTAGAGGTCACATTAGCAGTAGACTTCATTAGGGATCAAACAGTAAGATATTTCTAAACTATTTTGCACATGATTTTGTTAGTGTGCAGCTTGAATTCTCCCAGAGAGTGTGGATCTGGAGATTAAACTACGATGTTCCAGTGTTATCATTGGAGACATTTACTTTGGCTCAGCAGCCTTACTTCAGAGCAGAGATACAAAACACTGCATGTGTATGTCTGAAGCTCAGGACTGGCTGTCTGCAAATTATATAAGTCGTGTTCACAGGCTATTTGAAAACTTTTCAAATTCAAACTTTCTGCTTTTATTTTTCTGTGGCAGCTGTCAGCTGGTTTTAAATGGTAATTTTCCTGGGAGAGGAGGACTTTGCCTTCTCATGTCTTGGTCAGGACTCTGAGAGCAGTGACTCTCAGCTATACCCTAATCTGTTCTTCTTAAGAGTAACACCATTTTGGTGAGTCAGGATAGTGGCTGTTTTCCTTCAGGATCTAAGGAGGATGGAGTGATGCAGCAACCTGTGTTCTTATTTGTCTTTTGAATTTATTTCTGCATAAATCAAAGGGTTCTATTAAGGTCTATTAGTTCAGTGCCTTTATTAAATGGTCAGTTGTGCACATGGACATGGGTGTATGGAAAGATTTACTGGTGTGTTGCCACTTTGATACTGAAGACAGGATCTTGTGAGAGCCTGCCAGATGTGCTGCTGGAGTCTGCAGGTGTTTCATCCCATGGACACAACTCTGTGTAAATGCTGTTAGTGTTAGAAAAACCTAGCACCTACAGCAGCCTTTAAAAACTGTATTCTACAGGATTTTTTTTTTTTTTNTGAATATGGATGGCTGAACCCCAGACCTGGCAATGAGAAGCAGAGCCTTTCAGAATGAGATCATTGCTTTGGAGATTTGGTTATGAAGCTAGTTATTACCTAGTGTAAGCTTTACTGCTGTGAAGGGACCTTCTTCAACACAGGTTTTCAGAAATAAGCTCCTTCTTTGGTCCTATGTGTTCAAGCCCCAGTTATTCATGTTTGAAAATGATGATGTGTTCAGCAGCAAATAGGAAATAAATCTGTCTCTGGAGATAGCCATCCTCATCATTGAATCTTAGAGGATCATAGCTACTGGGATCTGGAAGGCCAGAAAGGAAATGAACTTTTAATGTAAGTGGTGTTAAAATTTACAGCAGAACTTTGGCAAGTTATTTTTTAAAAGTAAAGCCAAATCTGCTTTTGGATTGTGTATCTTGTACATGCTGAAATGTCACTGCTGAGTGGTGACCAAGTCTCATTTCATTGTGGTCTGACAAGATTGAAATCCAAGAAAAGAAGGGTATTTATTTTAAAATCAGTATTTAAAATAAATCTGATGTACATAGCTTGCACTTTAGAAAGAATGCACTTTAATTTCTTCCTAAAACTTTTGCTGTATTCTTACACACTACTTTTCTGTCAACAGCTCTCAGTAATTTATAATGGAGGCAAATATCATTAATCTGTTTTACGAATGGGGATCCCAAGGTGCAGGGAGGAAAAAGTGTTTTCCTTGACGCCAATAAGGAGAGCTGTATCTGGTGTGATTACAGGATCTAAATCTGTCGCTTCCATATGAAGTGCTCTGCTAGGATTTTGTGCTGTAAGTGTAAAAATGAGACCTTAAAAACAAGTGTGTTCCATCTATTGTAAGGAAAAAAATAAAAGGAATTCTCTTAGAGCTAAGAAGTACCTCTTACCTTCCCCTGAAACCTGTGTTTGTTTTAGTAGACATTATCTTAACTGGTATTTTGCAGTATGAGGTGCTGTAAATGTGATTGCCTGTCTTACAGAACATAAGCATTCACTTAGTTTGATTGACATCAAACATCTTGATTTGTGCAAAACAGGTTTATCATGAGCTTTGGACTACAGGTCTGCGGGTGAACTCCTCTTGTCTGAAAGCGCTTGAGGAAGGTATTGCATTATAGGTAGACAAAGTATTAATTTTTTGTTTTATGGTTGTAAAAGGTGTGCTATCTCATCAGATCAGCGAGATCGTTTCAAGAAATCCAGCCTAAACTTTTTTAACTCTAAAGAATCTTTACTGGCTTAATGGTGTTTGGCAATGTTTGCCTGACACTTGTGAATTCCAGGGTCTTACATTTTTAATGGATTCCTGAAGGTTACAGAACTATATATTTCAAGCAGGGAATTTAGCAACTAAGTATTTTCCAAGTTCTCTGCACAGGAATCTTAGTCAGTGAAGACATAAACTAAGATAAATTAACTTTGTCAATAAAATATCCTTTGAACCTATAAATATTTACTGGTAGATATAATTTGTATAGGTAAATAATACTGCTCATTGCTTCAGGAATCCTTGCAAGCTTATGGAGTTATTTTCCAGAACCAAATTTAAAATGGCCATGCAGGAATCTAGGGGTTGGTCTAGTTTTAGACCTGAGACTTATTTCTATGAATTCCCTAACCTAGAAATGCAAGGGTGAGCCAGGAAAACATCTTTGTTCCAAAGCTAGAATGAGGGTGACAGCCTGAGCTTTACCCAAGATCCAGGTATAGCTCTTGATGGGATACTCCCATCATATCTGGTAGGCCACTACGATGAGGCTGATGTGAAGGCTGGTGCAGACCAGGAGGAATGGGAATGCCTGTATTGTTTGGATCACGCCAGTAGTGCACAGTGATATAAGGAGAGGAGATCTTAAAGGCTGGTCAGGTTTGATGTTTGACTACTTAATCAGCTTTAGGAATCAAACCAGTGTTGCCTCTGTTTGGTGTTGGGTAGGTTCTTTAACAAGCAAATCCTGTGCAGTACAGGGTGTGAGAGCAAGAGGTAAAAGGTTGGAGGTGGACTCTTAAAGAGATCTGGTCTGCTTGCTTTTGAAACAGCAGAATGGGAAACATCAACAGAAAAAGAGTGCATAACTAGGGATTTATTTCCTTGACCATGTGGGCCGTAATATATCTCTATTTGATCCACCTTTGAGACACTGAGGCACTTGGGAATCCTCCTTTGCATGACTATTCATTTACAGTGAAAAAGTGCTTAGGTCTTTTGTTCTTTATTGCAAATATGGATATTAGGTAATGAAAAATAGTGGCCTGCTTATAATTAATTTACTGCCATTCATCAGGGACGTGAAACTTTTATGGCACAGAGCAGTAGTTGGCCACAACACTACTGAAACTTATGTGGACAGGCTCAGTGCCTCCAGCTGCCTGTGAATAAAAAATTAGATTAATATTGTCCAACCCTTTCCTTCTGCATGCTATTCAAGAGAAATATTTTGGCCTCTATTATCAGTTAGCCAATTTGCCAAATGCGTGATTTTTAGCATAGTGTCATTGGAGTATATATGAGGTTTTTGTTATCTTAATTCTTCCAAAATAGTCCATGTTATTCCACTCAGTAAAAGAGGGTTCTGTTTTCAGTACTCTAGTGTTCTGTCAGTGAAAGGCCAGAGACTCCTGATTTGAACAAAAAAGACCTTAAATAGAAGTGAAAGTAATCTCTGTTTTGTTGAGCGTGTTTTGTTCTAACAGGCCATGTAAAACTTGTTCTTCATTTCCATATATTGCTTTTTGTCTTAGGTATCTAGTCTTACAGTTTTGATTTCAGTAACTGAAAGATGCTCAAAAATCTTCTTTGCAAACCTCTGACTTCGCAGCTTTTGAAATCATTCTCTCTGGGTCTGAGTTGCTTTTGCTTTGTGGCAGCAAAGTACACTTTAACTAACAGGTCTGAACTCTGCTGTATGTTCTCTGCATCAAGCCACCACCACTGCTGAGCTTCCTGTCTGTTGGTCTTGTGCCACTGCCAGGCAGTAGAACACCCTCTCCCCCTGGACAAGTTACTCAGCAGCTTCTCTCTGTCGTTCAGTTACTCTGGTGAAGGCCTCAGGTGCATCTGTGGCACCTCTGCAGTAGTTGGGAAACAGCAAGGAACAGTTTCCTTTTGCCTTGACTACAGCATTGGTCCCTCAGACTTTCTTGGCTGCTGTTTTGCTGTCAGATTTTACTGTATAACATGACTTTTAAAAAAGATGCTTAAATAGCAAAAACCGGAGTAGCAGGCAGCAAGCAAAATGAGTAAATGTGTGGAGGGTCAATGCATGCAGGAAAAATAGGAAAAATGATTAGATGAGTTCAGAAAAAGAGATGTGTGTGTGAATGACTAACATTTCACTGTGCTTCGCGATCTCCTTTCTCATCCTGGATGTGTCAAAGAGCCAACTATAATTAGATAGAGTTTCTTCCTGAGTAGCTGAGTGAGGCTTGTAAATATGAGGATCTCTCCTTTAGTTACATGTTCCTTTCTAAATCACTGATTAGACAGAACGATTTAATCCTGAATGAGGAAGAGGTCATAGCTAAAAAAAAACCAATGCTCCACCTTACTTCCTCCATTCTACAACAGGACCATGATCCCTTTCAGCTTATACAGTGTGTGTTCATGCAAATTAACTCTGTTGTATAGTGTGTAGACCTAGAGGTCAAAGTTAGGTCTGCATAGGAAAAACTTGGGTGTTTTCTAGTGACTAAGTAACTGGCTGATTTTTTTTTTTATTTATTAAATGATATTTTAATTTATCTAGTAGAGTAGATCCAGTCAGACTAGACTTACAATGGTCACCTAGTCCATCTGAGCCTGACCATCTGAGCGCTGACTAGAAGTGAAAACACAGTATTAAAGTCATTTTCCCAATGCCTGTTAAACACTGACAGGCACAGAGCATCAACCACCTCTCTAGAAAACCTGTTCCAGCGTTTGACCACTCTCTCAGTAACAGACTGCTTCCTCATGTCCCGTCTGAACCTCTCCTGGTGCAGATTTGAGCCGTTCCCATGTGTCTTATCAGCCACTCTCTCCCCACTCCCCCTCCTCAGGAAGCTGCAGAGAGCAATGAGGTTGTCCCTTAGCCTCCAACTCTGAACTAGACAATCCCAAAGTCCTCAGCTGCTCCTCACAGGACATCCTTTCCAGCCCTGTCACCAGCCTTGTTCCCCTCCTCTGGACGCATTCAAGGACCTTTTCTTCAATGCTGGGGCTCAGAACTGCAGGCAGTGTCTGTGGGGAGGCCACACCAATGCTGAACACAGTGGGATGGTCACCTCTGCCTGGCTGTGATGCCGTGTCTGATGCACCCCAGGATGGGGTTTGCTGGCTGGGCTGACAGGGCTCACTGCTGACCAGCACCCCCAGAGCCTTTTCTGCAGGGCTGCTCTCCAGCCACTCATCTCCCAATTTACACTTGTGCCCTGCCCTACTGTCCCACGTGCAGAACCCAGCATTTGCACGTATTAAATTTCACACTCTTAATGACTGCCCAAATCTCTCTCTATCCCTCTGTAAGGCATATTGTCTCTCCAGGGAGCCAACAGCACCTCCCAGTTTAGTATCACCAAGGGTGCACTATGTCGTTAGTCATCCTTTGGAATGCATACAGCTGAGGAAAGCAAGTGTACTTGTGACTTGTAACTATAAATGTAGTACTTGCATTTTTTTATCATTTCTTTTTCGTGTCCTAATTGCTGATGCAAGACTTTGGGCTTAGTTTGCCATATTTTGAGGTTTTTCAGTAATTTTCCAGTAATCTAGGTTTAAGATGATCTATTTGGAACTGGAAATACTTAAACTTTGTAGGGAATCTGGATGCCAGTCTCTGGGTAATATAATTGTTTGCTGAAACTGCCAAAACATGAAGTTTACAGTCTGGTGCATAACTGTTTATTAATTTAGTTTGAAGACTATAGGTAAATGTAAAGTATGATATTTCTATCTGTTGAATTCCAGAGAGGTGTCAAACGTGACTGGAATAAATCTGAAGCAAAGGTTTGTTTCCACAGCTGTTTCACTAGACATCACTGGGGGGATGGGGAGGAATAAATTTGATATCATCAAGTCCTTGCTGAAAAATCTCATTTTTTTCTGTCAGGAGAAACAGTGCATTCTTGAAAAATATTTAGGAGAAAATCCAGTAGCATTTGCATTCCTTGTTTCATTTGGAGAACTTTGGGAGCTTTTCTTTTAAATTGTGTTTTCATAATATGTTAAACAAAAGATTTTGTTTTATATTATGTAATAATCTTTGGTTGAAGTAACTACGGGAATTAGAATGCTTTCTTGACTAAAATTTTTGAAATATATTTTGGCAATTCCTCTGATTAAAAAATGTGTATTTTAATGATTTCTTTCTTGAAGAAGGATAAGTGTGAATTTAGTCCCTGCTAAACTCAGTTTAAAACAAAGATTTCAATTAAATTTTAGGGGATTTACTGGCAGTGAGAGTGGCAAAGAGAGGTGGCTCACTCAATTTGACATTATTGGTTATTGGTTTGTAAAATGAATAAAAGATAATTGAAAAGCTGAACTGATCTTCTTCAGAAGCAGCATCAAACATATCTACAAGCTTGCTGCTTTGCTTTAGATGAGCTTAACAATTCCTTTTCTGATTTTTATTCATTTGCTAATGAACAAAATTGACAGATATAGCCAAGATCATGGCATGTACTAAAAAAAGATTTTTAGATGACTTTGAGTTTTTTGATTTTTATTGTATAGCTTCTAATACTTGAGGTCATAAGGCATTTCACTGACACTGATTTACTTGTTCATTAAAGAAAGGCAGCAAAGCTGTCTGTAATGTAATTTCTAGCTTGCTGTTCAGGAAGATGCTCTTCTGAAGACCTTGTATCTTGAGTTTAGCTGTAGCTCTACTCTGCTCCCTGAAGAGAGGAGAGAGTCATCGTCCCTCCTAGACTGTGACCTTTCTGGTACCATCTGCCAAATGTTTTCATCTTTTAATATCCTGAACTCCTACAGATTTGAGGCATAAAATGAAGGGATTGGCAACTGTATTGCATGCGGCAGGATGTTAAAGGATAACAGATCTTTTCCTCATACTTTGTAGATTTGGGCAAAATGGATTTTGTAGCACACAGTTGCTCAAGCTTAATGGCCCTTCAACAAGGTCTCATGCTCTGCTCCTGCTAGACTGATGGCAGGTGCTTCTCCTCCCCTGGAGAAGGGATTAATCTGAAACTCAAAGATGGAAGGTTCCTCTTAGGTTGTTCCTCCTCTTCTTGATACAGGTTCATGAGAGACAGTCTGACTCAACTCATCTGGAAAGGCATCCCATAACAAACCCCATAACAGCCAGTGTTATCTGAGCCAGGGCAGAAGTGTTGGAGCTCAAAGCCTGCTGAACAGACCCTCTTGGAAATGAGGGCTCTTTCTTTTCACTTCTCCCAATTCACTGAGGAATTCCCTTCCCAATGGGTTATAATTTCTTCTGTGGATCTTCTCCCAAGAGCTAGTTTTCCTTTGGAAATGTGTAGCTCTCAAACCTGCAAAGGTTCTGGCAAGAGGTGGATTTTTTGTTGCTTGCCCCAGATAATCTGAGTTTCATAGTTTAGCTAACATTACTTTTAATTGTTTTTATTTTGAATTTCTTGTTAAAATCCAAAAAAATAGGAGTCAAAAGTAGAAAAACGCAGCCAGTTTGAATCCTGTCTGTGCATTGCTAAACATCCTATTCCAGGAAGAATCCATGTATGTGTTCTTTTTTAGACATATATTTGCTCTAGCAGTCTTTATCTGTTTCAGGTATTAGAGTGTATAAAAATACATAATAGGTGGTTCTCCTTGAGAGTGCCTGCAGTTAAACTGGAGAACAGGCTCAGTTTCTTTTAGTCTGGAAATTCAGATTTGATTCTGAATGTTGTGCTCAAGATACGTAGCTAATTTTACATCATATGAGCCATTAAACATGCTAATACAGATGGAATTACAGAGAACTATTCCTAACCTGCATGCTGACAAATATTTGCTTGATTCCTTGAGTTGTAAGATTTTTTCCTAAATTTATCTTCTTATAGAGTAAGCAAAAATCCTTTCTGAAGTTGTTCTTCAGACAGAGTCTGTGCTTTACATAAAGCAAACTTAGCCATTTCTTGGGAGCTGGCTTATTAACAAAGTAAAACATCTCAGATATTCTCTTGGCTACAGCTGGGATTATCCCTGCTGGGGCTCCTATGCTCCTGATAGGAATATATGACTAACAGTTGCCAAATGCAGGAACTTAAACTGCCCAAGAGAAGTCTTCAAAGTTTTCCAGTTATACATTTTGCACCAAAAAAAACCCCCATCTGAAGATTTGTAGTCCAAAGGTGGCCATATATTTAGACAGGGAAAGGGACTATTTTGTTTTTAAAAGTACTGGGTTCTTTGAAGACTCTTTAATTTTCTTGTTTCTTTGATAATGCATCTCTCAAACAGTAATTTTCTACAGTGACTTGCCGATCTTACCTGATGGTGTAGACTTGTTTTGTGTAAATGACCAATACCCTCAAGGACAATAAATACTCTGTAGTGACGAGCCCTAGAGAAAAGTAAAAAGTTGATGGGGTTTTTTTGTTTAACGCCTAAAAAAATGGCTATTCTAACAGCCAGTTCTCAAATATGTATATTTTTCTACCTGATCAACTTAAATACAATGAAGTAAACCCTTAATTGTATTTAGGGAACAAGGTATTAACATTATGGGTGCAAAAACACAAGAAACAGTAAGATTCAAGAAGTTTTACTTTGAAAATATGCTGCAGAAATGGTTCATTAGTGTAGAGCTTTAATACTAACTTTCCTTATACATTACCTTGAGAAATCATAATTTTATTGATTTGACATGCTTGATAGCATAAAATATTTGAATTAAGAAATATAAGAGTGGAAGAAGACATCAAAGGTGTATATATCTCACTTTAGTGGGCCAAGCTTCTTGTGGTTTGGAGGGCTTCCAGTTCTTGATGTTTAGGGAAAGAATATGAGAGTAGGCAGGCATAAAGTGAAGCTTTTCCCACTCCATCAATTGCTTTCAGCAATCTGTGGCTTAGGGACTCACCAAGTCAAAGGTTGTATGCATTTCTTCACATTTAATAGTTCTTGTAAGACTTTCTAACCTGAAGCTGTCTAAAACTAACCGAAAGGCAAACAGCAGATAGCAACAGGCTTAGCTCTGCTTCTTTTTTTCTTCTTTTTTAAAAGGATGATATTCTATTTTGTATCTGAATGATTTTTGCAGCAAAAGCAGGATTGACATTTCCTTCAAAGAGGAGTTGCAAAACTGCATCATCCAGACCATGAAAAATGGCCAGTGTGAGATTGAGGGATGAGATGGTTTTGCTTAGACAGGCCAATATTAGTTGCAGAATAGTTCTTGCTGCTCAGTGCAAGGAAATGGGTGTTCTCAGACGGGGGAATTGGTGTGAAAGTGCTTATTGCCTTTCTAAGGAACTTATCAGCTCTGCCTCTCTAACTCAAGTCCATGGCAAGCTCTACTTAATCCTGTTTATAATTTTGTCCCTCTAGATTTTTGGTTATATACACTTTATTGAATTAGTGCTTCTTGAGGGAAATACTGTCTATTTAATAGGCTTAATATTTCCAATTTTCCTGACAAAAATAGTGCTCAAGCAATCTTATGAACACTGTAAGGCAACTGTGTGTAGTTGCACAACTTATGCTCTAATGTAGGATGATGACCCTGTTGAGGGTTTTTCTGGGAAGCATATTCAAATTCCCACTGTTTAATTCAAAGCACTTTTTACTAATGGTTGCTAAAGTAAAATGCAATAAAAAGATTAAATTTCAAAAAGAAGATCAAGTAAATGATGACTAAGGGGAATTAGGTACTTAGACCCACTAAAACTTAATAAGATTTAATTTGTTGAGAATTTTTCACCCTGTTTCTTAGGATCAGGCTTTTATCCAAGAATGGGCAAGATTGCCCAGAAATGGTCCTTCTAGATGGAATTTCTCTTAATAACTTACAAGCAAGAGAGAGAAAATCTAGTTTGTGAAATCCTGAAACTGCACTCCTTCCTCTTTTTTCAAAACAAACCATTGGTGAAAAAAAAATAAAGCCAGATGAATAGAAGTTTGTGTAACTATCCCAGTTTATAACATGATTAATCTAGTAGAAAAATCAGGAAACCAACCCCCTGGGAAAGCAACATCGACTATGAGTACCATGCCACAGAGTATGTGTGAAGTGCACAGAAGAAGTGCAAGTGGAGTCTCAGGTTCTGGTTTCTTTCCCTCAAGGTCCCCCTGGCCATTACATCCCTGCCAAATGTCATTTTTCCATTTCCTTGATTTCCAGTCTGTGAAGTCTTTGAGACCAGATGCTCCAGGTGATGAATTAGGAACAAAAATCTCTCTTGATAGCTCTTCAGCAACTTCATCCAGATCACCTCAGAGACACAACTCAGTATTACCTTCTGCTTTTCTGCCCTATTCGCTCCTTGCCCAATGCAAGTGCCTGAGGGCTGCTGAGATTTGCCACCTCTGGTCATGGTGATGGTAGTGTGGCATCTGGTGATGGGCGTTGCTCTTCCCCTGCCCTCTTGCAACCAAGGACCACATCTCATAAGCTGGGTGTAGGAAAACACTGTCACTCCACTAGCTTTGAAAGGACTGCTGGTTTGAGCAAGGAGGATTTCATGTTCATTGCAAAAAGTAACAATAAGCACAGACCAATGTGCTATGCATAAAACTCATTTTCTCCCCTTCTAAGCGAAAATATTTTTTTATTGATTTTTTTTTTCCAGAACAATTTCATACCATTGTCCTATTCTATAAACACTTCAGTGAAGCGTTTCAGCGGACTTAATGTTTTTATAAGTTTATACTGTTTTGTCTAACTTTATATTATCAGATTAATAAGCCAGTTGCATAATGTTATTACTTGCAAGATAAGGCAAACAAATTTAGACATCAAAGGTCAATTTTCTCTTTCTTTTACTGTGAAAATTTCCACTTCCCCCACATGTGTAAATATGTTTGAGTAATACCAAAAGGGGAAATTTAACTTGGTTGTGGATTTCTCCTTTTGTTTCCATCCAGTAGCACTCTTTATGCTGGGTCTCCTCTGAGTTTCTACTAAACTATCTACAGTCATGAGTAATTTTCTTAGCTTTCTGCACTGGAGATAGTGTCCAGGGCAGTATTTCAGGTCAAGTGATTTATCTGATCTATTCCACCAGCAACCTTATCAGTCAGAGGTTTATCTTCTTTCAGTGTTGCCTTCAGAGTCAGATACTCAATACAGACAATGAATAGGAGTTCTCAGGTTCTTATACAGAAAATCTCACTTTTCCCCACCATCTAATTTAAAACCTGCTTCTGAGAATTTGAATCTTAAACATGAAGCAGAGGTCAAAAGAATACCAATAGGTTTAGGAAAAAATCTAGCGATAAGTCTTATAGATAATTAAACTTACAGTACAATTAAGTGTTTTGACCTAAAATATTGAGTTCTTATTCTAGGAGAGCTGGGGTTTTTTAACCTCCCAAAAAGCTCCCAACTTTTGACCCAGGTATATTACTTGGGCTGACCTGACATAAGAAGGAAGTTTTAAATGAAATTCATTGCTTTTGAAGAGTTAATAGGTAGGGAAATTAGCCTAATAGTTTAGTGAAATAGTATTTCTGATTAGAGAAAAAAGTATTCTAAGGACAGACTTTCTAAGTGAACTTGATGGCAAAATGAGATAATGGATATAAAAAAACCCCAAAATGGCAGGGAATTTTACATTCTTCCCCCATCTCTTTCCTCCCCTGTAAAGAGCAGATATCTTTTGTATTTCTGGAAAATTTGTGACCTTGACTTCTGGGTACAAATGTGTGGATAACCTTCTCTGCCCATTAGTGGAACATTATGTCTGCTTTGCTGCTCCCATAACAGTGTCACTTTATATAAATGCTACATGTGCTGTACACAATGACTTTTTAAACTTGCCACTTGATGTATGAACTCATGATCAAAATGAAATCTTTGTCATATGTACGTTGCAATTGTCCCATTTATATAACCTTTGATCATTATTGCATTATCTGAGTGCCAGTTCTACCAACTACCTAGAATAACCCTTTTGAATAACCCTTTTATCTAGCCTTTTCTCTCTGTCTCTCTCTTTTTTTTTTTTNNNNTTTTTTTTTTTTTTTTTTTTTTTTTTTGGGGGGGGGGGGGCGGGTAGGTTTTGGGTTTGATTTATTTGGGGGGTTTTTTGGAGGCATTTGTAGTGGCTGACTTCTCTTAACCAAAATCCCTGAACCCAGTCTGGCTCTTTTTGGTCTTCAGATTTTCTTAGATTTTTTTTTTAAAATACATTTTAAAATAGTATATTACTGTTTAAAATGTTGAAGTGCAGCCTTTTAAATAAAATATTGAGCATCTTATCTCAGCACTTTTTGCCAGATTCCATTAGAACAGCTAAAAGATTGAGAGCTATTTTGTATGTCATTCTCATTATTGTTTTCCACTTACAAATTCTACTTTGTTTGAAATGGAGTGTCCCTGTACTCTGCAACCCTGACCTTGCAAATGTCACTTTTACTGACATATGCCCTGTACATTACAATATGTGCTCTACTGACGTTCTGGCCTTTAGGGCTGTGTCTAGATGAATAAACTACGCTCTGTGGACAAAGCTGTCCTACTGAAAAGGGAGCACAGTTCAACTGTGTGGATGCAAGCTGCACTGGGAGACTTTTCCTCAGGTGCAGAGCAGGATGTGTGCCATTTTGCTCACTAGAGTAGGCATAGCTTCTGTTTGCTCCCTGAAAGTAGGCACAGAGATCACTTTTTGTGCAACCTTGATTTGGTAGTGGTTATCGTGCCCTATGTGGTGCTGCAACTCTTTTCTTTTGCTCTGTAACATATGCAGGACAGTGGCTTTGCTACTGTGGTCCTGGAATTTAATGTTCCTGTCTGGTCCCTACAGGCTGTCCCCATAAGAGCAACATAGAAATGTACCTCAGACAATGTTTTGATTTGGAAAGGAAAAGTAAGACTTCAAGGAGTCTCATGGAGAATTTGTGGTTTCATACCTGTTTAATGTGAAAGGCAGTTGGAAATTGCTGCATGGCTGTGGGAAGTCTTGAGATAAGACATATGGAAAAAGTGTATATGACTGTGACAGCTTGGTCAGAAATGTTCCCTTTAATAATTCTGAAAAGAGAAGTAGTCTGTGCAGAGGTAGAAACAGGAGTAAAAGCACAAACTTCAGCTGGTTTCCTTTTACAGTTGATTGAACCATGTGATGAGTACTAATTTCTCTATATGCTACAGTTTCAAGAGTTTTTTGCCAAGATCTTATTTTCATAGCATTGTACCTCCTTGGCTCAGTGGAATCATTGTGGATTAATTTTACATATGAAGAAATGATTAATAATCTAAGAGAGCACTCTCCCTTAAGTAAGGCAGAGAAGATGCTCATAATACAGAAAGCTATTATTGCCTTTGCTGTTTTGATACAGCATAAACGTATTGCCTTCTCTATAGTTATTAATGCCCTTAAAATAGATTCTATCCTCCTTGACATCTTCCATTCTGAATTTAATAGAGACTTTAATGAAATTTTCATGGTAAAACAACTTGCCAGAAGGTCAAGAAAGCCAAAAATAAAACTGGGAATGTAAGTCATCTAAATGTCCTTTTCTTTTTCATTTGTGATGATAGCACTTCAGGCTGGAAAATGAGCTAGAAGCTTATTGTCAAAGATGGGGAAGGGAGGATGGGGAGGGTGGGGGGGTAAAGATAATGAAACATAGAATAAAGTGTTGAGAAACCAGTTTTTTTTGCTACAGCCTAAGAGGTTTCTATTCAATAGCTTGACAGTTATAAATGTTGTGCTGCCTTAAATGCTTTCAGAATGACTTACACAGAACCTTGTTATTGCTTATTACACAGTCCCTTGAATCCATGTTTTTGGCTGGTGATTTTTTTTCTATAGTACACTTTTCTTTCTTTAGAAAACAAAATTTTTAAGGGACTGTGTGAAATGCACAGCACTGAGCAGTAAACGTAGCCACTCAGCTTAGTCACAAATAGTTCTGTGCAGAAGCACCCAAATTTATTTGGAAAATTGAGAGCTGGCATTGTTCTTGGCGTTTTCTTGGGTCTTTCCAAGATACCTCAATCTATTAAGGCCTTGTTCCTGTGCTCACTGGGAGATGAGGTCATGCACCACTCCTAAGCACTGGGACTCTGGTTGCAGAAATACAGTTTGTAAAGCATAAACCAAGATAAATATAATGTGTTTTGTTAAGCATAATTGAGACAATGTTGAGAAAAACATGTACCTGTTACACTAGCCACTAAGAAGGAAAAAGTGAATGTTTTCCTAAGAAATTATACTGCAGGAGTGATGGACTGATTATTAAGGGCAAGATGGTGGTATAAACCTTTAGAAGCTGAAAGAAGAAACAATATTCTGTAGCCCAAGTCTCTTAGGCATTAGCATGGGCATGGGAGGCCCATGGGGAAGATGTGCCTCAAGCTGAGATTTGTTCTGCCTGTGTTGCCTGTGCAGACTACCTATAGAAAATGAAGTGTTGTGATGAGGAAGACTAATCCACTTTCTTCTGATAGGTCTTGAGGGGATCAGTAATGCTGCTTATGCTTGTGAAGTCTGTCTCAGACTGGAATTCTGACTTGTTTGAAAAGTCCATGTTTTTCTCGGTGTTGGCCACCACTGGGATTCAGCAGCATGTAGGAATACTTTGCCTTCAAATCCAAGCTTCAAGGGGTTGGGAAAGTAAACGAGTGTATTCCTTGCTTGCACAGATAGGTGACAACATCTTGGGGATACCTTGTGGTAACTTGTGGAGCACTGGTAGAGGTCAGCAGGGAAGGCAAAGCAGATGGAGAAGCTGTCAGCTACCAGCAAACTGCTGTTCTGGAGCAGTATAGGTGTGTAATCAATTCTCTACACTCAAACCTTGCAGAGCAGCCCTACACAAACACCTTTATTGTTTCAGGGCATCTACAAGGTCAAAAAGCAAGAGACCAAATGACACGACCTGTTCCTGGGTCCATTGTTGTATTTTGGTGCCTGTTTGAAGATTTAGGTGTGAAGGTTAACTGGCCCATGGTAAACAAAGCACGTGTATCTTCCAGACAGTGTTTGCATAGTGCATGTGTGCAAAGAGCTTGAGTAGTAAGCATAGCTTATTAGTCTTCAACATGTTCATTAGAAAGGGTTTATATACTTTTTTCAGTATCGAATCTTAACAGCATTGGACATTTTTTTCTGTTTCTAATGCTATCCTATTTGAAAAATAAACCCAAGTCATCAATCACTTGGACAGATGTCCGCACAGTTCAATCTTTTGTACAGACTGTTCCTCTCCTAGGTATACACTTCTCTGGCATCTGTTTATAACTACACACATTTAACAAAGAGTCCTTGCACAGTAGGACTATTTAAAAAATAAGATTTTAAATGCTATTTACTCTGTCAGTGAGTTAGTAGGGGTAAGAGTACAGTAGAAGTATCTTAGGACCAAGTGATGGGATGGGACTACATCTGAACAAATTGTCTGGACAGTCTGCTAAGTTGCAGTGGGATCCATAAGTAGATCTTCACCTAAATGAAATATGAAATGGAAATCCTAGTACTCTAACATAACACCTTTTTTTTTACAGCAATATACAAAATATACAGTGTAGGAGTGCAGCATGATCGCAGATTAGTGGACAGAATCACAGCTGATCCAAAACATGGAACTACACATAATTTTCAAAATAGATTTCTGCTTTGGAAGGGGAAAAATTTCACAGTTTTATAAAAAATTGGTACAGCTGCAGACTTGACTAACTTGATGTAAAATATTCTTTTACTGCCTGGAGGGGAAAATTGCAATAAGAATCTTGTTTCCAGAAAAATTCTACTCCTCAGAGTGAGGATCTCTAACTGCAAATGAAGACAGGAAAAGAAGGATGTGTAATATAATCTGACTTAAAAGAAGTAAAACCACAAAATCAAACAAAAAACCCAAGAAAGGCATGTTGCACCATGAACCTTTCAAAGTGAGGTTGGCTGGGAGAAGATCATTTAATATAGTTTTGGAGAGAGAATATCTGTGGGGTCAAACACTCAGCCAAGATTTATCCCTATGTTGTTAGTCAGCTGGTAAAACAAGCCTGCAAAGAAAACCCCTAACTACTACATCTTTCTTTTTGGACTTTTAAGACTACTCACATGCATAAGTGATTGGAGAAGTAGGCCCACCTCTTTTACTGTAAATATTATTAATGAGGAATACTTTCAGGATGAAGTGTTCTGGTTTGAACTTGGTTTGGCAATTTTATTTTTGAGTGTGCCAAAAAAGCATTTGGCAGGTGTAGGAGAGTGGGATAGAACTTCTCTATTACAAATCTTCATAGTGCCTGAGGAGAGGTCACTTTTGTGATGCCCTTTGCCAAGAGCTGCAGAGGAATGTTCCTGGACTCAGCCTAGGAATTAAGGAAAATGGACACTGTATGTTTGTTCATGCATGTTCTGCTGTCTGGCGGGAGGGTTATCCATTTTAATCCTCTTCCCTCCCAGAATTATTTCTATTCCTGGCAGCAGGAATCAGTGCTGATGTGACAGAGAAAACTGGAGCTCTGATAGTCAGAATAGTGGGTACAGAGCAGTACAGATCATTAGGACAAGTTCATCATGTACCAGAGTAGTTGTGCTTCTGATACTTGAAATCCTTGTACTTCATATTTTGCCGATATGCTGAAAAAATGTTGCTGTAATCTATAAAATTTATTAAATGATTGATTTCTAGTAGCAGAGTGGACTGGGGTGTGTGGTGGTCATTATATCTGATGTAATGTGTCTCAAGACATCTGAAACAATAAAACCCGCTTACATATTTTGGTTTCTTGAGTGAAGGAGCAAATATTTCGTTCTCCATAAATGAAGCAGGTAAAAATGCAGACAAATACAAGTATTGGTTTTGCTTCCCAAAAATTCATGAAGTTAATGCTTGTTTTGGTTCAAGGTAAGTATATAAAGTAAAAACCATTGCCCAAGAAACTCTGAACCAAACGAAGCTATGCTTCATAATAAATAAAACTCAAGGAGAAATAAAGCTTTCATGACTGTCATTTACTAATAAGTGAGCACCATTGCAGATCCAGTGATCAGAATCACTTTCAATATGTTAAGATATGTTCAACATCTCCAGTTCCTGTTTCAGAAAGCTTAGTCTTGTATTACTCTGTCAAAACCACGTTTACACCTTTTATTTCTGTAGCTGTAAATTATTTTAGCAGCAGTGCACCCAGCAGAAGTAGTTTGGTCCAAGAAGTATGTGTTGGGTTATGCATAATGGCAAATACAGTGAGTACCCTGCATTGATTCAACTTCGTGGCACGTGAAATATTAGCACAGCTTTTTATTTTTGTTTTAAACTATCTTAAACAATAGCTGTCCGGTGGAAGCGCTTGACTTTTGAGCATTTAAAGCCTGTTCACATGTGATACAAGTCTCCTGCTGTCAGCTGCTGCCTGATGTCAACTGCTTCAAATGCCCTTTGCAGTAACACAATGCACTACATGGATGCAGCATTCTGGTCTTATGTTTCTTTGCAGTACATGCAATTGAAAACAGAAAAACTGACATTTAATACTCACTCTTCCATATTTGTTTAGTACGTGAAAGCTTATATTCTGTGTCTTTGAAATTACTCTTCAGAGGCCACTCAGGAATATTAAGAATAAATTAAACAACACAAGACTGAAGAGCCGTGACTTTGGCTTCCAGCAAAGTCAGCCTTTAAAGTCAAATCTGTATTCTGCATCTTTCCATGAGGTGCACAGCTGGGCAGTTCAGAAAGTCCAAGAGGGACTGAGGAACAGGGCCTTATCACAAATTTACTTTCATCTGTTTGGCACTTCAATCTGTGAGACTGTATATACAGAAAGCAGATTGGTGTTTAAGCTCCCTATGGACCAAAAAATATTGCTCTTTCTGCTATCTTCAAGGACCTCAATAAGGAAAAACTGCCAGTCTTTCTTTAGAATGATTCCTTGGAAAATAGTGTTTGAAAAGTGTGGAAGGATGACATTTTAATTTTAGGAAAAGCTTCACTTCCACTTACCTGTCTAATCAGTTGACTCTGCTGACTTTAGAACTGCAGTGTGTGCCAAGGAGAAGGGAATATTCGGTTTCTCCTTGAAGCCATACGCTTTATAGTCTTGTATCCAAGAATTTTCTTTTCTGAAGAAGCACTCCAGCGTGAATGCTGTGGGAGTTGTGGAGCAGTGCAATCACATGGAGGTTGTGTGCTCATGTGAGGGACATTCCTGGGGACCCAGAAGTGCTGCATAAATGTAACAGTAATCAGGTTAATTTAAAACATGGCTTTGGCAGTGTTGGTCCAGGCTTCAGGCAACATCATGGGGAGCATGAAAGGTGGTTTAGAGCAACACTGGGTTTGCTTCTGCTCTGCTATGTAAAACATGGGCTGTGTACCCGAGCCTTGAATGTTTTATGAGAACCCAAAAAAAGCACTGGGAGGGCTGGTGGCTGGTCTCATGTCCTGAGATTGCCTCTTCTGGCCACAGTTTTCTCAAGTGCTCCAGTTAGTCCAAGAAATACGAGAGGAGCCAGTTTAACAAGTAATTCACACAGTCTGTGCTACAGGAGAGTTATGCAGGATCTGCTGCAATTTATGCCTGTAACCTGGGGCTGCACTGCATCAGCTCTTACTGCAAGCTACTCTGCTCCAGGTGGCCATATTTTGAAATTATGTAATGAGTATGAGCAGCAGTATGCCAGACTGTTTGGAGACAGCATCTTCTCAAGAAAAGTGGGCTTATTATTGAAATAAAAGTTGTAAAAGCTATTCTGTGAAGATGCTTGGGCCTGGCTTAGTATTATGATATATCTTATCTCACTGTTACAAACAAGTGGAAAGGTTTTCTGAAACCTTGCTTTTTTCACTCTACAGTTGAGACATATTGGGGAAAGTTAGATATATGCTATGCTTTTTAGGACTTCCCAGTTGAAAGCATGGAAATGCTACCAAGTAAAAGGTGACCTGATATGAGACTCAGTCTGATTTATGGTATCCCAGAAAGCGATCCCAAATTTGTGTTGCACTTACTTTCTTCCAGCATATTAAACCTTCATATCCCATTGAATTTTTTTCAGATACATGAAAATTTTTCATTTGAGAGAACTTGAGTCTTTCTATAGAGGAAACAATAAGCTTGAAATAGTATCCATTTCCAAAATGCAGATGAATTTCTCTGGATCGTTGAAATGGGATAAATAAACCCCTCAACAGTAGTTTTGCAGATGCCTGGAAGATTAGAGAAAGGACTTTTCAGCTAGATTTGGCTAAAGGATGTGTGAAAATGAGAACAGGGAGGCTATTTCAGATGTTTTTCTGATCTCAGAAAGCAAAACTCTGTTTCTGTCACTAAAGAGGATTGTACCACATAGATTCAATTTCATTGCAGTATTTCTTATATGAAATAACTAAGCCCTTTTATTTTTTAAATTTTTTTATTTTCTCTGGTCAGAAAGGATAACAAAATGTTTCTGAAAGTCTGTTGTGTAATTATAAAAATGACAAGGGAAGAGCTGTTCTATGTGTTACTGCTTGTCTTCTGTGCATGAATGACTTACACAAAAACTCAGAAAAACCCCAAAAATTTTATAGGAACAGAAAGATTACTCAAAACTGGAATCTGATATTGCTTTTGAAAATGATAAGTTGTACATATATGTGTGAATTAGTATATTAGGAGAATTTCCAGTGGATTATTAGGACGGTGTGTGGATAAGCTGAATGTGTAAGAAAGGTCTTGGAAGCAAAATTATTATGCCACCTATCCATCCATCTGGGTCTATTGTTATAAAATCAAAATCTTTCAATGCCCCAAATTTTTTTGCTTCAGAATTTTCCTTTGACTGACTAGTTCATGGCTAACACCTCTATGTCAGTACATTGGATAAGTTTAGGACATTTGTCCTAAAAATACGATAGTGGTAAGGGGTGCAAAAAAGAGCAGCAAGTACAAAAATATGCTATTGATACATTTTTACAAAAGAGAGCAAATCTAGAAGAATACTTGGAATGCAGGGAAATACATTAACAATAATGGGTAATGTAAGGTACTGTTTGGTATAGGTAAGAGAGATGGCAGTAGGATATAGGCTTTTTAAAGGAAAAACAGCCTTTGCCTAGCTCCTGGATTTACCACATAATTCCAGAATCTAGTTTAGTTCTAGTTCAGATGAAGGTCACACTTCCCACAGTATCCTTTCAGAGGGAGAAAAAGGTTACTTTTGGTGGGCAACCCTAGAAATTAATTCTTATAAGCTGATGTTGATAAAAGCAGCTTAAACTTGCAAGAACAGTTCTACTACACAAAAAAAAAGAGGAAAACCTATTCCTAGCTAAATTATTGTAAAGAACACAATGAACCGTTTGTTACCACAGTTAGTCCATGCTTGCAGCAGTGCAATCTAGTATAGCTCCCAAGACCTATTGGTAAAATGTATTAGTAATCTGTAAAACTAGTTAGTGTGAGCTGTAACCAAGGTAAAGATTATTTCAGGCTTAAAAAAAAAAAAATTAGAAGGGAGCCTGGTAACGTCTGTAGCCAAAATAGCTATAAGAAGAGATACTGACTTTTCAGTTGCATTAAGCTTGTGCTTTAACACTTAAGGACATTGTAAGCAGATACACCAACTCTTTGCTTCCTAATTCTTGGTTCTCATCATCAAAGCCTGGTGCCAGCCAAGGTTCATATCTCTACCAGTTGTCTTGATTCTCTCTCCACTTTAGCTATGATGGGACATAATAGAAGTACCACCACTTCTAACAGTGCCCCCTGTCTCCATGGACATCAGGGGATTGCCCTGAGCTGTAGCAGGCTGCATAAGTGTCCAAACTGATGCTATTTGTACAAGTGGTGGAATCAACTGTCTGTTGTTCAGGATTTACCTAAGATAAAGTTATGCTTGATTCTTTCGTAACATAAATTGAGTAATCTTCCAAAATACCTAAGGTTTCCACTTAAAAATCTGATTTCAGTCCAGTCCCATTTTGTTTCCTGAAAATAAAAAGAAAGTATTCCTTTTATATTCACTTCTTAATGAACATGTTGAGACCTATGTATGGCCCAGGTTTCTTTTAGCAAGGATGGTATGAGAAGGCATGGTCCTACCTAACTATCCCAAGGTCCTGGTTGGCTCTCCAGTGGCCACTGCAACCTGACTTTCTTCCTCTGAAATAAGGATGAGGAAAGGATTCCTTCTGCACAAAAGCCTAAACTCAAATGCCTGCCTCTCATGTACGGATTTGATTAATGTAATACACATGCTGTGCTCTGGACTAAACCTTTTAAATCAGCCTCAAGTTGATGAAAAATTACTTTGATACCTGTGGAGCCTGAGAGTTTTCTGGATGCAGTTCAAGATGCTGGGTTTTACCTACAGGTCCATAAATGTCCCTGGAACTTTTTCAGTTAGCAAAAGGATTTGGTTTTTATCCTCAGTTTGAAGAAGTAGAGGCCCATAAGCTGGATCAAACTTTGTTTCATGGTGTGAAATGCTGTTAACTCCTTTTTTGTGAGGGTAATTCTTTGTGGGGAATTGGGGGGAAATAGTAGGGAGAAGAGGAATATCATATGCCATTTTGTGTTGAATTATTGCTGTTTATTTTCTGGTTTGATGCACGCTCTTGTTTTTTTTTATGTTGTATCTTAAATGTACAGATGTGCTTCAAAGAACAGATTAGTGCCAGTCTCTACAGCTTCCACATCTCTTCTGCTGCAGCTCCATGCAGTGATTTGAAATAAAATGATATACCTGTAAATTGGCACACCAATGAAGTTACTTCCCTCTTTTTCCATTTTGGATTGAGGTATCTGAAGAGCTCAGGCAGGTTTTAAATTCTTTATAATTTTATATAATTCTATGTGGGGTTATAAATTACAGCAGAGAAGCTGTGTCTATAGTCTTGTTCATGTTACAAGGCTAACCTGTCTGTGACTTTATAGGATTATGAGTGGGATAGGAAGGAAATCTTTAAAGAAATCTCAGCAGCAGTGGAGGATTTGGTTAGTATGTTTATACTATTTGAGGGATTCTTGTGCCCTAATCAGAGTTTTTCTATGGAAGTCAGTGATTTTACTGCTCTAAATATGTTACCAGCTGCAGGTTAATTACTGCACGTGAGGATTTGTCTCTTCTGAGCATTTTTTCAACTGAGCTATTGCCTTGTGGTGCATGAGTGGCACTGCTGCTCCACAGGTGGATGGTGCTGTCTCCTCAAGAGCAGTTTCACCAGAAGGCATGTTGTCATTAGTTGGTGATGCAGTCTCTCATGTGGAAGAAAATCAGAGTGAATTTAGCAATTCTAGTAAAATCATTTGATAGAAGCTGGTTAGTTCCTAACAGAGAGTTGTTGTCTTGAGCATCGTGTGGTTGATGAATGGACTTAGTAGTGATATATTATTTGGCAGAAATAGACCATCTGCTTTTGTGTATTGTTGAATGATGAACACAGTGGGTATGGAGTGAGAGGAAAGGAGAACAAAGTACTGGTGCTCCAATATATCTTTTTCCCTCACTTTTCCCAGAAAGAAAAGTGGAAGAGCATAATGCATCTAAAAATCCAAGTACAGGTATCAAGTAAAATTATCTTAAAATGGCTATATAGACAATATTTGGATTTTCTGAACATATTTCAATTCTGTGCTAAAAATGTACAGTGGTCTTATGGAAAGAAATTAACTCTGTTCGTGTTGGTGGTGATGCTTCTTCCCTGTAAGTTTTTCCATGCATGTTGTCTTCATGTTTTTCAGAACACTTTTCTAACGTGTGTGCACCATAGAGTTTGGACACTTTAGTGGCAATTTATGCCCTGGAACTAAAGAGAACCTTCAGCTAAGGTGAGTGCATAAAATTTTTTTATTGCATGTTTTTCTCTAAGACTCTGCTGGCAGTCTGAGCACTTCAGTCACCGGTTCTGACCAAGAGCATGTTTTCCTTTTACGGAGAGATAGTAGTACAGACACTTCATCACTCTTGTGTTCAGGTTTACTTATCTTACCAGTATTAAGCGTGTTCAGGAAGCTTGCTTGTCCAATATTTTTCTTGCTGCCTTTGCAGGGTAAGTGACTCTCCATTCACTCCCTCAGAAGTACACTCTGAAGGATCCATCACAGTTGTGGCAACTGTGGGTTGTGCCTGGTTGTACTTGCAGAAAATTATAACAGTTGAATATAAAGACTATTTCATATATTTTCTCTTTTCCTTCTCTATAAAGCATTCTTCTTATTCAACTGTTTTCTGTATCTCATGTTTTTTTGTTTTGTGAGGGTTTTTTGTTTTATTTCGGTTTTTTTTGATTCTTTGCTCTTAAAGTCATCCAATCTGAATTTTTCTCCCTGTGAAAGGATACTGTGAGAAATGTGACCTTCATCTAAACCTTGCTTGCTGCTGCACATTTTTTAACAGAAGCACCTGCTGTTGCTCTGGCCTTGCAGTGGATGCCAGATAGTTAGAGAGATGTACCCTTTATAACTATGATTTTTGCAGCACTCATCTAATCTGTATTTAACTGGAATTTAATGTGTCCTGCAGGGGTTGACAGTACTTATCTCATATATTGTCATTAGCTTGAGATAGTAACCTTGAGGGAGGAGAAGCTTAATAAGACTTTATTTGCTTCTGATTCTTGCTGTGAAAATGTTAGCCTTTCTTGTGGGTATGACATCCACTGCTTAATGGAGCAGGCACTGGTGTAGTGGCTGGGGAGGTCTCCAGAAGTATTTCAGTCATATTGTCCCATGCCAAGAGGTTTAGTAGAGGGAATGATATAAATCTGAAGAGACAATCGAGGCAAATCAGCAGACCACCCTCCGTAAAATGTAGAAGGGCAGCAGAAACCAGAGGGAGAAGGAAGGTGCTCCTGTACAGGCAGCTGTTTTTCTCTTACATTCCCTATCCCAAGCCTTCCTCTTCCTTCCTCTCCCTAATCCTAAACCTTCCTATTCCTTCGCAAATTAATTTTGTATTGAGCAAGCATAAACTGTTTGTATAAGGGTTCATTCGGGAACACAAATGCACATTCACATCAGCGTTGCAAAATTTACTCAAACTAAGTGCTTCTGTGTATTCTGTGATTTT